>JARHVA010008921.1:60000-350000 GCA_037957365.1 Torreya grandis | reverse complement strand
CCATACTAAAAATATTGTCAATTAGAATTAACATCTGAAACCAAATTTATCAATGATACTCCCTTATCTATTTTATACTTTATATACTCTAGTAAAGGTATTGATTCTACCATAATCATCATCTACCTCGAGCTTAACTTTATTTAGCACTTGAGTGACCATGGGTTGGGATGTAGGACCACCAATATGATTGTTACTAGTTAATGCAAGTCTATCAATGGTAAATGAATCAGGGATAGGTGTAATATCCAATGGAGGATCAGGATTAGTGAGATTTGGGTTAAGCTCAAAAAAGAACTTGGCATAATTAAAAACATGGTTCAAGTATTAGTAATAGTATCAAGAGTTGTATACATGTGTTGAGAATATTCACTTGGTGTACTTCATTTAAAAGAATGAGATTATCAAGTGGATCATTTTAAACTTATATGAAAAACATTACCTTGCATATTAAAAAAGAAGATGGTATATTGTCAAATACATTCAAAAAAATTGGGTCATTCACATGAAAATGTATAGATATATGAGTTTCAAAGTGAAAAGTTTGAGAGATAGTATTGGTAGTGTTAGAGGTACAAACCACTAAGAGGGTGGGGGTGAATAAATGGTGTAAAATAATCCAATTCAATTTCCATACCCTTCAAACACTTAAGCATTCAATACAACCATTCATGAAGCATTCAAGATGTTTATAGCAATGAACAAATAGATAATGCAAGATTATAGACAACATAAGATCTATTTGGTAAACCCTCTTGGGAAATAAAACCCAATCTCAAGCCTATAAACACATGGACTACTTTTCCTATAATAATTATGCAAACATGAGAGTTTAGTGAAACACCTATTCCACAAGGAGAACCTGCCCCTAGGATGGCCATGTCCTTCTAACTAAAATTTAGTGAAACACCTATTCCACAAGGAGAACCTGTCCCTAGGATGGTCAAGTCCTTATGACCTATATATTGAACACCCTCTCAACACCTATGAAATTAACATCTCTTGAACATTGATTTCCTCCCAATCTGATGGAGATATAATGTATATTATCCCCCTTCACTTCTTCACATATCCACAAACATTAAAAACCACCTTTTGTATCACTCTACACTTCTCAACAATAACTCTATCAAAACCTCAATAACATGACCATTTAAATGGTCATACACATTTCCCACACTTTGATCTACCTCTCATATCAACCACCAAGATTACATAGACATCATCTAACCTTCACTCACACTCAAGGCATCTAAAACATCCTTTTGGATCACTCAAAACCTCTTCTCTCATCCTCAATATTCAAACCTACAAGAGTACTATGTTTGATATCAAAAATATAACCTATAGGTCATACACATAGTCATCAACTTGATCTACTCTACAACCCATCCACAATTCACACACCCTTTCTTCTTTCCTTCACTCTTCAACTCTCACATATACCTAGTCTCTCAAGTCCATAAATCACCACATTTGATTTCACCTTTTATAGATCCTTCATGATTATTATCTTCCTAGTAAGACTTTAGACTTTCCTTAACCCTTAAGGCTTCTATCATATGAATACATATCTCAATACCATTGTCATAGGTTGGCCATAATATCCATGGGTCACCCTTGAGCAACTACACCTTTCAATTAGGCCTTAATATCCCTTATAGGTCTCATAGAGACCTATTCACCCATTTAGCACTCCATCAAGAAATTTAGAAACATAGGACCACTTCCAAATGCATAGGTCCACTCCTCATGACCTTTTATATATCCTCAAATGATTACAGTCTTCATTACATATTTATGTGTATGATCAATCTACTCAAACATTAGCCATGTATACAAGAACACCATGAATGAACACAAAGTAAACTTATAATCATTTGTTCATATCAATTATGGACTCGTCAAACCTCTAAAATCCATACAACTCATCTTCATGGAGTCTATAATACTCTTCAATCGCTAAGTCCCCTTGAAATATCCAAATACCATTAGAATAGCTCAAAATATCCTTTTCAGGTCACTTACAGAACATGGTCAAACACACAATCATATTTAGAGCTTAATAAGTTTCACTGTACAAATATTCAGACCTTCTAACTAGATTAACTGAATGCACTTGAAGTCTTATACAAATTTTCTTTTTACTACATCAAGAAATTCATCTTGGATCAAAATATATAGCATAAAAACTAAGCACTAGTTTTCCTTCATTAATTTAAATATTCAAATTCCAATGGTCATTTTTAAACATCAAACACTTTGTCAACATATCATGATCTCTCATATATTTAATAAATACACATCATCGATCTCCCTCAAAAGTAGCCTAGTCTTTACCTTTGTTAAACATTGGTCATGTTGACCTCATCTCATGCACCCTAGCAATATTGACTAAATGCATACCATCAATATATGTGGATCAGCCTAGTCCTTACCTTGTAATTCTCACCATTGATATAAGATTTTATCTCCCACTATTATGCCACTTGGTAGCCCTATGTTCCCTCTGCACATTTGAATCATTGAATTATATGTGCACCATTGATTTGCATATAAGAACATTCACTCATCATAGATCTTTATCTAACATGTTTCATACTCGCCATTAAATATCTGACAAGAATAAAACTCATCATTATATCCTTATCTAGTTATACTAATTTCTCATCATAAATCTATGATGTGATTAAATTTTCATCGTTAGATCTCCCTTTACAAAATTGGCTAAGTATGTGAAGTTAGTGAACTTCTATCTAAGAAGCCAACTTTGAACCTTAATAACTTTTGCTCTGCTCAACCTCATAACCTAAAACTTGGACCACATTATCACCTTTCATAGGGTAATCCATCCATATATCATTATTATCATATAATTTTGACATGTGTGAAATATAACATCATTAATATGCCTACTTAGATTTTTCTATTACAAAACCAACTATGCCAAGATGAATATAATGAAGAACCAGATGAATACCATGCACTTAAATAAGTTCTCCAATCATCCTTGACCTATGATAGGACCCCTCACACATTATTAATACTTTAGAACCATTTATAATCATACCAAAATTGAAGATCAACCAAGCCTACTTCAAGCATACTAGGACAAACACACTGCACACTTTGTCATTGACACTTAGACTATCAAGACACTTCATCCACTTACCTTGACACCTCCATGAAATCACTAAAAAATATCTAATAATCTAACCCTTTATCATTGATTTCAATACCCATCATATAGCTCACCTTCCTTCTCTCTCTTCAAGCACTCTTAAATAAGAACCTTCTTCCCTTTTGACACAATGACAAAGTGGGCACAAACTAATCTTAAGGACCTAAAAATACTACCAAAAAGAGATTACCACCTTATAAATATGATAAAAACTCCCCCTTACCTTTATCCTACCTCATCTTACCTTGACAACTTCCTCTTGTTACATGCCAACACTCTTTTCACCCAAGCACTGTAACCAATGAAGAAAGAACTCAAAAAAGAACTGCAATCTAATAGAACTCACCAAGAAACATCTAATAGGGACTCCTAACATATCTGATCCATTACACTTCTTGATAATATTCATATCTTGAAACTCTCATACCTTTCTCTTTTGGATAAATTGAGCAAAAACATCAAATATTCACACTAGGCCTATCTGAACTCCTTATAGCCCTACCTGAAACTTTCAAAGCCCACAAATTTTAGTAGACATACTTTCAAGACCTAAACCTTCATATCTAGATCACTCTCATATGCCCCCTTAATCACACCACTTTTCATCATCTATATCCTCCTCTACAACATACTTCCTTCATAAATTTACTAGCTAATTAGGCCTTTATTTTGACAAAAACTTGAATAATTTGAAAAACACAAACCTTTAAATATTTGTGAAGCTTGATTTGAAAATGCATTTGTCCATTCAACCTATTAAGAATCCTCAAACCTCAAATCATAAGGAAAACCACTTTTCTAGCATAGCCCAAAACTCTAGAATCTTAAAATAAACAAGGTCAATAAACCTCCTTTTAGTCAATTCCCACCTCTAAAACTTATTACACACCTAGAGAAAACCATCACACACTTCTAGACCAAGATTTGAGCCTCCATAATTTTTTGAACCTTGAATTCCTATACCATGCCTTTGATCTGTAATAAGAAAGATAAACTTGACAGCACACAAAAACCTCCAAAGGGCACAAACAGGATCATCAACACACAAAACCACCTGAAACACATCACAAAGAAGTGCACAGACCTTTTTGAACACCAAAATCTTCTATACATTCCATCAATCTCATTATGCCACCTAAAAAACACCCATTCTAATCCTACAAACACTGTATATGTAATAAAAACACTCTATGACATCACTCTTCCCTTATCAAAGCACTTCTCCCATCTTGACACACTAACTCCAACTGGAAACACTCATCTCTTGCCTTCCAGGACCTTCTGAAGAACACCATAGCAAAACTTTCTTCTCCACTGAAAGGAATCTCTTAAGAAGCATAGATAGAGACCTCCTCTACACCACAATGCTCTAAAACAAATTGAATCTAGGAGTGGCCCACATCTCCTTAATAACTACTAGAATCCTTTTATAGTTATAATACTTCTTGTTCTTTTTCTTTTTAGTCTGAACTTTGACAACTTATTCCATTTCTACATCACTCACTTTCTCTTCTATGATAGGATATACAACATTTATATTAAATATGGAATCTTCACATACCTTTTCAACTGAAGAAAGAACCTCACTAATGAGCATTGAAAATTGATGTTCTTTGCATGAAACTTTCTCAATAATAGCATGATGTTCTCTTAAATCTATACACACCTTAGAACTAGCCTCAATCAGCACCTTGGTATTTTTATTGAGCTTGGTCTCTTCTTTCATATTATAAGTAGATAACGAGAGTCCTTAGCACTCTCCACCATAGAAAATAGATTACTTAGACCTGTAGATTCATCATGACTCATAATTACCACATTTGGTTTCTATGAGTTAGCTTGTCATCTTTCTTGCACTCTAGGATCCTGATAAAACCTATTCTATCTTGTAGGCCTTCACTTGCATAATCTAGTAATGTGACCTCTCTATTAAAATCGAATCACAAGATACCTTCTTTAAGAAGATTATCTTGCCTTTATTGATTAGAAAAAAATATTGAAATATGTCTATTCTTTTGACAATTGAAACAAACTACTCCTTTTGAAGAAGACTCACCTTAACTTACCTTATTTGGATAATGCTTAGAAAAATGTCTCTCATCAAGACAGCTAAAGCACTTAAATTTTTTTCACACCTTTTGACTAATGACCCCCATAATAGTTCCATAAAAACTCATTTCTAATAGGTCTCTTACATTTTATAGCTCTATCTCCAAACTAATTACATGTGTAATAATAACCATTAAAACTTGCATACCTCATGGCATATGGTTGTCTAACCTGGTTTATCTTCACTTTTCCAATAACTTCATTCATTGACTAATTATTGACTTTCAAGGTCTAATTTACATTAGTCTGCATCTTGTCTTAAGTTGCATTTTCTAGTTTTTCTTCATATCCAAAACCATTTATATCACTTGCATGATTTTCACCACTTAGAATAATGTCTAGATCACTTGAGCTCATTTCAAATCTCATAAATGACTGCATCTTACTATGTGTCTTCTCTAAATCATCTTTTAATGACTCATTTTCAATTACATAACTTGAGCATTCATCTTCTTTAGCTTTTAGACTTATAGACATGATTTCTAATTGACAACTAAGATGCTTTACTATATCTTCATGTTCCTTGGTGTCTTCATTCATTCTTGCTTCATACACACTGAATTGATCTTCATAGTCCGTGATTTGAGACTTAATGTTATTGTTAATCTTATTCTCAATCCTCATTTCTTCAAGAGCATTCATCAGTTTAGTTTTAAAGTCCACCTCATCTTTATCATTATCTAAATCACTCCAAGTAGACTCCTTTTGATATGAGTAACTTCCTTCCTCAGCCATGAAGAGGGATTTATCTTCAATGGGATGATCATCTTCATGATCATACTCTAAGTCACTATCTTCACTCTCATCTGATGAGCTACAATCTTTATTGGTGTAGAGACTCTTCTTGTTCTTGAAGGACTTCTTCTTGTTATCATACTTTTTGAATCCCTTCTTACTTGTATCAGACCAAAATGGTCTCATATCATCATCATGACCTTGACCATGCTCTTCATCATCATTCTTCTTATGATTATGAGGGTAATTATTATAAAAATTTCCTACCTCTCCATAATTGAAGCATTTTAAGGGTACTTTACCCTTATACTTACTTGACCTTGTTTTCAGCTTCCTTATAAACAAAGCAATTAGTTCATCTTCATCAATATCATATATGTCATCCTCCTTGAGTTTTTTACCTTGGAACTTCTTCTTTGGCTTCATTTCTATTTTTAATGTTTCTTCCTTGTTTAGTGGTATATCATCATTTATTCTCATCTCATAGGTAGTAAGGATGCCATACAATTCATCCATATTCAACTAAGATCATGACTTTATTCTACAACATACACTTTTAAATCAAACTTGAGAGAGAGAAACCTTAATACCTTTTGAACTACATTAGCTTATTCAATCTTCTCTCCAAGACATTTTATGATATTCACAAACTCATAAACTCTCTACAGAATGGATGCCACAAAATCTTCTTCCTTCATCTTAAGACTCTCAAATTGTCTTCAATGAGTCTACAACTTTGTCAACTTAATCTTTGAATATCCTTCATAAATAGTCTTCAACTTATCCCACATTTCATTGGCAGATATACAATGGATTACCTTGGTGTATTTAGTCTCTAAAAGACTACAAGTGATAGCATTCATTACCTTAGAATTGTTTTCAAACATCTGTAGGACTAGATGGAGGAATAGTAGGTGCAGAATAACCATCCATAATAGATTGCCAAGTGTTAAAACCTAAGGACATTATGTAGGTCCTCATCCTTGCACTCTAAAAATCATAATTAGATCCATTAAACATGAGTTCTTCCTTAGTGAAAAAGCCTCCTTGTATTTGATGGTTACCCATATTATACCCTGGATCTCCTTTAAGTTGTCAAGCCTTTACCAAAAGACCTACTATGATACCAATTATTAGAGGTACAAACCACTAAGGGGGTATGAATCATTCGTGGCAAACAATCCAATTCAATTTTTGAACCCTTCAAACAATTAATCATTCAATACAACCATTCATGAAGCATTCAAGATGTTTATAGCAATGAAAAATAGATAATTCAAGTTTACACACACAACACAAGATCTATGTGGGAAACCCTCTTGGGGAATAAACCCCACTCTCAACCTTGCAAATGCATGGAATATTTATCCTATAATAAGTATGTAAACATAAAACTTTAGTGAGACACATGATCCATAAGGAGCACCTACCCTTAGGATGGCCATGTCCTTCTAACAAGACTTTAGTAAAACACATGTTCCATAAAGATCACCTACCCATAGGATGGTTAAGTATTTATAACCATAATTTAGTGAAACACCTATTCTAAAAGGAGCACTTGCCCCTAGGATGGTCAAGTCCTTTTGACTAGAATTTAGTGAAACACCTATTCCATAATAAATATCTACCCCTAGGATGGTCAAGTCCTTCTAACCTATATGTTGAGCACCCTCCCAATACCTATGAAATGAACATCTCCTAAAGACTGATTGCCTACCAATTTGATGGAGATACAATGCATATCATCCCCTTCATTTCTTCATACAGCATAAACATCCAAAACCACCTTTTGGATCACTCTACACTTCTCAGCAACAATCTATCACAACCTTAACAACATGACCAAATGATCATACACACATTACACACTCTAATCTACCTCTCAAATCAACCACCAAGATTACATATACATCATCTATCCTTCACTCACATTCAAGGCATCCAAAAAATCCTTTTGGATCACTCTAGGCCTCTTTGCTTATCCTCAATATTCAGACCTGCAAGAGCACTATCTTTGACATCAAAAATATAACCTATAGGTCATATACACAGTCATCAACCTACTCTACTCTACAACCCATCCACTAGGCACACACCCTTTCTTCTTTCAATTAGGCCTATAAATCACCACATTTCTCACATACACCTCTTCTCTCAAGTCTAGAAATCACCACATTTCATTTCACCTTTTATAGAACCTTCATGATTATTATCTTCTTAGTCAGCCTTTAAACTTTCCTTAACCCTTAAGTCTTATATCATATGAATACATAACTCAATACCATTCTCATAGGTCATCTATAGCATCCATGGGTCACCCCTTAAGCAACTACACCTTTCAATTAGGCCTTAGTAGCCCTTATAGGTCTCATAGAGACCTATTCACCCATTTAGCACTCCATTGAGAAATTTAGAAACACAATACCCCTTCCAAATGCATAAGTATACTCCTCGTGACCTTTTAGACATCCTCAAATGATTATAGTTTGCGTAAGTTCAATCTATTCAAACATTAGCTATGTACATAAGAACACCATGAATGAACACACAATCAAAATTTAAGCATTTTTTCATACCAAATATGGATTGTTCAAACCTAAAAAATACATACAAATCATCTTTATGGAGTCTACAATAATATCCAATAGCTAAGTCCCCTTGAAACATTTAAATATCATTAGAATAGCTCAAAATATCCTTCTCAAGTTACTTACAAAATATGATTAAACACACAGTCAACTTTAGAACTTAATAACTTTGACTATAAAAACATTTATACCTTATAACTAGATTCACTAGATTCACCTTGAAGTGCTATACAATGTTTCTTTTAACTAAATCAATAAATTTGTCCTTGATCAAAAGATATAGCTCAAAAACTAAGTACTAGTTTTCCTTCATTAATTTGAATATTCAAATTCTAACAGTCACTATTAAACATTGACCACTTTGTAAAAATATTATTACATCTCATATATTGAATGAATACACATTATCTATCTCCCTTAAAAGTATCCTAGTCTTTACCTTTGCTAAAGATTGGTCATGTTGACCTTATCTCGTACACCCTAGCAATATTAACCAAATACACACCATCAATCTCTATAGATCAGCTAGGTTCTGACCTTGTAACACTCACCATTGATATAAGATCAAAAATCCTATGATTGTACCACTTTGTATCCCCACATTCCTTCTACACATTTGACTCATTGACTTTAACTCACATCATTGATCGACATGCACAAACACCCACTCACTGTTGATCTTTATCTGATAGGTTTCATGCTTACTATTAGATCTATGACAAGAATAATGACCATCATTAGATCCTTATCTAGTTAGATTAATTTTGTTTTGTAAATTTGTGATGTGATTAAATGCACACTATTAGATCTCACTTTGCACCTTATTAACTTTTTCTCCACTCAACCTCATGACCTAAAACTTGGACCACATGATCACCTTTCATATTTGAATCCATCCATATATCAAGTTGCTCCTATAACCTTCAAACATGTGAAATATAACATCATCAATATGCCTACTCAATTTTTTCTATCACAGAACTAACTATGCCAAGATGAACATAATGAAGAACTATATAAATACCATGGACTTCCAATATCTCTCTAATCATCCTTGACCTTTGATAGGACCCATCACACATTCTCAATACTTTAGATCCATCCCTAATCATGCCAACACTGAAGATCAACCAAGTCTACTTCAACCATACTAGGACAAGCACACTACACACTTTGTCATTGACACTTAGACTATCAAGATACTTCATCCACTTACCTAGACACCTCCATGACATCACTAAAAAATCTCCAATAGGTATACCTACAGCCATGAAAAATCATATCATAATGACTACGATATGATGGAGTCCTACTTGACTATTGTAGGTTACCTCTACTTCACACATTTATGTCAGAATCTCTTGAATTTAGTATGCAACCTAAAGTGTTTCTAGATTTAAAAGAACTCAAATAATAACCCTAAAATAATAAATTCTTTCAATAATCCAACAAATTTCAACTAAGAAAATTATGACAAGAAACAAATAACTATTTTATTTAACAATATACTTCCAAGTTGTCCTTACACCCATACCAAGTTCATTTTCCAATTACTAAAATATATATTCAAAATGAGATCATACAATAAACATATTATTCATCTTAAGAGATGGAACAATATTTAATTATCAACTATGCATTCAAACATATGAAGATAAATTACCTGAAAACTACACTTTTTTGTGAATGTATTTTTATTAATATCAAATGACTCGAGAAAATATACATATTTATCATAACATTCAATAAATGCATCATTTGACATGTCTTTATCCAAACCTTAATATCAATATAATTTCTACGTAGGAATAAACTATGTAACTTGTTCACATAAAACCTTCATATATTCATAAATGATAATAAACTACCTTATGTTACATGTAGACTTAGGAAAGCCACAAATGCTCCAATATTACAAGCTTTTTAATCAAAAAATATATATGCATATTAATCTTAGTAGTTTACAATATGAAAAAGTGTTGGTTATGTAATGGATTTCAAAAACTATCTACCTCCATTATATAATTTCATGCAAAGATGGAGTTCTTCACATGTAAAAATATTTTTGCAAATATAATAACCTTCATCTTGCAATTTAAGTTCTAACAAATTTTTGAATTTTCATTTAGGTATCTAAAATGAAAATGGAGGGTTTTGAATACAAAGGCTTTGAAAGTATTCAAAATTTATATCTGAGCATTCACCTGAATGAAACATCTAAATTGTATATAGAGGAATAAGAAAAATATGTTACAGGAATGAAGAAAACCATCAACCCAATAACGTTATTTCCATGATGGGGAGTTGATATCAGTTACTCTAGGAAGAAGGAGGAGGTCATGGGATGGGTATTTTAAAGTGGATCAATTCAATTTCAAATAGGGTTATTTCCCTGTGAGGGCCTAATGAGGACCCTTCCATATCCCCATCTTAACTAACAAATCTTATTTGTAAACTTTTTGAAATAACATCCTCTAAAAGCAATGGCAAGATATCAAAAAACCACAATTGAAAGCTCTTCATGGATACTAATAAACTCTACAAGTCAAATGGTGAATGGTTTCTTATAAAAATTAGAGTCAAGGCCAAGGATTGTCATTGACCAAAAGCTCATAGAAGACTTAGTCTTATACTAATCCAATCATGACCTAATCTAAAAATTTATGGGTATTCACCCTACCCTATATTTCTTACACTCATGGATTTAAAATAATAGGGGGCCTCATGGTAGATACTTTTTGTAGATTATTAGCAATGTGTATTTCATTTTTATATGTTCCTCTATCATTGACACAAATAGTTCCTTCGAGTCAGAGAGGATAAATCATGTTTCAATAGGACTATTTTTTCAACCCTATAAAGAGGGATTTTATCCCCAAACTGAACTGACTACTATACTAGTTTGGATTCATTTGTATGTAATTTCAATGAATTTTTGGAGAAGAGAGTATTAAAAACCATTTAATAGTCCCTTTTAATATATATGGGTGTCTCTAGAGACATGTTGGAAGGATACACAATAATGTATGCTAGATTATGTGTAGAAATTAATCTTAACTAGCCCTTACTAATAGAGGTAGCTATTGTACTTGATGGAAATTATTATATAAAACAATTGTATTATAATTCAATAACATATATATGTATATTTTTTCACAAACATGGATATCTGGCCTAGGCTTTCCTCAAAAATTTGAACACAAAAATAGAGGCTGCTCTTGGGATGTCAAATCCTCAAGTAGAGAGTAAGATAACAAATAATAAGGAAAAACCAAATAGTTATCAAGAATGGATAAGCTAAGCAAGATGATTTTAAACAACCCAAAAAAATGAGAAGATAAAATAAAAAATATAAAAAAGATCAAACTCATTCAATCCCTCTAACAAGAATGAAATATTTAAGACACGTATTTACCAAGAGGAAGGACAGTTCATGGAAAATGTGAATAAAAATAATGAAAATAGTATTTGTTATGCTCAAACCACTATCTTAGATTCCCCTACCCTTGATAATTCTATATATTTCAAAAAGTTTCCACAATCATATATGATAGGGGATTTGATAGTCCATAACTAAGATCAACCAATTTCAAAGGATCATATTATGGGTAAAGTAGAAAAGAGTAGATATAAGACAAATTTAGGGATAATTCTGGTAGAGAAGAGATTAAAGAACAATAGATCCCAAGGAATGGGTATAAAATATAACAAGGAATTAATATCACTTTAGGGAGATAAAATACTCAATGAAAGATTAGTGAGATCTATAGACTCTTACCTATCTCAAGGTACTCAATGATTATTCAATCATGGAATATTACGAGGTTAAATAAAGAACCCATCCATATATTGTTTAAAGACTTTTTGAAGATAGTAAAATGGACTTTTTAATTATCTAAGAGATAAAAATACCACTTTATATTATGTTATAAATAGTAAATAAACTTTGGATGGTCATTTGTCATGTGGAAGTGGTTGCCCAAGGGACCTCATGGGGGATTGTTACCTATTGTAACTCTCTAGAATGGACAAAATTTTAACATATATCTTTGAGGGGTATCTTCACATCAAATTTTAGACATAGTGGAATATCTGAGAAATTTTTAATCATAAACTTCTATGGGGCTCAAAACCTTGCTGACTAGATGCAATAATGGAGAGTAGTGCAAAATATGTGACTTTCTATGGAGGAAATAGACTAGATTATTATGGTATATTTTAATGCTATATTATCTTCCAGGGACCAAGAAGGAGGCACTCTTATGCTAGATCTAGGGTATTGATTTTATATTCCCTAGGTTCATGTTCTACACTTCTCTGACATCAAATGTTCTATAAGCAACTATACTTGGAACAATAAGAGGAGAGTTCCATATAGAAGGAAGGTGAAGTTAGATCAATTTTTGGTCCTACAGGAAGCATTTTTTAAATGTAAATTTCATGTTAAATTTTTATAAGGCCCCACTTTTAATCACTTTCCCATTCTATTAAAAGGAGAAATAAGGACTGGGAAATACCACAAACCTTTTAAATTTGAAAAAAAATAAATACAAAAAGAGTAAATTCAAACCAAAATTTCATAATGTTGGGAAGAGGGTCACCCACCTTATGGGACAGTGATGTTATGTTTTCACAAGTAGCTTCACTATGTAAATGATCAACTTAAATTATGGAAGTGAGTCAATAATATGGACTTCCAATATCAAAGATCCCCCTTAGTGGCCAAATGGGATGAGGTGCAAAAACTCTTCCAATAAGTAATAATATTAGAATAACTCAAGGAAGAGGATGATGAACTATGTAAAATAGTTGAAAATATTGAAAATCAAGAGGAGATCATCTAGAAATAAAGAGAGAACAACTTGGTTAATGGAAGGTGATAGAAACACAAAAATATTACATAAAGCTACTTGTTCTAGGATAAAAATTAATAAGATGGAAACTCTTCTTGATGAGAATGGCCAATCCTTTAATACTATCCTAGGTATGTAGCTCCATTCTCTAAACTATTTTGTTGATCTATTCAAGGAAAATATGACACATGATTAAGTGGCCTAGGAATAATTTATTTCTTTCATACCTTCTATTTCCTATGATGATGAAAACCAAGCTCTCATTAAACCCAATGATAGATAGGAAGTGAGGCAAGTTATCTTTGGAATGAGTTCAAGAAAAACACCAGGTCCATATGGCTTCTCGATTGAATTTTTTAAGACCTTTTGGGGTACCCTACATGAAGATTTTTTGGTTATTATATAGGAGTCTATAGGTAGTAAAATAATTCTCCAAACCTTGAATCATATGTTCATTTCCTTAATTATGAAAGAAGAGGAAGGGGTACATATATCATATTTTAGACCTATTTCCCTATGTGATGTTATTTATAAAATTAGAACAATTATTATGGATTAGTAGCTTAAAACTCTCCTAGATATCATTATCTCCCCTAATCAAGGGGGTTCCATTCAAGGTCATCAAATCCTAGATGGGGAAATCCTATCTCAAGAGGAAACTCACTCAATGCAAACATCTAGTAATAGAGGAATGTTTATCAAATTGGATATGTCAAAGTCTTATAATAGAATAGAATGGAGTATATTATCAAGAGTGATGGATGCATTTGTCTTCTCTCAAGATTGGATAAAATGGATCATGAGTTATGTTTATTCTCCTTCTTTCTTTATGTTATTTAATGGTCTTCCCTCTCAGCCTTTTGGCACCACTCGCAACCTTTTTTAAGGATATCCTTATTCCCCTTACCTTTTTCCTATTTTGGTAGAAGGTTGGGGGAGACTCATCTTGAGGGGAAAAAAATTAATAGGTATTAAGGTGGATGAGGAATTTTTAACTCATCTAAAATTTTTAGGTGATACTAGAATGATGGGGGTAGCTAACTGTAAGGAAGTTAGAATGATCAAAGATATCCTCAATATTTATCTTACGGTTATAAATCAAGTTATCAATAATAATAAAAACAACTTGGTCTTTTTAAACCTTGACTAGATACTTCATAACATAATCTTAAGCATATTAGGATTCATGAAGACTTATCTACCAATGGTTTATTTGGAAATTTCATTTCATTTTAAAAATTTGAAAACAAATATCTAGAGGAATATTTTATATCTTATCATAGAATGGATTAACCATTGGAGTCATAAATGGTTAAGCTTTGGGGGCATATTAACTTTTTTATTCAGTCATTCAGGCCATGCCAATATATAAGTTTTATATCCTTGTTTTCCCACATACCATATGGAACATGTTAGACAAGATGTTTAGAAAATTCCTATCGGGAGGAAAAAAAAAGAGAAAATTGAACCATATTTGTCTAGGATAAATCTACCCAACCCAAGGTAAAGGGGGATTTGGGACTAAGAAGACCAAAGTTCAACAATAAATATCTAGTTGGAAATCTTTACTGGAGGTGGATCTTCCAACCCACATCTTTATACAAAAAAGTTTTGACCTATAAATATCTAGGACATGATCATACACATGAGGCGATCCACTATTATCTATAAGGAAATAATTCTTTATTATGGAAATATCTAAAGCTATGATTTCAAACTATGAAATATGGTTTATTTTAAAAAGTTAGAAGAGGAGATAAGGCATGATTATGGACTAATTCTTGGGATCGGAACCTACCTCTAATTTTCAAATTTACAAAACTACAACCTATAAAAATAGACATGGAAATTAGGTGTTGTATTTAGGTTGAAAATCATCTTATCACTAGTAATTTGAATAACTACAAGTTTAATCATCTTAATAAGTTGAATGAGTAGCCAATCCTAATCCCTTTGTATTAGACACCATTTATGACCAAAATAATAATAGAATAGTTTTTCATAGGTAGATACAAAGAAGATGAATTAGCTTGGGTCCATAAGAGCCTTAGATTCTACACAGTAAATGATGGATATGATAATATCCTTCCTAACCCTCCTCCTCATACATAACTGGTGGAGGATTGAAGGAGGATTTGGTAGCCCAAGGGATGTCTGAAAGTAAACTTATTTTCTTAGAAATTAATTCACAATAGAATCCTCACCTTAAATAATCTCAGATAAATATGGCTCATTGGCCCATCTCAATGTGTTTTATTCTATAAGAGTGACAAAACAATCGACCATTTGATTTTTTAATGCTCATTCACATGATAGATCTAGGAGAGATGGTTTTTAGTCCATAAAATCAAAGTAAGTTGTGATTTAAACCAAATTAATATTTGGGAACTATGAAAGAGACATATATTTAAATTTTAAGCTATTTGTATTAAATATAATCTCAAATGAAAATTCATTTGGTAGCAAGTGTGTATGGAAAGAATCTTTTCATCTTTGGATGGCATTTAGTAGGTCATTTAGATCAAAGTCAAATAAATTGTTGTAGTGTATACTAAAGCATATACTCAAACATATTCAAATATGATACATAAGGAAGATAAAATGCAAAATATATAGGACAAGGCTTGTTAGAAACCACCCCCAAAAGAATGGATTAAAATTAATACTAATGAAGCCTCAAAATATAATCTAGGTAGAGTAGAAATTGGTGCATTTTGCATAAATAATGAAGGGATGGTACTCTATTTGGAATTTTAAGGTCTTGTTAAGGAAAAAAATAATGAATTTGGATCTTTATCTATAAGATCTACTTCTATTTTGGCTGTTACCAAAGTCTGTTAAAAGATAATTATAGAATCAGATTCATAAATCTTGATTGGAACTCTAGATTGCAAGAGGAACTTTGCTTTAGATTCATGGAGATTAAATATTCTTGTTACCCAAATTAAGCAAATATGTAAGGCATTAGTTGATGTGAATCCAATATATGTTAGAAGATCCATGAATAATGTGGCTAATTTCCTAGCTATGACAAGCTCTGAGAAAGACCTTTAGGTTTAGTCGCACAGTAGCATGGTGACTAAAGGTTAAAGGATTAGTCAGGTTGGTGATCAGATCCTTCACTTAGCTAATTTGGAAAGACATAGAAAAAATATGGCTTAGGATATTTATCCCTATTTCAAACCTCTTGGTACTATTTGTTTATGTGCTCAAGCTAGCTAATGCTAGGAGAAGCCTCATCCCGACTTGTAATTTTAATTTGTTAATATAATTTTTAAAATTTTCTCAAAAAATAATATTATTTCCATGCACAAAAACTAGCTTCTAAGATCTCAAGGATTTTAAGCATGCATTAACCAAAAACATTATATCATTCATAAATTTATGATGCATAGATATCAGTTAACCTTGTATTGTAAATGATATCACGTTGATAATTCTAAATAAGAGCCATATCATATTTGAAATATTTGACTGTATAAATTATAATAAATAGAACCTAAGTGTACCTTACAACTACAATCTTAATACACATGGTTTTCAAATGAAAGACTTTGAATACACAATATGACTATAAATCTTAATGAAAATTGAGTTCATATTTACACAATGTAAATAATAACAATATTTTTTTACAAACCTTATAAAATATTTCAAAATAAAAACCATGTTGTACAAAGAACAAAGCATGCAAAAATAAATACCTTGCTTATGCCTGAAAGCCTAAAACATTATATTTTAATTCAAGAAGATCACTTATTTATGTAGGATTTTATCAAAACTTCCATTTCTTACATAGACCAACAATATAATATTTGCATGCAATGATTCAACCAAACAATGTAAACTCTTTTCAAAGTGAGAAAAACATTCCAATAGTTTGCATTCAACTAGCTCTCTCAACTTTTCAACAATAAAAAATTGTATATGCCAAGTAAAAAATGTGTTTTCAATATAAATAATGAATGTGGAGTAATAACACCTTTTCTCACTAAATATACACTTCATATTATAAAAAAACAACACAACAAACTACTTACATACTTTCCATGAATATTATGTGTACTGAATCTAAGGATCTTTGAGCCAAATCACCTCATTCTAATCTTGAAAACCATTTTTTAAGAGTCTAACTACCATGAAGAGATTGATTTGAATGAGTAACAATGAGAATAACTGACACTTTAATGGTGGACTTGTTTTTCAATCACATAATTAATGTGGTTATGGAAAACATGTCATCTAAATTGGCAAAATAATAAAATTATTCAAGTATTCCACTAAACAATGCACTTCGACATCTACTAAACAAACTTAAAACATAATTTTATTTAATACCAAATCCTCAACCACATTTTACTAAATAAAGGTAGGGACAAGTCTTAAATGCCTAATATTTTCATGTACATAATAATATTTCAATGTCTCTATCTTTAAATTCAAATGCCTTCAATATAATATACCTCGAAAATATCCAAAAGCAAATGACATCACAAAATAAACATGACAATTATATCATTTGATAAAATGTTTAATCAAGGTTAGGTCATGAAATAAGTTATATGAGCTCTAGATGAATAATAGGAAGAGGAGATAAAGTTGAATTTTGGGAAGACAAGTGGATTTTTATTCATCCCCTTCAAGAGATTATTCTTTGGACTGAAATTTGTGATGGTATGAAAAAGAATTATAGAAATAAAGAGAAACATTACACCTTTAATAGTGGGGTAGAAAGAGAATGGCTAGTTTTAAATATGGAAGATTCCAATGCTAACCATGCTAAGATCATTTTTTATCTTAATATTCTTATAAAAAACATCTTTGTTAGCAGTTATTATGTGTAGGATGAGCTCATATTGCAAGAATATTTGGACGGTCATTTTATTGTTAAAATGGTTTATAAAGTGGATATTGTGTGTAATCTTGATGGTTTTCCTTGGGGAAAAATATGAATTAAGAATTTAATTCCTAATGTGAATTTATATTTTCTGTTGACTATCCAAAATAAAATACTTATTATTGATAATATCCAAAAAATTGTTTATATATTCCCAACTGTTGTGTCCTTTATGAAAATAATGTTGAGTCTATTGTGCATATTATGTTGGATGACCCCTTTATCTTTATGGTGATAGGATTTATTCTGTCTAAGTTTTAAATCGATTGGGTGATACCTACTTCTATTTTTAAACTATGGTATCAATGGAGAATTACCTTCAATATCAAAAGGCTTAAAACTCTTTGGTCCATGGCTTTACCCCATATTTTATGGGGTGTACGGAAAGAAAGGAATTTTAGAAATTTTAAGGGAATCAAAAGTAAAGTAGACATTATGGCTATGAAATTGACTAATCTTTTGAAAGAGAATTTTACCTTACTAAAGCATAATGAGTATAATATGGTCAATGAAATTAAATTAAATATTATAGCTAATTGACATATGACTTTAGGTTCTAAACATTATATAGACCCAAAAAATAGGCTAGGAGCATGACCAAAAGCATTCATCCCTCCCCTAGATGTGTTAAATTAAACTTCTATGGTTCTTTAAAAGGTAATCTTAGGAAAGCAAGTGGTGGAGGGGTTGTAAGAGATAATAATGGCTAAGTGATTTCAACCTTTGCTAGGAATTTTGGTGTTCAAACTAGTCATACAACTGAAGATTTGGAATTTTTATGTAGTGTCAGACTTGATAAGGAAGTTGGTTAAATTAATATTTTCATAAAAGGAGATTCCCTAAACAATTAATTATCTTCTCAAAAATCAAATTCCGTGTTGGACTATTAACAACATTTTTCATGAGATTCTTGATACCATTAATAACTTTTATCAAATTATGATCAAACATACTTTTAGAGAAGGTAATAGAATTATTTCCTAGTTTACCATAGAGGAGTCTATAGTTGGGAGTTCTCTAATTGATATTGTGTTTTTGATTTTCATGGGGAAGTGTTTCAAATTATTGATGATGATAAGGGTAATATTTTAGTTTTATTTTATGAGAATAAACCCTCATACCAAGCTTAATTTTTTGGATTTGACCTTTCATTTTATTAGGGATGTCAATTATATAAATTTTATATGGGATTTACAAAGCTCCTCTTTGATGTTTTGTCTTATGGGAACAATCATTCTAGATTTAAGGCTATTATCATCAACGGTAAAATAGATTTATTTTTATGTGTGGGAAATCATGATAGGGGATGGTGTCATCATTTTGGGGTGTGTATATTTTGAGTGGTGACAGGCCTCACATGAGTATAATCAAGGTTATGGGCATTGCCATTAATCAAAGGATTAAAGTGTTTATTGTTGATTTTAGGTCTATGCGTGGTAAGATAGTTTGTTATTCCAGTTGTATTTAGTTTTGACAAGATAAAATGGGAGGTGAATTATGTTATATATATCCTTCTATTATGGGTACAATTAGGAATAATAGGGATGTTTAGCCCATCCTAGGGGATAGTGGTTTTTCAAACTATATAGACAAGATTTGTGGTAGTGATACTCATCTTTCCATTGATTTTTCCAAAGGATGGAATACAAGAACTATTTCTATGTGGGAGGTTACTAGAGTTGTTTATGAAGATATATCTCTTAGGTAATAGGGATGAGCACTCATGGGAGGAAATATTATAGGAATAAGTTGGATAGAACTAAAGAAATGTATAAATTCCTCAATCCTAGAGATGAATTGATTCCTTACCAAGGGGGTTTTCTTCAAGAGTCCCTGCCTAAGCCTTACCATGAAATAGTTAGGAAAATCATCAAGCACATTATGCTAAATGGAAGGTATGGAGCTATTTTTTCCTATAATTTTTCCATGTTAAATCATTGCAGGTATAACTTTCCTATTAGTTTACCATTTTATTTGTTTATGTCTCTAAAACATTCCATATTTGATAAGTAGTTGGGGAAAACTCCTTTACCCCATCATTAATACCTTATTTACTTCATGTATAACCATGATAAGTCCCTTAGGGATAGGCCATAATTTTATATAAAATTGGTGGAGCCTTCTGGGAAAGGGAAAACCATTACTAAATGGAAGGGGAAGGGACCTACTAAAAAATACATACCCATTAAAATTAATGTGAAGTCCCCTTTTTTTACCCCTTTTAAGTCCCCTATGAAAAAATCACATGCCTTCATTATGTTTGATTCTAAGGAGGAGGAATTGGAGGAGGAAACTGATGAGGAAGATGAGGATAAGGATCTCTCAAATAATAGTCAGGATGAAGTGGATAAACTAACTAATGATTTTAAGGATGAGATGTTGAAATATGTTTTTTGCGATGATTCAGAAGGGGCCTATAAGAGGAAAGACATGGAGAAGGATGGTATGTTATACATAAAATCATTGAGAAGGGGGGCTGAATCAGTGATGCTAAATAATCCAAACTTCAATTCCAATTATTTTAAACCCATAACCAAATAACATTATCTTTCATGAAGCATAGACATCATTTATAGCAATGAACAATAAAGATAAGCAAGATCACACACATAACACAAGATATACATGAGAAACCCTCTTAGGGAATAAAACCCACTAGAACCTAAAAAATGGACTATAGTCCTATAATAACATGATCTAAATTTAGAACAACACTAACTAATCAAAGAACACCCATCCCTTAATTTAGTGAGACGCCCATCCCATAAGGAGGAACCAACCCCCTATGCAACCAAGCACCCGTTCAGCTAATTTGATCTAATCTCCACCTCTAATTTTATGTCCTCTATACTTGATGATGGACTTGTCTTGATTTCAATATTATTCACCCTTTTATCTCTCTCAAACAACCTCTAGAGCTTACTCACTCAATCAGCATCTTCTAGGATTATTAGGTTTAATGACCTATGTGTTCAGCCTTATTAACTTGATCAGATAAACATGTCTAATATTTGTCACACTCTGATGATCCTCACTAACATTTACCTCCTCTTCCAAAGGTTCTCTCCTTCACTCAATTCCACACTTTCTCAACTCTACTCTTTATTTCAACTCATCACACACCCTCAAACTTTCTCATACAAGCAATGAATCCAAACACCACTTTTAGATCATATTAGGCTTCTTCACTCATCCTCAATCTTCTATGTACTTTAGTCTATCCACTAAACACACTCCCTCTAATATCTTTCCTCTGTCTCTATAATCTTCTATCTTAACACATCCACATATAAGTCTAAAAAACATTGCCTTGATCTCCACTCTTTATAGAGTCTTCATGAATATCAACTTTTAGGTCAACCATTATACTTGCCTTAAAACTTAATACTTCTATCATGCTTACACATATCTCAATATTATCCTCACAAGTTGGCCATAGCATCTATGGGTCACACTTAAGCTGTTACACCTTTAAATTAGGACTTCGTAGCCCTTATAGATCTTATGGAGACCTATTACCCCTTTATCACTTCATCGAGCAAAACAAGAACACATTATCACTTTCAAACACATGGGTTCAATATATATTACCTCTAAGACATCTTCAAATGAATAATCCTACCAAAACACTCTTCTACTAAATCACAAATTACTTAAACATAATTTTATAAATTTGCATGCCTTCTATGCACATTGACTATTTGACTCAATGTGCTCCATCAAACTCCATCTATATGAACACTCATCTACCATTGATCTTTTATCAACTTAACGAGATTGAGACACTTGTCACTAGTGTGTGCAATCTCAAGAACCTTTGATAATTTGACTTTATGGACGTCATTGATCTCTATCTGATAAGATCATGTGCTCCATTAGATCCTTATCTAGTTAGATAAAATTCTCACCATTACATCTTTGATCTGACTCAACACTCATTATAGATCTTTGATATCAAAAATTTGGCTAAGAATGGGGACTTAATAAATTATGTTTGAGAATCCAATTTTGTACCTTAATCACTTTTTTTATGCTCCATGTCTAGACCTAAAAGTTGAACCATATGATATTTTCACATAGGGGAATCCATCCATGTATCAAACTACTCCTGAAACTTTCACATGTGTGAAATATGATGTCATCAAACTATTTACTCAGACTTGTCTATCAAGATGACTACTTGAGCTTAGACATCCATATGACTATTCTAATTAATTACGTTCACTTCCATAAGCACCCCAAACACTTATAACACCCCATAGGGTCTTTGTAACATGTCCATATCATAAATATCATCCACCATCTACCTATCCAAGTCAAACACTGTATAACCATTAAGAACACTAAAGCTCATTGAAGCACACTTTGTCATTATCATCTTAGCACACATGACACCTCATCAACATCCTTGGTCATCTTGGAGACATCATTGAAAAAATTATAACAATATCACCCTTTATCATTGATGTCAAACACTAATACAAATATTATGCTTAGACTCTATCTTTCTTTAATCACTTTCTACCCCTTTGACACAATGACAAAGTGGGCTCAACTCCTGATCATGTGGACATGAAAAGACTTCAAGGACTAATAATAGGAAAGAACCACCTCTGAGAGATGATACATATTTCCCCTAACTTTGTGCATATCTCTTCATAAATTGAGCTTCTCATACATGCTCCATGGCTACACTCTTCTTTGATCATACATAGCTTTTATGAAGACAAAACATACATGAACATAAGAAAATACATGAACTTACCTTGAAAACATTAAGAGGGACTCCCCCTAAGTCACCTAAGCTTAGGCACCCTTTTGAGCATCTTCAGGTCATTTCCAACAATGATGAATCAACATAATTACCTTCATACCTTCTCTCTCAAATTCTACTACATAGTCCTTTGATTCTAGGACCTAACCATTTACAAATCTCCCCCTTTGTTTATGCATGAGGATTCAATACATTGTCAAAGTACCTGACTAGGTTTGATCAAGTCATCATATCAACATGTTTGAGTTCACATCTGTAGTAGACTTATTTTTTTATACATCATGACTGAAACATGTCACATATGCTTCCCCTCACATCATGCATAGATCTTCAATCCTTTTAAAATATCTTTGTTATCTCCCCCTAACTCCATGCTTCACATAGATCATAACATCTTCAACAAGTCTTCTCAATGAGCTAGATCTACCAGCAACTCTTCAACATTGTCCATACTTTAGTCAAAACTCTTATGGAAACCTCTTTTATGCAAAACACTGTGACCTCTATGGCATACTTAACCTAACATATATAGAACTATAAGACCTTATACATGATATCAAAAATGTGACAACACATTCTCCTCATACTCCATATCAACCTTGTCTTCAGTCTTTCAACATTTGATCAATCAATTTAAACAATTGACAAGTTATTACCTCTAGGACCAAAAACCCTGAACACACCTTGAGCACATTTGAACAAGATCAACATACCTTTCTATGCAATAGAATATCTTGACAACTTACCATCCTTAATCAGACACTTGGAAACCTTCATTCTATGACTATAGACCTTTAGACCCAACATCTTCATTCTTCACCATTTGACCAACTAGACCATCTCTTATATTTGATCAAAACTTTCACTTTAAGATCATTGTTTTTGAAAATATATTATCATGTCCTTCCATATTAAACCAACACATCTTCTTATGACCTTTCTTGTCCTACAACATCAACCAAAACTCAACTAGCATCTACCATGCTTCCTCTTTCTTTTTAAGTGTCTCCTTGGGGCTTAAATAGAGACACCCTAACCCATAATGTCCTAGACCAATGTGAAATCTAAAGTTTCCCTTAACTCCTCATATTCCTTCTTCTCCTTGGTCATCTAAAATTTATAGTTCTTCTTTTTCTTATGCTTAAGAGGAACAACTTACTCATCTAATACAACATTCTCCTTATCTTTTGATCTTGAATTGACAATATATGGAGACAATAAATATTCATGACATCCCTCATCTTTAGACATTGACAACTGATGTTCTTCACATGATACATGTTCAATAATAGTAGGATGTACACACCTTATGACTATCCTTAACTAGCATATTGGTCTTCTCCTTGAGCTTGTTCTCTTCACTCACAATATGAGATATATTGGCATTCTTCAACCTTTGTATCATTTTCCACCACAATGAATAGACCACTTGGACTTGTAGACTCACCATGACTCACACTTTCCACTTTTGGTTTCCATGAGTTAAATAGCCTTCTTCCTTACACTCTAGGAGTCTAATTAAACTTATTTTGACTTGATAAATTTTGCTTGCAGTAGATAGGAGTTCCACTTGACAACTGAGATGCTTGACTATATCTTCATCATCCTTGGTGTCTTCATTCAGTCTTTCCTTAAACACACTGAATTTCTCTTCATAGTCCTTGATTTGAGACATCATCTTCTTGTTAAACTTCTTGTTAATCTTTTATTCTTCAAGAGCATTTCTTAATTTAGTCTCACAATCCTCCTTGTATTCTTCATTATCTTAATCATGTCAGGGGATCTAGCTCTACCAATTAGAGCACATATGATTACTTCTCGTATTAGCAATTAAACACGGAATTATACCAGAATGATAAAGTAGCTAGAAACTTGATACAACAAAGAATTTGAGAGACAATACACACTCTTGTATTAAATATTACTAGAAGAAAATACAGTAAGGAAGATGCCACTTCTTCCTCCACCTCAAAGGCTTGCCACACCTCAAGACCTTCTTCCCTCTCTCTCTTGCTCAACACAACAACTCTAAAGCCTAAGTTGCTATCCCTCCTTGAATGCTTCAGCTGATCTCCTTGACCTTGCTAGCTTCAATGCTTTTACTTGCCTTAGAATAAATACAATACATGCCTTATGGGTCTTTAAATAGGATCCCATGCTTACAAAAATAGAAATCTAGTTACAATAATTAGACACGCAGCTCGTGACTATAATTAGTCATTTAACATGCAAACACTCGCTTCACTTAACTGACTATTCATCAATAGCAGTTCTGGAAATACACAGGCGACCGACGCCGGTCCCTGCTTGTCTGGTGCTACTGACGTCGGCCGACTCTCTGCCGTTGCTGATCTCCTTCTCCACTGCATCTAACCGACGTCGGTCATACTGCCGATGCTGGTGGCTCTGGTTCTTTAGCATCCTTCCTTGTGTCTGCAAATAGTTGAAGTTTTTAGCTCCACACCTTAACAAATCACTCTAAGTAAACTCTTTTTTATATGAGAAACTTCCTTCCTTAGCCATGTATAGTACTTCATCTTCAATATCAAGCTCAAATCACTATCTTCACTCTCATCTGATGAACTATAATATTTATTAGTATAGAGACTTTCTTATTCTTAAAGGACTTCTTCTTGTTGGCATACCTCTTCATCATCATTCACCTTATGCTTATGAGGGAACTTTTTAGAAAAGTGTCCTACTTCTCCACAATTGAAACATTTGAAGGGTAGTTTACCCTTATACTTCCTGAGCCTATTTTGAATTTACTTATAAACAAATCTATTAGTTCATCATTAGATATCTCATCATACTTAACTTCCTTATCTTGACTTCTTTTCTTATTTGGCTTCATTTCTATTTTGAATGTCATTTCCTCCTTTGTTAGTTTGTCATCATTGACTCTCATCTCATAGGAAATAAAGATGACATGCAATTCATCCATCTTCATCTGAGTAATACCATGACTTTCTTCTATAATATACACTTTAGAATCAAACTTTAGGGAGAGATATCTTAATACCTTTTGTAATATAGTAGCCTATTCAAGACCTTTGATAATGTTCACAATCTCATCAACTCTCTACAAAAAGGATTCCACAAAATCTTCTTCCTTCATCTTGAGACTCTCAAATTATCTTTGGTGAGTCTGTAACTTGGCAAACTTGACCTTTGAATCCCCTTCATAAATGATTTGAATTTTTTCCCATATCTCTTTAGATGATTTACAATTAATTACCTTGGTGTAATCAGTCTCTAAAATTCCATCGGTGATGGAATTCATTGCCTTAGAATTATTCTCACATAGATTTTTATTGGTTGCACTAGTTGGAGGGGTTGGGGGGGCTAAATATCCATCCAAAACAAATTGCCAAATGTCAAACCCTATTGACATTATGTATGTCTTCATCTTTGCACTCTAAAAAATATAATTGGACCCATTAAACATCGATGATTACTTTGTAGATAAATCCTACATCTGTTGACTTGCCATATTGTCCCTTAGATCACCTTGAAGTGGTTAAACTTACAATGAAGGTCATAATCTGATACTAATTTTTATAGGTACAATCACTAAGAGGGGGGTGAATCAGTGATGATAAATAATCCAAACTTCAATTCCAATTCTTGTAAACCCTTAACCAAATAACATTATCTTTCATGAAGTATACACATTATTTATAGCAATGAATAAGAAATATAAGCACTATCACATGCATAACATAAGATCTATGTGGGAAACCCTCTTGGGGAATAAAACCCACTAGAACCTACAAAATTGACTAAATTTTTATAATAACAATATCCAAATTTAGACTAGTACCAACTGATCAAAGAACACCCATCCCTTAATTTATTAAGACACCTATCCCATAAGGAAGAACCAACACCCTAAGAAACCAAGTACCCACTTAGCTACCTTGATCTAATATTTACCTCTAATCTGATATTTTTTACACTTGATGATGGACTTCTCTTGCTTTCACTCTTATTCACCCTTTTATCTCTCTCAAATAGCCTCTAGGTCTTACTCACTCAATCAACCTCTTCTAGGCTTATTAGGTCTGATGACCTATGTGTTCAGCCTTATCAACTTGATCAGATAAATATGTATGATCTTTTTCACACTATGATGGTCCTTGTTAACATGTACCTTATCTTCCAAAGGTTCTCTCCTTTTCTCAATTCCACACTTGCTCAACTCTACTCTCTCTTTCAACTCATCACACACTCTCAAACTTGATCATACAATTAATGCATCCAAACACCCATTTTGGATCATATTAGGCTTCTTCACTCATCCTCAATCTCCTTTTTACCTTATTCCATCCACTAATCACACTCCCCCTAATCTCTTTCCTTTATCTTTATAATTTTCTCTCTCAACACATCCACATCAAAGTCTAGAAACCATTACCTTTGTCTCCACTCTTTATAGAGTCTTCATGAATATCAACTTCTGGGTCAGCCATTATACTTGCCTTAACCCTTAAGACTTATATCATGCTAACACATATCTTAATACTATCCTCATAGGTTATCCATAGCATTTATGGGTCACACTTAAGTCGTTATGCCTTTCAATTAGGCTTTAGTATCCCCTATAGGTCTCATGGAGACCTATTAACCCTTTATCACTTCATCAAGAAAAATAAGAACACAAAATCACTTTTAAATACATGGGTCCACTATATATGACCTCTAAGACATCTTCAAATGAATGCTCCTACCAAAACACTCTTCTGCTAAAGCATAGATTGCTTAAACATAATTTTGTACATACAACCATGATAAATGAACATATATCCAACTTTTAAGCTCAATAAATTTGAATTTATAAATATTCAAACATTATAACTAGGTTCTCTGGATGCACCTTGAAGTCCTCTTCAACTTTTCCTTTTACTCTATCAACAAATTCTACCTGGATTAAAAGATATAGCTCAAAAACTATATACTAGTTTTCCCTTATTAATTTGAATATTCAAATTCCAATAGTCACTATGTAAATACTAAACATTAGATACTTTGACCTTATATCATGCTCCTTGGAAATTTTGAAAAAATATAGAAGTCTCTTGACTTTAATGTACAATCGCTCATTATTGATCTTAGATCCTAGCTTCTATGATCATGCTACTTGATAGATCTACATGCCTTCTATACACATTGACTATTTAACTCAATATGCTCCATCAATATCCATTTTTATGAACACTCACATGCCATTGATATTCTATAACTTAATTATATTGAGACACTTGTCACTAGCACATGTAATCTAAGGAACCTTTGATAATTTAACTTCACACATGTCATTGATCTCTATCTGACAAGATCACACACTCCATTAGATCTTTTTATGGTCAGATAAATTAATCACAATTAGATATTTAATCTGATTCAATGTTTTTCATAGATCTTCGATATCACAAATTTGGCTAAGTATGGGAAATTAGTAAATTATATCTAAGAAGCCAACTTTGCACCTTAATTTTTGGTACACCCCATGTCCAGACATGAAATTTGAACCATATGATATTTTCACATAGGGTAATCTATCCATGTATCAAACTACTACTAAAACCTTCACACATGTGAAATATGACATCATCAAACTACTTAATTAACCTTCTATATGAAGATGACTACTTGAGCTTAGACATTTATATGACTGTCTTGATGAATTATGTTCACTTTCATAAGCACCCAAACACTTATAACAACCCATAGGGTCTCCACAACATGTCCATATCATCAATATCATCCACCATCTACTTATTCAAGTTAAACACTAAAAAACCATGAAAGAACACTAAATCTCATTGAAGCACACTTTTTCATTGTCATCCTAGCACACATGACACCTTATCAACATCCTTGGTCACCTTGGAGACATAATTGACAAAACTCCAACATGGTAGTGTTGATATTATCCATAAAATAATTAAAATCATGGCTACAAGTGTTGATCTCCATAATAATTTATTTCCTTAGATTATTAAATATAATAATATCAAAATATATGTTGGGGGTAGTGTTAGTGTTCCTAAGTAGATTATTTTTGATGATGTTGAATATGTGGGTTCAAATATTTATAAGTGGAAAGTTAGAGCTAAGAATTTATAATTTGAGAATAATCTAATGCAAGGCACCATTTAGAAATTATTTTATATGATCAAAGTTACCATCAAAACTTTGTGTCTGACATCAATGTTCTTAGGGAAATCATTAAAGTAGGTAAAGAGTAAAAAATTAGAGTTCGTACAAATAAAATAATTAAGATCTTGTCTAAAGGAAAGACTATGGAGCTAGATACTTCTAAGGTGGAGAAAATTTAAAAGTTCCTCAAGAATTTGATAAAATAATGGACCCTTATGCTAAAATAATTGGATATGTAATCCATTAAATCTAGCTTTTTATGTTTTGGTTGTTTCTTTGTTGTGTATAGATAATTATTTGTTTGTTTTTTTTCTGTTAGATGTTCTTGGTTGTTAGCTTCTCTTGGATTTCACCCTTTTTAATGTAACTAGGATGGGACCTAATCAAAATTCACCTTTTACCTCTAATAAAAAATAAGCTATATGAGTTAAGTCACAAGTGTTTTCAAAGTCATATAATAGTTAATAACATGACAATTCAAATAGTCCCTTTACTAATATTACCAAGTTCAGACCATAAACCATGTAAACTCTCATGTCGCAATGCAAAATTTGGATATATGTCAGCAATGTTGTTCAACCTTTTCAAGTATGTATGCATGACTAAGCCATAAAGTGCAAGTGTGTAATCAACACACGAAAAATATGCTATTGCTGAAAAAAAAAAATTCAATTTTATCAAAATCAAATATCACTTAATTTCAATTGCATCATTCCATGGATATTCATAATTCTGTGATAGTTATGAAAACATCATTCCCAACCTTTGAATGTAGATAAAATGCTCTTTTTGGAAAATTTGATCAAAATGTTATGTAATAATTGATTCTCTTAAATGATATTATGAATGTTTGAACTAAATAACACAACACTATTATGATATTACTATCAGGATTCAACTATGTAATTTTTTGAGTCAAACTCATTGACCCATGTTTCATGAGTAGTGGTTCACACAAACCCATCTTTCATGAGAATGAATGGTCCACTTAGCACTCATTACATCTAGGTGATGCTCACAGGGGTGAACCATTGGGTGTTCCCAGGAGGTCACCCATTCCAATACTACTCCAACTCAAGTGCACTTAACCATGGAGTTTTCTCCAAGGTTAATCCCACTTAGCTTGCTACCCCATTTTCAAGCTAATGGGGTACCAAGATAAGTGGGCTTAACCTTGGAGGAAACTTTATGGTTAAGCATGCTTGATTTGGAGTAGTACTAGGATGGGTGACCTCCCAAGAATGCCCAATGCTTCACCCCTATGAGAATCACCTAGATGTAATGAGTGATAAGTGGACCATTCATTCTTATTAGATATGGGTTCATGTGAACCACTACACATGAAACATTGGTCAATGATTTTGACTCTAAAAATTACACAGTTGAATCCTAATATCAATATCATAATTTGACTCACTGTGGAAAATACCTCCTACTTATCAACACAACACTATATCACATGAAATCATACACAGAAAATAATTGTTAAGTGAATGAAAACAAGATTCCCCCTACCAAGTTGTTCTAGATTTCATGGCTTAGGTTATCATATGTGATAATTTAAAAAATTACAAGCTTTAAATGAGGGGTATTAAAATTGGCTATAACATTGGTGACCTGATAGCAATTTTCATTTATGAAATTGAGTTATAATCAAAATATGAATTTTAGAACTTAGTAGTGTGATCCAAGTAAATCATTTATTTAGCAACTATGATCAAAACCCTCAAATATTTTCACAATTTTGGTGATGAATCATTCAGCAAGCATGGCACAAAGAATAAGAAGATTAAAATAGGAAATTTCAAGCTATATTAAAATAACTACACTAGCCTAAGACACTAATTTTGAAAACAATTAATTCTCATAACAATGATAATTCATTACTTATTTGATTATAAAGGATTGATCCAAAACTTACAAAATATTAAAAATTTTGATAATAAATACTTACAGTTATATGTATAAACTTCTTTTCACCTTCTTCATAATGATGAATACCTCATATATTACCAAAATTATAACCAAACACACACAAGACAAATAATTAATAATAAAATATTAAATCAATGACATCAAAACAAAAAAAGAAAACTAAACAAAAGAAAATGAAAAAAGGGTAACTAATTGAATTAAAACTTCAAATGATGACATTGACCAAATAACACAGCCAATTTCTATTTATATCATGTAAATTAAATTAAATTTTATGAAGAACAACAACTATTTTGTAAGTCCCAATCCATAGTGAATCAAATTTATGGAATTTCCCTAGTTCCTCATGGGATTTGTCCCAATATAACACTAAATCACCTACCTTAAAATTATTTTTTAAAAGTTTATTGTCAAAAAAAATTTGAAGTTTCTCTTTAGCTCTTTTTAATTTTTAAAAATATGTTGCCTTAGTTTCATCAAGAGCTAATAATTCATTAAGTCTTTATTCTACATCACTGGTATCTTATGTTAAATATTGAATGACAATCTTAGCTAAAGTAATTTGTAGTTTAATGGGGAAAGTAGATTTGAAACCATAAGCTAGCATGAATGGAGAATAGCTTGTTGCAACTTTCAACCCACAAAGTTTCAAATATTTTGACATGCGAATTTTTTTTTGTTTCATAAGATAAATTTTTCATAATGAAAATAAATTTTTTTGTTAGTAGATTCATCATGTCCATTCCCTTAAGGATAATACTTATAATAATGACTTCAAATGATCGAATAATGTCTTAATAATTCTAAATAATTATTATAAATTAACTAAGGACTATTATCATATATTGTCTCATAAGGAATGCTAAATCTTGAAAAAAAAAATCAAAAAATGAAATTACTTTAGAAGTAACAAAACTTCATGATGCTACAACTTCAAGTTATTTATTAAAGTAATCGGCATTAAGTAAAATGTATGTAAGGCCAGTAAAAGGAGGATGGATGTCTGAAATAAAATCAATACTCCCATTTAGTGAATGGTTTCTTAGGTATAACAAGGTTTAAATGCATATTTGGGATTTTATCTCTACCAGTGAAAATCTAACATGACATACATGACTTTATTAACTTATAGGCATCTTAAAACAATGTGTGCCAATAATATCCTACACGGAGATTCTATATGCAATAGTTTTTGATACATAGTATCCACTGCAATTGCTTTGTGACAACTCCTAAGAATCTTTTGATTTTACTCATGGTTTAATTGATGCAAAATCACACCATCACTATTTATATAAAATAGAAAAAAATATGATAAGACAAATTTTAAGGCCTACAACCTAGTGCTAATATGTGTTATTTATTTAATGAGTTAGGACATGTTTGGTTATAAAAATAATAAATTAGGTCATGCTACCAATAATCCTATGAAAATAAACAATCTTAGTCACATCATTTCAAGTCCTATGTTAAACCATTATTAAAGATCAACAACCTTCATACTTTGGAAATGAGGTTTAGCTTAAAGGCTATCATCTATAAAAGAACTAAAATACTTATACTAGAAGTCACAATTTCAATAAAAATATTTAGATAAATCATTTCCCCTAATAGTTTTTGAAGTTTCAAATTCAATATTAAACTATTGAATTTTTAAAAACTCTCTTTCTAATCTACCCTTAATGGTTGATTGCTTCAAGACATAAGAAAAATAGGTACATTGGAATTAAAAATCACTTTATTTCCATTTAAACTGTATAATAACTTAATCAAAGATGAGTTTAGTGAGATAATAATTTTTTTGATCAAAGGGTAACTTATTTCAGCATCTTTCAAAACTTGACTCATTTAGCTAATAGGTCTTTCTTCATGATCATGACCATGTTGAGTGATAACAACACCTATAAATTTTTTGGTTTCATTAAGGTAAAAAATGATTGATTTATTTAAATTAAGTTTAGCAAGTATAATCACACTTACTATGGAATTTTTCATATCATTAAATGTTGAATCTGAATCCACATCCCATAAATAAGTCTAATTTATCTTAAGTCAAATATATAAGGGATTAGATTTGTCATTAAAATTATAAATGAACTTATGCATAAAATTCATTTTACCAAAAACAAATCTAAGACCAAATTGGTCTTTAGGGGGTAGTGAATCTTTGATAGCTTTTATGTTTTTAGGATCCACTGAAATGTTATCTTTTGAAATGATATGACCTAATAATTTTCATTTGGTACCTCCAAAAATGGATTTCTTAAGATTTAGATAAATACCATGTTTTATACATCTAGTGAAAATTTCATGCAAATGATCAATATGATTCTATTTCTTCTTTCAATGCAAGTTAAGGTCATCAAGGTAGACTTGAATCATGATGCCAATTATGTCATCAAAATCTACATGCATAGCTCTCTAGAAGGTGGCATGAGCATTTATTAAACTAAAGAGCATCCTATTATAGGTAAATGTTCCTATACATGTATTAAATATAGTCTTATGTCTATCCTCTATATTTAAAAGATATGATTATAACCATAAAATCCATCAAGAATCAACATCATATAATACCTTGTAACCTATTACAAAATTTGATCTATACTTAATAAAGGAATGTTATCTTTAATACTAGCTCTATTTAAATATCTAAAATCTACACATATATTGTATAGGAAAAATGACACACTATCTAAATTCTTATCAATGTCCTTATTGATGTTGTCTTCAAACAAGGGGCTTATTATTCTAAATTTCTATTTAACAGGGTTTATACTTGGCTTAATAGGTCCTTCATTTTTTATTATCTCAGTATCGTAACCCTTTAAATATTTTTAGGACCAAGAAAATATGTCTATAATTTACTTAAATGATTTAATAAACTAAACTCTCTCCTTAACATCACAATGAAAGCCTAAATATAAAAACTTAAGATCCTCTTCAGTTCCAATATTAATGGGAACAATCTCACCTATAATTATCCTAGTTGGGTCCTCAATTTGTGAGATATTAACTTGATCATGTGGCCATGTTAAAACTCACCAAACTAGCATACAATTTGTTAGTGCTTAACTTGTTACCTTTCGACTCACCCTTAACAAATAATTATTTTTTTTAATTTGTTGATGTGATCATTAATACTAAATTTTAAAATCATATATATTTATTATTTAGGATTTAACTATTATACATTTTAGTTATATCTTAGATTTTAACATTTATGATCAAATGATAGCATATAGATAACATTTATCTTACATATTATGATGTAGATGGTATAGTGGTATTACTATAAGCTATTAATCATTGTTTTCTTTCATAGTTACAATGATAAATGGGACTAACTACTATTTTATTTGACTGGGGTGGTTGTAGGATTATGATGTGGCAAGAAATTACTATTCCTGCTACACTATTCATGGTGATGTGGTAGATGATGATGATGCAGGATGGTGATGAGGCTTCTTGATGATGCAGAGGCACTAGTCACCTTGGTGAGGTGTCAATGACACTATTCTTGATGTTATTATTTGCTACTATTTGGCACTATTCTTGATTGGCATTATTCCTAACTAGCACTATTCATGATTGGCATCAAACCATTATTTTAGATTACCTTGGTGGAATGGGGAACATTTTCCATGGGAGAGTAGTCAAAAATAGGATCAATCAGCTTTTGGATGTTAGTGATAGTGGCATACAATTTTTACTATTCTAAATTGGAATCTACTTTAACTTTTGGCTTGTCATGTAAAGACCGTCTGAAGGGTGGCATAGTTTCCCTTGGTGGATCCTTTGTCCTTTGTCATCATTAAACCCATGTGGAATATGGCGTACCATTCTTGGACTTTATTCCTTTATCATGATTCAACCCAAGTGGAGAATATGTCATGGTTTTCTTGGTCCTTACTCTTCTTTTGACATGTGAGCCCATGTGGGTTGTGGGATGTAGTGTTTTATTTTCTCCTTATTCTATATATGATTGTATTCATCTTTTGTTAAGGTAGGTGAATTTTGGAGTAGGATTAGAGATAAGCCTTTGTAAGTCTCCTTGACATGTAGCCAAGTATGTATTGATATTTGAGAGATAGCTTGTTTAAGCTTTTTTAACTTTGAGGATTTTTTGATGAATATAATGAGGATTATGTAATGAATTTATGAGAGATTTTGAGATATGTATTATTGAATCCATATTTGTGGTTGGAGGCCACATCAAGTGGTATCAAATCCACATCAGACTATCTCACCCTCATTGAGTAGAATAAAGGGAGAACATCATTGTGGATAAGGCAATAAATTTTAGTAAATGGGATAGAAAGAAGGAAACCTAAACTTGCATTCTTACATGTTTACAAGCTGAGATATTAGTGTTTTTAATATTTTATGAATGAGCTATGTGATTGATTTTAACTATCTATTATTATGGTCAATATTGTATGCTTTGCATTGGTTACAAGTCATAAATTTTTTATGTTTCTGTATAAACCAATTTGAACATGGATTCTCCTTTTAGTGTCACTTATGTAACCTTTTTGTGCACATTTGTTGATTGCAATATTATGAAAAGGTATATAGGCTATATGTTGGTTCACAGAGTTATGATTAAATATTGATGGAATAGAGTCATTTTTGAAACTATTAAGGTACAAGATAATATTTAATACATTTTATTTATATAGGAATGTGTAAGGGATTGATTAGTTTTAATAAAGTCCTTTTTGGTGGACCTAAAGGGTTATAGGGAAATTAGTAACCAAAGTAAATTTCATTTTGAGAAGTCTTAAAAAATTTAGGAAAATGGTTTTATATTGAATAAAGTGGAAGGTTCTAGTTTGGATAATTATGAGGAATTTGGCATGAATCATACCATGCATAATTTTTAACTAAACTAGGGTTTTTTCAAGTCATTGTTAATGATCGAGCCTTGAAAATGATGGGGGGTTTTGAATTCACCATTTTTAGCATTATGCATGAGGAATTTTATGCAAACACCATACATTCAATTGAACTACAAATTATCAACTGCAGTAAGATGGTAATGCATTTAAGTAACTTTGAGTTCTATTTTGAGGGAACTAACATAGTTTTATGAGGAATCTTAGGGAATGAAAAATGTGGGGAAGAGAAAAAAGATAATAAGTAAGAAAAAAATGGAGAGAGTGGGCATGAAGAGGAAGACAAAAATGATGGGGGGTTTTGACTTCACCATTTTTAGCATTATGCATGAGGAATTTTATGCAAACACCATACTTTCAATTGAACTACAAATTATCAACTGCAGTAAGATGGTAATGCATTTAATAACTTTGAGTTCTATTTTGAGGGAACTAACATAGTTTTGTAAGGAATCTTAGGGAATGAAAAATGTGGGGAAGAGAAAAAAGATAATAAGTAAGAAAAAAATGGAGAGAGTGGGCATGAAGATGGTAATGCATTTAAGTGACTTTGAGTTCTATTTTGAGGGAACTAACATAGTTTTATGAGGAATCTTAGGGAATGCAAAATGTGGGGAAGAGAAATAAGATAATAAGTAAGAAAAAAATGGAGAGAGTGGGCATGAAGAGGAAGACAAGGAATCTAGAAGGATTATCAAAGGGAAGAGGAATGACTTCCATTCTCTACATTCAATAGGTGATGGCCATTGCTATATTAAATACCCAAGAAAATGGTGTATTTTAATTTTAAAGCCACATAATATTGTGGGTCACCTGAAAGTGCATGAGATATGTTTATTTTTTATTTTCTTGATTTGTGAATATATGTTTTAGAACCATCTTTCACCTTGGGTTAGAATATGTAGCCTTTGGATGCATAAAATGGTATTTGAACTTCTAGGCAATGCATGGCCATTATACTCAACTAAGCAGAGAAACAAAAATCCAAGGTTTAATTTTTGGTTTCACTAGATTTTTTAACACCCTTTTACAAATAAAAACTCATTCTTACAAACCTGGGAAGGAAGCTCGCTCCCATCCATAGGCCCATAAATATGAGGGTGAGCTAGTTATATAAGCTGAGCATTATTGTTATAGTAAATGGGTTATATCAAACACATGTATGGAGTTACTATAGTCAAATATCCCTTGTTAATAGACTCACCTATGTGGAAACGTAGGTAGAATTCTTCTTTTCATATTATTGTGAGGTTTTGGAAATTAGTAAAATTTGAAAAGTATGCATTATCTTTGTGAAGTCTCTTTTTCATAGTAGCACCCACCTTATTATTCCTCTAGTGAACTCTTAGCCTTACTTATATCTTCACTGTAGAAACTATTTTCATAGACAAACTCTTTTAAATTTATAAAAGGTTGAAATCATGTATTATATTGTAATATGTGTTTTATTGATTATAGTTGATGCTTGTTTGATTAATGGATCATCCATTCATGAATTAGACTATAATACATTCCTCGTTGACTTTAGTTGATGCTTGTTTAATTAATGGATCAGCCATTCCATCCTTGGATAGGCAAAGTTGTAAATAAGGTTTTATAATAATATATTTTCATTGTATATTTTTCTTTGATTAAAATGCTTTGCCAAATTAATTTAGTTGTAGGTGAGGATAGTGTGAAAGTTAATAAAAAAATCTTATTTTCCAACCATACATAACTTAGGAGAGTTGAGTTGTAGATGAATATTGTATCTAACTTTTAAGGTATTTTGAGGCTCAAAATGTGAGGATATTTAAAAGGATCAAAAGATATTATAATTTTTTTTTATAGGATTCAATTGTGTTAAAGTATAAACCTTCTTAGTGGAGCCTTAAGAAGATAATTTTTTTCGTATCTTTTATTTAGATAGTTGGTTTTTGGATAAAATATATATTACTGTATAAATGATTAAGCTTTCTTCAAACAATGGAAATAAATAAATATTTTATTGAGTAATTAATCTGATAAGTTATAATTATACACAAAGGGGTATTATATATATATATATATATATATATATATATATATATATATGTAGATTATCCGACTGGAAAATAATAAATAACTTGGTTTTTATTTTAGTTCATATGTTATTATGATGATCCTCCCTGAGTCCTATTTGAACCATTGCTTAGAATTGTGAAGTGTTGTGAAGACTAATATTTGGAAAATTATTATGTTTTTAAATATTAAAAGCATGTTAATATAAATGAATATGTCCTACCTAAGATAATAATAATATTTTTTTGGAAATAAGTGTCATTTTTAATGGGTGAATGGTGTTTTTGAACTTGTATCCAATGGTTATGTAAAATCTACTATTTAATAACTAGTTGGTTAGATGCTACAAGTTTTGGATAAAATATCTATAGGACTATTTTTATAAGTTATGCAACTAAATGCTCATACATGAATGTTGAGGCCATATAATGTACATACATATCATCAATTAAAATGAAGGGGACTAAGTTTTATGAATAGAGAGCATGAGTGTGTGTGGATTTGACTCAACTTCATGTGAATTCTGAAATCTATAATGAAAAAAATTGGACAATGTCATAGTTGTAAACATTGTCAATCTAATGTACTTTATAGTTATGTACTTTATAATTTACATGCATGTTTGTGAAGTCATATTATATAAAGGATTGTGTTCAATGTTTTGTATGATTATTTCATGTATTATTAACTATACTACACATGGTTCCAGTTGAGTTATTGATGTCCACATTTCCATTATATGCCCCTTCATAAAGGGAAGGGCCACTTTTAGCTAGGATGTGTGTGGGAGATAGATGGTCTTTGGTTGGATGAAAAGCATCTAGATGATGCTCTCCCTCATTTTATTTGATCAACCACTTTTGATACATACTCATGACTATTCTATTTATTTTAAATTTTTATATAAATCTCTAATGTACTATTGTACTTTTTATCACCAAATCCTGCACCCTAGAAGAAGTTGTTCAAGCTGCTTCTAGATTTGGGAAACATGGGAACATTTCCAGGTATGTGGGTGTACCTATATTCGAAATGAGCCTCTAGATTTAAGGGCTAGCTCCATGAATGCATCCTAAAATTCTATTATCTATGCCAACTAATTACTTATGGGGAAATAGTTAGAGAATGTACAAATTGAACCTACTCTAAAGGAGGTGATGCATTGAATGCTCAAAGATCCACACTCAATATTGAACTCATTATCACACTAATAAACCATGAATGGAACTAATGCAGTGTCCACAATGGTTTCCAAGAATAATACTTCACCTAGAGGTCAATTTGATTGGATTAGCATGGAGGGAAATGAGGGTAAGGCTTGATTAGAAGCACTTACAGTCAACTATCCACTCTATACCTGAGACATCAATCTTAATACACACTAGACAACCTACAAGAAAAGTTTATTAGCACTTAGGTTAAACTTAGACCTAAAAATGGAAGATGATAACCACTTTACCATATCAAACAAATACAAAACACTAAGCACAAATTAGCAAACAACTGAAAATGTTATATTCATTACTCTAAGAGGTGTAGAATATAATTTTGGATAGAGTCTAGTGATACCAACAGGAGGGATGTCTAACAATATCTCAAAGGTGATATTTATAGAAGAAATGGCCTTTAGAGAGAGAGAGAGAGAGATATCTTGGCATTAAAATATGAATCAATGAGCTAAAATCCCTTTGAACCACAGTTACAACTACCTTTGCATTTATGTTCATTTCAGCTTCCTAATTGATCTAGGTTACTTCAAGTGGTTACATAGTTACACTATTACCTCATTGATGCTCCTTAATGGTTGTAATGGAAATATCAAGTTGTTCCAAGATAGGTCCTAACATCAATGTAATTACAATCATCAGATCAATCTATTAGAGCTTTTTCATGGTATTAAATGCTCTTCACTAGTTCATCATGGCATGCAAAATTGGAGAGAATGGTCCTTTTCATGCAGTTGGTCTTAGAGATAAAACCATTGGGGACTACATGTATGCCTTCATGGAATCTATTGAAATGTTAGCTCTTGTTCAAATTGCATCATGATCAAACTTTTTCCCATGTTCATAGGTCTACTATAGATGGAAAACCAATCTCAAACTATTGGTTTTCCTATAGTCATTATGTCAATGTATACCTATAGACTATATATTCCCATTTCTTGATTATAGTAGGTATAAAATAGACCCATTATATATTTTTGGGAACTGAGAGTTCACCATGTGCATGGATATTTCTTTTAAAAATAGAGAACACAATCACAAAATGAACCTTACATGACATAAATCCTTTAGCTATAGGTCTATCTTAAGCTTTAATGGCAGTCCCTTTATGTTCATGATCACCTGGGTTGTGTCACTAAGTCTTTTTCATAGCATTTGATCAAACTTTAATGGTGGCATGTGCCCTTTGAAAATATTGCCTTGGTTCAACCTTGGTTATGTGTTTGATCTTTAGGAAGTCCCTTGGCTTCTTGACCTTTAATTTCATTGGTCATCAACTATGACTTAGAACATTTAATCATTTTGACCCATCCATGCACCATTGATATTGATCATTATTATCAAGAAAAATCCATCAATCCTGCCCTTGACTTGTCAACTCTATCCAAGCTGGTACCACTTGGCAATCCCATATTTGCATTTAGGATTTGCTATCAGTTTGCTTGCTTTATGCGCTTATGCCACATGGTGGCCTCTGAAGCTCCTTGACCTTTTGACTCATCTCACATCATCAATATCCCTTGGTATGAATGAATTCCAACCATTGGATTTGATTACATTTCAAAACAAATGACTATTTACCATGGTATAAATTTGGTGTCTGTATGATTATAATTTCATGTTCATGTGATCATCATTGACATATGTGTGACTGTCAAATTTAAGACCCTAATGGTTTTTTCCATAGATTAAAGTTGATGTATGCATGAATGTCTCCCATTATTTGACCAACATTGAAATCTTGGATCTAGAAATGAAAAGGTCATGAAGGCACCAAATTTATAAGAGATGTTCTTGATACTAAAAGGATTATGCCCACTTGATCCACTGGTCTTAGGAGATTTCTAAGTGTGTTTACAAAGTGTTCAAGTGAGCTGACATGCATGTTTTGCTTGACATTCATGTGCCTATCACTAATCATTTAAACCCAAATGGATATTTTTTGATGCTTGAATTTGATGCTTGCATGAATTTCCTACTCTATAGGTCCAATTTTGAAACTCCATAACTTGAGCTAGAAATCTCACACAGACATGAAATTTGTATATCATGTTCCTGTCATGAATAACTCTAAGGCACTATAAGCTTTTGGCTTATGAGGATTTATAAAATACACAATCAAGTTGACCAATGCATTTCTTCATGACATACTGATGATGTTCTAGTCCTTAAACTTTGCCAAATTCATCCTTTGATTAATGTTTCAAGGTTTTGATGGATTATTAAGATTTTTGCAACATATTCCATGCTCTTGAATTCTTGAACATCATGAAGCTCTTTCACTTGCATATATGACTCTAAAATGACCCCTAAGACACCAAATGACACAAGGACTAAGTTGGACAATGATTAAAGTTCGAATGGCATATGAAATGACATTAAATGAACTGCAATCATACTTATGACATTATAAAAATCCCCTATACAAGATTCTAACTATAAGGGGTTGACCCATTTTGGCTTGTGGTAAAAATGGTCAACATTCTTAGAAATTTCCCAAGGGTGGTATGCTTGTTATGCCATTATCAGTTGCCCAATCATGTCCATTAGGTTATGGAGTCACAAGTGTGTAGGTTTGACACATAAACTACCCTAGTAACACACCAAATGATAGAAAATAATAGAAACAAAACACAAATCAAGAAACACACATATACTTATGAACACTTATTATAACACAACACAACAAGAAAGGAAACATACATCTAATATAATATTTACAAAATTGAACCTTAGTTCTCAATAACAGGGTTTCAAATGTATCCCATTCATAAGGATAGGTAGCTCTTCTCCATTCATCCTTGCTAACTAAAAAGAGTTACTTTACTTACACTTGATGATGACATATGGTCTACTTTATAGGGTATCAAATTTGGTATGTCTCCCTGGTTTTACTCTACCTACATCCCATTTCAATACTATGTCACCTTCTTGAAATGATCTTGGAGTTGCCTTCTTGTCAAAAGACCTCTTCATTAGTACTTGGTGATGCTCCATAGTTTGACGAGCTTTATCTCTAGTCTCTTGCAACTCCATTAATCTATCAATCTCACTTCCATTGGAGTGTTCGCAAACAACTCTAGATGATGTGTTAACTCTAAGACATGCATCTCTTGAGAGATAGACAACTTAGCTTCCCTTCCATAGATAAGCACAAAAGGAGAATTTCATGTTGAACTTTTGGGATTTATCATATCATCCCATAAGGTTTTCTTCAATCTAGTATGTCAAGATCTTTGGTTATACTCCAATGTTCTCTTGGTGATTGTTATCATATTCTTGTTAGTAGATTCATCCAACCCATTACTTTGAGGGTAATAGTTGGATGAAGTGCTCAAGAATATGGAATTACTATTTTCCCAATTAGTTATCTTAACACCCATAAAAGCAAGATCATTATCTAAAATAATAGTGGGAGTGCTAAACCTTGTTATGATGCTCTCATAGAACTCCAAGATATCATTCTCATTATCTTCCTTCAATGTTACTACCTCAACCCATATTGTAAAATAGTCAGTTGTTATGAGCATCCATTTATGACTAGCACTTGATGGGGGGTTTATCATATCAATAAAATCGAGACCCCATTACATAAAAGGTTGGTCTACTTGGAGAGACTTCAAAGGCAGAGTTACAAGCTTCTATTTTCCTACAAAAAAAGCAAATTGTCCACACCTTCTCACCCAAGCATGGAAATCCTTGAAGAGTCCAGGCCAATAATAGCCTACCCTCATGATCTTGGTAGCTATGGTTCTTAGAGATAAATGACTTCCTACTATCCCATCATGAAACTTCTCAAGCAACACTCCAAACTAATCATTATCAATGCATCTCAATAGCACACCATTGATGTCCCTCCTAAAAATTACACCATCTATAAGACAAAAGGGAATGGATTGCAATCTAAAATATGTCCTTTGTGATCTACTCATATTGTTAGGATACTCACCATTTTGAAGAAATTTGATTACATCTTATGTCCAACTTTGTGGAGGCAATAAACTAGTTGATTAGGAATAATCATGATTGACTAGAGCCTCTTCATTTGACTCATGAAGATCTAAAGCTAGATGTTCACACAAGCCTTTACCCCTTGTATTCCATTACTTTAGTGATCCACCCTATCCTCTTTTCACTAAGATATTTGCTCAAGAGAAACTCTTTTATACTAAGATGAGAAACCATAACATGAATCCTATTATTTGATATCATATGTTTGATCTTCTTTAGTCCCCTTACAATAGAAAGGACCTATTTCTCCATAAAGGTTTACTTTACTTCATAATATTCTAAACCTTGACTAAAGAATGCAATTGGCTAATCCACACCCTCATCATTCTTTTGGATTAGCATGGCTGAGATAGTATCAAGGTTAGAAAATGAATAAAACATGAATACTTTAGTAAAATCAGGATTCACAAGAGTAGGATCTTTTGCAATTGCTTTTTTTATGGCTTAAAAACTACTCTTACCCTCTTTTTTCCAAGAAAAGACTTGGTTCTTATTGAGCATAGTTGTGATAGGTTTCACCAAAGATGCAAAACTAGGTATGAACCTCCTTAAAAAAATTATCTTGCCTAAGAAACTTTGAATACTTGTTATGCAAGGGAAATGATAACCTATAATATCCTCTATTCTTTCAGGATCAATTGTTAAACCATCCTTGGAAATGATATGTCTTAAGATCTTACCTTCATGAACAACAAAGATGCACTTCTTTGGATTAAGAGATAATCCATATTACCTACATATTTCAAACACTTGTCTCAAGTGTTTCATGTGTTCATTAGCATCTTTAAAAAACAAAGTTATATCATCTAGATAAACCAATAGCATCTCATTGATCAAACCTTATAAGGCCATGTCCATTTCTCTTTGAAATGTGGCATTAACATTAGACAAACCAAAGGGCATCTTATTGTTGGATTACTTTTGATGATCCAAAGTATTTTATTTTAATGTTTTTAGTGTATTAGTTTGGTTTTTTAAATAAGTTGGTAGTTCATGGGAAAAGTTATTTTTCTCTTATAATCACCCATAAAATCTTTTATAAAGCTTTTACCATGCTTGTAAATGTGATTCAAAATAATATTTTATACATTTTGTGTGAAATTAAATATTTTTAATGTAGTTTTTTGGTATTTCCTCCATTGATAGTGGGCTAACAATGGTATCATAGCAAGGATATAATCATACAGGAGGATTAAAGAATAGACCTGCACGGCACATGAAAGGAGGAAATGTTTTTTGAAGAGAAGTAACATGTTGAATAGTATATAATTTGTCTAGGAAAGAATAGCATTTAGAAAGTTTTCATTTATGGCATTTTTTTTACTTGAGAAATTTGTAGACCCTAACAATATTTCAATGCCTTATACCCATTCATTTTGCACTGCATTTAAAACTTTTATAGTCAAGATTAATTTTGGAATTGATTCAACACAAAGATCAAAATTTGAGCCTTTTTGACTAAACAAAAAACAAAAAAATGTTTGTTATCTAGATTGCACTACACAAATCTTGGGACAATTATCTTCTCCAACCAATAAAGTATAGTGATCTATTAGCACATTATTTTTTGTTTGATTTTTTAAATTAGAGTGAAGACCAAAAAATTATAGAAGGATGTCCCACCATTTTTCTTCAACTGAGCATTATAAAATCTATATGGCAGTTGAATATATTATGAATCCATAAAGGTCAATGTTGCAACATAGAAGTGAACATCTAAGAGAGAATGACTTCTAAAAAGGATGCATAGAGTTACACAATGCAAAATGGTATGAAGCATTGAAATCTACAGCATAGTATCTTTTGCCTTCAAACCTAAAACTGTGTAGGCTCCACCAAGAAGACAAGGGATTTTTTTTTACATGCAAAGTAAAAGCATTCCCTAAACATTTTTACTGTACAAATATTTTATTTGAAAATATCCATGACTTAACTTTACAAGATTATATATATATATATATATATATATATTGGAAAGATCAACAAAATTATAGTTCAAATAATTTCTCTTGAAAATTACATGTCAAATTTATTATAGTGGAGTTGGTAATCAATGCTTTGACAAGTCACTTACAACAAAAGGTCAAGGGATCAACCCTCTAAAGTTCCAAAAATCCTTTTTTGCAAAGAGGTCATTTGAATGAATTATGAAAACTAGAAAAATCTGCACCTATGATGGCAGTCTTTACCATATCTTAAACACTTTATCATATTTTTTAATCAAAGTTACCTTTTTGGAAACTAGACTCAAATAGATTTCCAATGAGTATAAGCAAGGAGGGGTCCATCATGTCTTTCTATGAAATTTTAATCCCCATAAACTAGTAAAAAATTTTGAATTTGCATTGAGGGGGGTCTATCGAGGCTGATAGCGGAGAGAAATTTCAAACTATCATATATTCTACATACAATGGACAAATTCTTTATATTACCACTCAATTTTCATGAAAATATATTTTTAAGAGCATCACTGCAAGAATTTTTTGATTCTGACATGTATAAATATTTTTTTCCACATATTTTAAATAAACTACGCATTTTAATGAAATTAGGTGCATTTTCAGTGGAATCCGACACCCCAAGTTTTTCTCAAATAGTAAAAATGTGTTATATACATCAAAAAAATATTATAATGATGTGTCCCACCACTTTTGTTATTGGTGATGATGGTATTACATTTCAGCATTTATAGGTCCCTAAGAATCTAATAGGCTAAACAAGAGCAAACTGGAGGTTGGAGGATCCACAGAGGTCGAAAGATATATTCCCTTCTCCAATTTTTTATTCATTTAGAGTATGGGTTTATTATTGGGATAGAAATTTTTGGATTGTGTACTTTGCTTTCATAGATGTAGTGATAATATGATCTTTGATGTGGAGCATTTTAGTGATTTGTACTTATTTTATTTGTTGTGCAACTTCTCACCTCTCACCTAATAGGGGGAGAAGATATTGCATATTGGTTTTTTGATCAATCATTGGTGATGTGTGGTATGAATCAGCATTGTGTTGTTAGCATTGTTAGTGCTGAGCAAAGGCCTATGAGAGATGTTGGTGATTGTTGGGCATCAGTATAAGATATGTCATACATAGTACAGAGGGAAATCACTTGTTGGATGGATTCTGTGTGAGGTTTGATGTAGTTGGACAACACATGATCATGTTCTACTATAGTGTGAGGATCAGTCTAGGATGCATAGTGTACCAGTTGCAGTTGTGATAGAGTCTACTTGGATGTCTCATAGTTCTTTGCTCCAGTCTTTTTATACCCCTTTGGATCAAGGGGGAGTTTCTTGGATTATTTTTAATGATCCAAAGTATATTATTTTAATGTTTTTAGTTTATTAGCTTGATTTATTAAATAAGTTAGTAGTTCATGGGAAAATTTAGTTTTCTTTTGTAACCACCTGTAAAAACTTTTATAAAGCTTTTACCATACTTGTAAATGTGATTCAAAATAATATTTTATACATTTTGTGTGAAATTCAATATTCAAAATGTAGTTTTCTGGTAGTTCCTCCATTGATAGTGGGCCAACACTTCCTATAAGCAAAATTCCCCAATTTAGTAGTGAAGGTTGTCTAAAACTAATCATCCTCATTGACTAAAATCTTATTATAGCCTAAATATCCATCTAGAAGAGAGAAATATTGAGAACCTAAAACCATTTTCAAAATCTGATCCATTGAGGGTAGAGGATAGTGATCTTTGAGTGGCACTCTACAAAGATCTCTAAAGTCTACACAAAGTCTTATGTCCCCATTCTTATTTATAATAGGCACAAGGTTAGATACCCATGTTAAATGCTTGATGGAAAATATTATCTTAGATTCAAGGAGTTTTGTAAGCTCTAACCTCATAAGTTGCTCAACCTTAGGGTTGATGGGTCATTGCTTCTATCTAATTAGTTTAAATCCAGGTTATAACTCAATGGTATGGTGTGATAAGATAGGATCAAATCCTTTTAGTTAATTATATTCCCAAGCAAACATATCATGAAACTCTCTACATAGCTCAATGAATTCTTGATTTTATAATGTAGAACATACCTTGCCTATTTTGAGGAGTTTGTCTTTGAAGATCAAGGCTCTTTCATAATTATCTTATTTTTTAGACATACTTTTTCCTTAATTTTTTAGTCATTCTCATTGAAGATACTTTATAAGGTCACCAAACCCTTAGGTATCTTATTGGTTCTTAATTACACAATTTGATCACCCAATTGTTCTTGGAGCCTCATTTGATTCCTTGAAGAAAACTCAGCCTCATTTTGTAAGAAGCATACAATGTGGTTGTCACTATCAAAAACTTTCCAAGAAACTTCATTATCAGATACATAAGGTATAATAATGATCTTAATGTGAGATTATTTTTCCTCCTCTTTTATGGTAGTTGGAATATCAAATTGAGCTCGTATGGGAGCTAGTCTATCAACATGACTATTTTGCTCCCTTGGGACTGACTATATATTGAATGCATTAAATTCTTTAATAAAATCCCATGCCCTATACTTGTATGACTTAAGTAAAGGGTTTTTAGTAGAAACCACATTCCTCACCTAATACACAACCAATTCATTATCTCCATATACTTGCAAGTTCTTGATTCTTTTTCTCCTTGCCCATTGAAGTTCATGAATTAAACCTTCATACTTAGCTACATTACAAGTACAACATAAATGAAATAAGTATGAAACATAATACTATTGTTTAGATGGGAAGACTATCATAACACTAGCCCCTGCACTATTACTTCTTGAACCATCAAAAAACATCTTCCACAGCTCTTCATTAGCAAGTAGATGTGTTGGTAATCCTTCTTCATGTATACAATACACTCCTAAATCATTTTCCTCCACAAAATCATAGGAAGGATTGTTTTAGATAATCTAGAATTATGTCCCTAAATTTGACTAGAGATAATATTTGAGAATGAATAGTTTTTTATTTCTTCACATGTTACACATGAAGAGTATGATAATGATTTGGATCGATTCCCCATTTATTAGATTAGACATAATTTAAAATTATAAATTTTTGAATAATTTAGATGTATTATTGACATTAATTTTTCAATTGGACTATTTATAAGTACAAATTATCTAAAATAGTCCCTTAGGGATCATGTTCATAAGTATTAGTGCCATATTCATTGAGAAACAAATATTAAATTCCCTCAATCTTAGAATAAGTGCCATCATCTACAATAAATTCCTTTTCTTCATGGGCCACACAATTTAGATTAGATTTTGACTCAATGTAAGGCTCAATATAGAACCTTGCAAGGGGTTGTGTCCTAATTATTACCTTGTCCCCATACCTTTTTATAAATTCCAAGAAAGGCTAGTCAATTGAGAGATAGCCACCTATTGTGGCTATGAAGTCCCTTGATTGGCAGATTGCAAAGTGGGTTGGGAGATCAACCAAAACTATGTCTTGTAAGATAGGAAAACTAAGACAATCATGCAAGAAAACCTTCAATCCTTTTATCACTCCTGATTTCTTGGTAGGTGTACCATATAATTGAATGATCCCTTTTCTATGTGGCTCATATTTTATCCCCAACTTGTTAGCTACAACTTTGGGCATGATAGAAGTAGAAGCTTTACTATCGAATATGCAATTGTGTACTAACTTGTCACCTATAATGAGGGTGATACAAAATGATGGAGGTTTCTCATATCTAGTGTATGGTTCAACAATGGTACAAGGATATTTTTCAAGATAAACATGGCCATGACTTTGATTTGAGGGTGAGACACAATCAGGGATAGCAGATAACTACTTTTGTAGTTCTTTTTTACTAGGCATATGAAGAACATCCCAAAGAGAAATGAATGTTTTAGTGTTCTTCAAATAATATAAAATGTTTAAGTAAGCCATACCTGCTTTATTTTTGGCTCTTATAGGTAGATAATTACTAGTAACTTGAGGAATAGAAGTAGACCTTACCATATTTTGAGTTGATGGAGATGTAAAAGTTTTTGAAACTATCACACTTACAGTTATGTCTTGTTGCCTTGAAGGAGGATTAGATGAGTTTGTGGGCATGCTACTACCACCTCCCATATCCTTCCTCTTGTCCCTTGTATTATCTATGATAGAAGCTCCTTGATTTAGAACAAAAGTGTCTTCAACTAGAAAAATAGTGAAGATCTCTCTTTGAGGTTACCAATCCTCATTAACTTGCATCATTACCTCATCCTCATTTCATAAGAGGGGAGTAATTACTCCTTGAGCCACCATATCTTTCTCTCCATTCTCATTATAATCCATGAATTATTATTGCTACCAATCTTCTCCTTACACCAAATTACTATGAACTGGTACCATCTTCCTTGCATTGGTGGTAGTGTTAGGACTATATACATTGGCAGACCTCTTGGGATCAGGTTACCATTAGCCTCTTCCTCTTCCATACTATTTACCATACTATTACTAATATGGGTAAGGTTTTTTATAGGAACCTTTTTGCATATTAGCTTTCCTATTTTTAGCCTCTAAGGCTAGGAACTTTACTTTCCAATCAACATTATTTTCTGCCTACCTAGGAACAACCTTAGTTTTGATATTGGCATTAGGAACTTGGGCCACATCTAGATTATTAGTATAATTATGAGATAAAGGAGGCATAAATACCTTAGGAGGTAATCTTATAGCTTATATGAGACTATTATCAGCTTTGATAGCAAGATCATATGCTTTGGGAAAGTGGGATCTCCCATAGATTGAAGCATGATAGTAATTTCAATCCCGATGGCTTTAAAGTAAGGAATACAAAGATAGAAAGTGATCACATTGGAGGAATAAATCTATGACAACTTTTCTTAAACCTTTCATTGAATTCATGCATTATTTCTTTGGGTCCCCTTTTATCACATTGAGTTGATGTATGAGAGAGGCGTGGTCACTTTCATTTCTAAAGTTTTATGTCAATAACACTCTAAACTCATCCCATGTTATGATGCATCCACATTCTAGAGTCCTTTACCAATCAAGAGCCTTCCCTTTAAGGGAAATGGAAAGGATTCTAATATAAATGTTCTCTTAAACAATATTTTGAAAACTAAAAAAATTAGAAACATCTCTAATGTGTTCACTAGGTGCCACATGACTCTCACCATTGAATGTGGGCACACTTTTCATGGCATTATGAGGAATGAGATCATATAATTAAAGTTGAATTATATTTTTAGTATTGAAGGTAGGGAAATCATGAGGTTTAGCCATGTCTTCTTCTTTAAGATATTCAATTTATTTAGCCTCTTCACTATTCATCTCTAGAAAAATCTACTCATTCTTCAAAGGGAAAATTAGGCTATGGATACTAAATTTCAAGAGGAATTTTAGGTTGAATGTGTGGGTTAATGGGATTGAATTTTCTACCATAGGATGACCTAGTGATAACAATGAATTATGAAGGCAAGTTTATAACAAAATAATGGCCTTGAACTAGTTTTACCTTGAAGGAGTCTCTAAATGCTAAGTAGCACACCAATCATAGCTGATATTGTCAAGACTAGCATTCACCTTGACAAGTTGTCTTGAAGAAAATGCATCTCACTAGGTGTGCCAAAACTATTTTCACCAAATCTTTCACTTTAGAAGAAGTTATTCAAGCTTCTATATTTGGGCAACATGGGAACATTTCTAGGTATGTGAGTGTACCTATATTGGAAATGAGCCTCTAAATTTAAGAGCTAGCTCCCTGAATGCATCTTTTAATGCTATTATCTATTCCAACTGATTACTTATGGGGAAAATATTAGAGAATGCATGAATTAAACCTAATATAAATGAGTTGATGTACCGAATGTTCAAAGATCCACTCTCAAGATTGAACTCATTAGCATACTAATAGACCATGAATAGAACTAATACAATTTCTATAATGGTTTCCAAGCAATAATGATTCACCTAGAGGTCAATTTGATGGGATTAGGCTAGAGGGAAATGAGGGTAAATATTGATTGGAAGCACTTATATTCAACTATCCAATCTATACCTAAGACATCAACCTTAATACACACTAGATGACCTGCAAGAAAAAATTATTAGCACTTAGGTTAAATTTGGACCTACAAAGGGAAGATGAAAATCACTTTTACATATCAAACAAATACAAAACACTAAGCACATATTAGTAAACAACTACAAAATGCTCTATTATTTACTCCAAGAGGTGTAGAATACAATTTTTGGTAGAGTCTAGTCATACTAGCCTGAGGGATGTCTAACAATAGCTCAAAGGCTATATTTATATAAGAAATGGCCTTTATAGAGAGATATTAGAGCTAAAAAAGGAATCAATGAGCTCAAATCCTTTTGAACCATAGTTGTAACTACCTCTGTATTTATGCTCATTCTAACTTCCTAATTGATTTGGGTTACTTCAAGTGGTTGGATAGTTACACTATTCCATCATTGATGTTCCCTGATGGTTGTAATGATGGGATCAAGCTATTCTGAGCTAGGTCCTAACATCAATGTAGTTACAACCATCAAATAAATATGTTAGAGCTTTGTCTTGGTGATAAATGTTCTTCACTGGTTTTTCATGGCATGCAAAAGTGGAGAGAAAGGTCCTTTTCATGTAGTTGGTCCTAGAGATGAAACCATTGGGGTCTATGTGTATGCCTTCATGAAATCCTTTGAAATACTAGCTCTTGTTCAAAATGGATTGTGCTCAAACTCATCCCCATGTTTATAGGTCTATTATAGATGTAAAACCAATCTCAAACTATTGGTTTTCCTATAGTCACTATGTCAATGCAAACCTATAGACTATATATCCCCCTTTCTTGATTATGTTAGGTCCAAAATAGACCCATTCTATCATTTTGGGAACCAAGAGTTCACCATATGCATAGCTCTTTCTTTTAAAAATGGCAAACACAGTCATAGAATAAACCTTGTATGACATAAAACCTCAAGCCAGAGGTCCATATTAAGCTTTAATAATGGTCCCTTTATGTTCTTGAACACCTTGGCTACATCATTGTGTCTTTTTCATTGATGTTCGATCAAGCTTCAATGGCGGCATGTGCCCTTTGAAAATATTGACATGGTTAGACCTTGGTCATGTGTTTGATCTCTAAGAATTCCTTTAGCTTCTCGACATTTAATTTCATTGGTCTTCAAATATGACTTACATCATTGACTCATTTTGACCCATTTATGCACCATTGATATTGATCAGTATGATCGAACGAGATCCATTAATCCTACCCTTGACTTATCAACTCTATCCAAGTTGGTGCCACTTAGTAGTCCCATGTTTGCACTCAAGATCCATTATCAGTTTGCCTACTTTATACACTTATGCCACATGGTGGCCTCTCAAGATCCTTGACAATTTGACTCATTTCACACCATTGATCTCCCTTAGTATAACTGAATGCTGACCATTGGATATGCTTACATTTAAAAACAAATGGATATTTATCATGGTCTAAATTTAACATCTATATGAATTCCATTTGATGTTCATGCAACCATCATTGATGTCTATGCAACCATAAAATTTGAGACCCTAATGGTTTTTTCCATAGCTTAAATATGACATCTGCACAAATGTCTCCCATTATTTGACCAACTTTAAAATATTGGATCTGGAAGTGAAAATTTTATGGAGGCACCAAATTTTTAGGAGATGATATTGATACTAAAAATATTGTGCCCACTTGATTTGTTGGTCCTGGGAGCTTTCTAAGTGTGTTTACAAAGTGTTCAAGTGATCTGACTTGCATGTTTTACATGATGTTTTTATGCCTGTCACTGATCATTTGAACCTAAATGGATATTTGTTGAGGCTTGAATTTGATGCTTGTGAAAATGTCCTACTCTAAAGGTCCAATTTTGAAACTCCATAACTTAAGCTAGAAATCTCATGCAGACTTGAAATTTATAGAGCATGTTCCTGTTATGAAGAAATCCATGGCACTGTAAGCTTTTGGCTCATGAGGCTTTCTAAGGTGAACTTATAAAATACACAAGAAAGTTAACTAGTGTGTTTCTTCATGATGTCTTAATGACGGTACGGTCCTTAAACTTCACCAAATTCATCTTTTGATTAATATTTTAAGGTTCTAATGGATAATTAAGATTTTTGAAACCTAGTCCATGCTCCTAAATGCTCGGACACCATTAAGCTTTTCCACTTGCATATGACTCTAAAATGATCCCTAAGATACCAAATAACATAAGGACTAAACTAGAATATGACCAAAGCTATATTGGCATATGAAATAACATTAAATGAACTACAATCATACCCTACAACATTATAAAAATCCCCTATACAAGAATCTGACTATAGGGGGTTGACCCATTTTGGCCTATGATAAAAATGATCAATAGTACCTTTCATTATGTATTGTTATGACATTTAGTAAAATATTGTAATAGTTTGTACATTCATGGTTATTATAATTATATTTATTAGTGATTGTGTACTTGATCATGATTTATTGTAAATAATAACATCAATGGTTTTGTATTCTAATATATCTATAAAAATGCATTAATATGTTTTACAATTGTACCATTATATTTGTATATGGTTTACTACATGGATTCATAGCTTCTACATTATTGAGACTTTGTTTGTAAGCTAAATAAAAAATTGTTTAACCAATGGGTTATTGATATTTATGCACATGTTTTACGTAGTTGCATTTAGCTATCAAATAGTATAAATTTTATGTTAATAATATAGATGGTTATGAAGCTATGTATGATTTTAAGTATATTAAATTTAATTTAATTTCAAAAACATTATTTGGTTTAAGTAAAACTTAATTGGGGTCTCACATTATGGTATCAAAGAATAGTTTAAATGTTTAGACCTAATGAGTCCACTAATGTTAAACTATTTCTCCTATTATAGTAGGGACAATGGTACATAAAACATCAAATGTTGACAAGATTTTTTATCAGAATCCTCAAGCTAATCATCATTAGTTGGTAGCATATCAAGATGTGAAACTTGATCAAATCCTCATAGTCATGAATGAAATAATGGATAGAACAGCATCTCTAGAGCATAAAGTTCATGGTCAGGGTAATGAAATTGAGCAAGTAGAGCCTCATGAACAGAAGTGTGATGAGGATCATAAATTTATTAGAGCACAAGTAGCTACAAAACTTGCATAGGATATGAATAAAATAAATCCACCCAATTTTGATGGTATAGTGTTAGGTAAAGGATCTAAATCCTAGATTACATAGATGGAAAAATATTCCAAAATTTGAAATTATTCTAAGGTGACCAAAGTTATTTGAGGATCCTATCAAGTTGTTGGTGAAGCAAAAACTTGGTGGGCCAAAAAGAAACTAGAGATGGGCCTTAACTCTACCACCACCACTTGGGAGTAATTTTTAGCCTTGTTTAGGGCTCAATGGCTACTATAATTGTATTTTGATCATAAATTAACAAATTTACAAAACCTAAAACAAGGAGACTTGTTAGTAAAAAAATTACTATAAATAATTCACAAAGCTTATGAAATATGTACCCCTCTATCAAAAATATGAATGATTTCATATCAATAAGTTCACCATGGGTTTAAATCCACAAATTGGGTGTGAAGTGGATGTACATGGACCATCCATCATGGACCAAGTATTCAAAAAAGTGGTTAACCAAGAACATAAGTTAAAATTGCTTGAAAAGGTCAAAGATAAATTCAAAAATAGATTTGATGGCCCAAAAACTACCTTCAATAAAAATAATTGGAAGTAGAATGGAAATTCTAATAATAGGTTCAATAGCCAGAATTCAAGGCTCAACAATACTTTAGGGAATTAAAAACCTAGAAGTGGTTTTAAGGAAGGGTTTAAAGGATTCAATCAATCTAAAATAAAGGGACCATTTGGTGGATGTTTCACATATGGAGGTGATCTTTATGCTATGGATTGTCCTAAGTGGAAAATAGAAGGAAATTTCAAGGGTCCTACCTCTTCAACACAACATGGAAACTTTTAGCATAGAATATATATAGTTTTTGAAAATCTTCAAGTTGAGTTTCAAGATTCTCCCATCAAAGTGTTAGGTACTTTATTTGGGCATCCTATTTTAGTTTTAATAGATATAGGATCCATAAAATATTTTCTATCCTAAAATGTTAAAAAAAATACCTAGGAAAGTTGGTTTCATGGAAAATGTGTGGTTAGTGTGGTACAAAAATGAATCTAAGGTCAAGATAGATAGGTTATTTATAGAGGTAGAGGTGAAGTTACTAGAATTCACCATGGTAATTGATTTTTATGTAGCACCGCTAGGATTATCTGACATGGTATTGGGAGTAAATTGGCTCTCTAAGCATAAATTAAAGGTCGATTGCTTTTTAAAGAAGATTGAATGCTAAGATGATTTGGGGAATTAGACCCAAATTCATGGAAAAAATATAGAGTTGAAACTAAGACAAATTATATCCATTCAATTGAATAAGGTTTAGTGGAATGGATGCCAAGTATTCTTGGTTAAACTCAATGAAATCAAAGAAACCAAGGAACCCACCATTGAATACTACCCCTTTTTGTCAGAGTTTTAGGATGCTTTTCCAAAAGAGTTACCTAGTTTACCTCTAAAAATAGAATTCAACTTCACTATTGACATAATTTTCGGATTGAAGCCTTAATTTAAGGCTCCCTATATAATGACAATGATAAAACTAACTGAGTTAAAATCCTAACTTTAGGAAATATTGTCCAAAGCATTGATTTGACCAAGTTTTTCACCATTGGGTGTACCAATAGTGTTCATGAATAATAAGGATGGAACCATTCACATTTTTTATTTATTAAAATATGTTGAATAAGGCAACCATTAATAATAAGTATCCCTTACCCTACATTGATGACCTATTTGATCAAATGTGTGGTGCAATTGTATTTTCCAAGATTTATGAGTAGGGTACCATTAGTTAAGGATCAAGGAGGAAGACATTCCAAAAATATCCTTCAGTATAAGATATGGGCACTATGAGTTCATATTGTCTCATTTTGGTTTAATAAATGCACCTAAAACATTCATGAATCTAATGAACAATATGTTTAGGGATTACCTTGATCAATTTGTGCTTATTTTTATTGATGACATTTTAGTTTATTCCAAAATCAAACAAGAACATATTGAGCATTTGTTGTGGTTTTAAAATGCTTGATTTCCCATAGGGAAGTTATCAAATTATGTCTTCTTATAAAGAAGGGTACAATAGCTGGGACATATTATTTCTATATAGGTAATATCTATACATCTGTTAAAGATTAGAGCCATCATAGAATGTCCAATACCCATGAATGTGCATGAGGTAGGCAAATGTATGGGATTAACATGGTATTACATGAAATTTATACCATTTTTTCTAAGATATCCAACTTATCATCTCCTTGAAAGAAAAAGAGAAATGTCTTGTGTGGAATGATAATTGTGAAGAAGCCTTTCAAATCATGAAGGAGATACTTAATTTAGCACCAATCCTAAGAATTCTAGATCCTAATGGTCAATTTTTAGTAGTAAAAGATATTTCTAGAGATGGTTTGGGTGGAGTGTTTATGCAGGATGGCTCTATTTTGGCATATGAGTCTAGGAAATGTAAGTATTGTGAGGATAATTATGCACCACATGACTTAGAATTAGATATAATAGTGCATGTCTTACAATTATGGAGGCATTACTTATTGGGTAAACCATTAAAGCCCAAAATAGATAATTTATGGTTTAAGTAAATATTTACCCTACCCAACTTGAATGCTCAGCAAAGGTGATGGTTTGAGTTTTTATTAGATTTTGATTTTGATAGATGTTATATAAAGAGGAAACAATAGAGTTATGGATGATCTTAGATGTAGAAGGTACATATAAGTTAAGGATACTATTAGTACTACCTTTTGAGACTAAGTTTTGAATCTCTCTCTAGAAGATGAATTCTATAATCATATCAAGAAAGCTCTAGCATAAAATACTCAAGACTGTAGACATAAAGGATTCCAATTTGAGAGGTGGAATTTTGAGATCCAATGGAAGGATCTACGTGCATGATATCGAAAATTCAAGGGTGACTGTGCTACGGGAGTTGTTGATGTTCCTTATTTAGTTAGTCCTAGTGTAACTAAACTCTTATCAGAGTTAAAACCAATGTATTTCTAGAAAGGAATCAATAAAGATGTATAATATTTTTTGGTGAGGTGATTGGAATTTTACTGAGTTAAGGCTAAACATGTGCATCCTACTAGGTTTTTGTACCCATATAATTTTCTAGAGTGGAAATAGAAAGTCATTAGTAATGGTTATTGTTTAAGGACTACCAATATCAAGGAATCAACATGATATGGTTCTGATATTTATTGACAAACTCACCAAGGTATCACATTTTATTCCAAGCAACTTAATATATGATGCCCAGTGCTAGCTAAAATGTTTGTAAAATAAGTCTATAGATTTCATGGGTTTCCAAAGAATATCATCTTAGATAGAGACACTTGTATGACTTTGAAGTTTTTAAAAATGCTTAATGTTGCCTTAGGCACATTATTGAATTTAAATATAGCTTACCATATAAAATAGATGTACAAAAATAAAGAGTAAATTAAGTGTTAGAAGACCTACTATAAATGTGTTTTAGGTATCAAAAATATAAATAGGAGGAATACCTCTCACTAGTTGAATTTGCCTATAATAACTAAATTCAATTAACTTTGAAAATGGCTCCTTTTGAAGTATTGTATGGTAGGAGGTGTATAACACCTATCATATAGGATAAATTAGAAAATAGAGTGATTTTTGGACCTAATACTCATTGAAATGGAATAATGGGTTAAGTTAATTAGGGAAAGATTGGTTGAAGCCAATGATAGATAAAAAGGTTAAGATGATCTAAAAAAGACAAAATCATTTATCAATTAGAGATAAGGTTATTCTATAATTCAAACCCCAAAATAGTTCCATTAAGTTTGGGAAATCTTCAAAACTAACACCTAGATATGTGGTACCCTTGAAGGTTCTATACGTGATAAATCATGTAGCATACAAACTTGATTTGCCACCAAATTTAGCACAATAAATAATGTTTTTCATGTATCATATCTTAAAAATTATGTATTTGATCTTCCACATGTTTTATATCCAAGAGTGGTAACCATAAAACCAATTAGAATACTTGATACATGTAAGTTTGTCTTTCAAAATCAAGAGGTATACCAATCCAAGGTCTAGGGAGACCAATATTCTGAAGATAGTGCCACATGGGAGGATTAAGATGAATTCCATAGGCTATTTTCTTATTTATTTGAAAAACATTATGCTAAACTTTATTTTATTTTATTAGATATGTTGATAATAAATTCATCAAGATGATGACTTATTTAAGGGGGGAAGGATGGTACATTATGACGCACTCTTATTAGACAATTAGTGTTTTAATTTGTTGATAGGATCATTAATGATGCATTATGAAATCAAAAACATTTATTATTGAGGCTTTAATTATTGTAAATTTTAGTTATATCTTATATTTTAACATTTATGATCAAATAGTAGCATATAAATGAGATTTATTTTACAAATTATGATGCAAATGGTACAATGATATTATTATCAGTTATTAATAATTACTTTCTTTCATGGTTATAGTAATAAAATGGACTAACTACTATTTTTTTTGACTAAGTTGATAGCATAATTATTTCACCCTCATTAATTGAAATGGAGGGAGAGCATCATAGGGGATAAATCATCATATTTAGGTAAATGGGGATAGAAAGAAAAAAACAGGATCGGACACACTTACATGTTGAGATGTTGAGATGTTAGTGTTTTTGCTATTTTATGAATGAGTTGCGTGATTAATTTTAACTATTTATTATTGTGGTAATTTTTACATTTGTTGCATGGGTTATGAGTCATAAAATTGTTATGATACTTATAAACCAAATTGAATATGGATTGTCCTTTTAATGTCACTTACGTAACCTTGTTGTGCACATTTGTTGAGTGTATTAATATGAAAAAATATACAATCTAAATGGTGGTTCACTGAGTTATGATTAAATAGACTTTAATAGATTAAAAAACTTATTTTTTAATCTATTAAAGTCTATGATAATATTTAATACATTTTATTTATATAATAATATGCAAGGGATTGCTTGTTTTTACTTAACCCCTTTTTGGCAACCCTTGGGTCACAGGGTAATTAATCACCAAATCAAACTTCATTTTGAGGAGTCTCAAACACTTTAGGAAAATGGTTTTATCTTGAATAAAGTGGAAATTTCTAGTTTGGATAATTATGAAGAATTCAACATGAATCATTGCCATGCATAATTTCTAACCAAACTAGGGTTTTATCAAGTCTTTGTTAATGATCATGTCTTGGCAATTTTGGGGGGTTTAGACTTTTCCATTTTTAGCATAATGAATTATGAATTTCATGTGGCAACCATAATAAAATAGTTTTAGCTAAATTGTGAATATAATGCAGTAACATGGTCATGAATTTAAGTAACTTTGAGTTTTATTTTGAGGGAACTGGTAGAGTTTTATGAGGAATTTTAATGCATGAAAAACATGGGGGAATAAAAAAAGAGAGAATAATTAAAAAGAAAATGGAGAGAGTGGGCATGAAGAGGAATAAAATTAAGTTGGAAGGATTATCAAAGGGGAGAAGAATGACTATCATTCTCTGCATTCAATAGACATCAACCATTGTTATCTTCAATAACCAAGCAAGTGGTGTATTTTAATTTTAAAGAAACATAATATTGTGGGTTCACCTGAAAGTGCATGGGTTGTGTTTATTTTTTATTATCTTAGTCTATGAATATGTTTTAGAACCCTCTTTCACCTTGAGTTAGAATATTTAGCCTTTAAATTCATAGAATTTTAGTTGAACTTATGGTCCATTTATGGCCATTATACTTAGCCAAACAAGAAATAAAAATCTAGGGTTTGGTTTTTGGTTTCCCTATTTTTATTTTAAAAAATTTTGTTTTGTAAATAAAATCTCATTCTTATCAACCTAGGGAAGGATCTCGCTCCCATCCATAGTCCCATAAGAATTAGAGTGAGCTATTTATATAAGCTTAGAAATTATTGTTATAGTAAATGGGTTTTATCAAAAACATGTGTGGAGTTACTATAGCCAAATATCCCTTGTTAATAGACTCACCTATGAGGAAAACATAGGTAAAATTCTTCTTTTATGATTATTATGAAGTTTTGGAAATTATGAAAAAGTGGAAAGGATTCATTCTAATTGTGAAGTCTCTTTGTCATAGTAACACCCACCTTATTATGCCTCTAGTGAGATCTTAGACTTAGTTCTATTTCACTGTAGAAACTATTTTTTTTAGATAAGCTCTTTTGAATTACTAAAAGGTTGAAATCATGCTTTAGACTATAATATGTACCTCGTTGATTTTATTTTATGCATGTTTAATTAATGGATCAACCATTCAAACCTTGAATAGGCATAATTGTAAATGAGTTTTTATAATAATATATTTTCATTGTATATTTTTATTTGATTAAAAGGCTTTGCCAAATTAATTCAGTTGTAGGTGAGGATAGTGTGACAGTTAATAAAACAGTTTCTTTTCTAGCCATACATAACTTAGGAGAGTTGAGTTGTAAATTAATATTATGTCTAATTTTTAAGGTGTTTGGGGCTCGAAATGTGAGGATATTTAACAGGATTAAAATAGATTATAAATTTTTTTTGATAGGATTCAACTATGCTAAAGTATAAACCTTCTAAGTGGAGTATTAAGAAGATAATTATTTTTTAATATTTTATTTATATAGTTGGTTGTTGGACATAATATATATGTCTATATAAATTATTTAAAATATCTTCAAAAGGTGAAATTAAATAAATATTTTAATGAGTAAGTAATTCAATGAGTTATAATTATACACAAAGGGGTATTAAGAAAAGATAGGTTTATTGGTTTAAAATAAGATAGTTTCATAAGAATGTGTGTGTGTGTGGGCGTGTGCACACACACGTGTGTGTGTGTGATGCTTGAGTAGATTATCTAACTTGAAACTAATAAAAAACTTGGTTTTAATTTCAATTCATATGTTATTATGATGAACCTCTTTGATTCCTATTTGAACCATTGCTCAAAACTCTAAAGTGTTATGAAGACTAATGATAGGAAAATTATTATGTTTATAAAGATTACAAGTTAATAGAAATGAATATTTCTAATTGAGATTATTAGATATGATAATAATTAACTATTTTTTTAAGTTAGTGTCAGTTTCAGTGGGTGAATGATGTTTTTAAACTTTTATCCAACAATTATGTAAAATTTGGTATCCAATGACTAGTTGGTTAGATGTTGTGAGTTTTAGATAAAATATCTTTGGGACTATATTTATGAGTTATACTAAAGAATGATCCTTTGTGTTAATTATGATATGTATTTAAAGATAATTCCATGTAATTCACAAACCTATCATTATTTAACATGAAGGATACTAAGTTGTATTAGTAGAGAGTATGAGTGTGTATGGATTTGACTCAATTCCATGTGAATTATAAAATATATAATGAAATTTTTGCCAAAGTAATGTTATAGTTGTGTATATTATATTTTTTTATTATGTATCAATTCAGTGTTATACACTTGGTAGACTCATGACCCTTGTTGTTCCTCTTAGTTCTACACATGCATTACTTTAACAAGCCTCACATCCAATTTATCTTGTGCCCCTTGACCTATCTCTTAGTTTGAATAGCCTTATATTGATGACAAAAATATCAAATATTTCATAGAATGATTAAAATTTACTTATCTTATACCTCTATAAGTTATAATTTTGAGCTTACTCTCTTTCTCCCTGGACACTAATGTCTAGGTCAGACAGTGATGTCAACATTACTATCCTAGCCTAGCGTAAGTGTCCAGTACCCTAAAGTCATTCAACTTTCAAATGAAATGTATTAAAATTATCATCTTAAGTGATTTAATTTAATTTATATCCCAACATGATTAGTATAAACACAATATAAACCCTCATTTATTCCTAACCTATGAAACCTAGCAAGTAGACCAAAAGAGCATCAAGAAGCACTCAAGTTACCAAAAGCTTTCCTATTCTACCCTACTATGATATCAATCAAAATAATATCTTGAATATAGGTTTGAAGTAATAAATTATATTTCATAAGGTCATATTTTCCAATTTATAATTTAGGTCATTGTTGTACTTGATTTACACATTACATGATTTACACACACGCCAACACGGAGGGGAAAACTACATGAGTCTGAGGCCCTTTTTTGGAGTATTGGATATGTATGTAGAACCCTTTGATAGTGTGGTCATTTGTGGTTAGATCAACACTATGTGTACACTATCCTATTTTTACTAAGATCACATTGAAGATGCAAAGCTAGGGTTTTACCATTTCATCAGGAGTGATGGTCCGTGACCCAGATCTAAATGCACTAGAGTGAAGGTGAAGCCAAACCAAAAATATCAAGGTAGTCTCATCCTATTTCAATGAGTATTTAGGACATGACATCAGTATTAAATCCAAACACTAGCATTGATGTAATTGTCCCAAGATGATGCAAGTGTCCAGAGAGGCAGAGGCATGAGATCTAAAATCTAATAATTAATCCAAAATTATCTCCCTTATTTTTTTTCCTATATTAGATATAGAATTGTATTAACATAATAAATAGCTAAGTACTTTCTTTTATATCATTTTTATATTGAGCATATTTTTACTTTCCATTAATAGCCTATCATGGTATTATAAAGTTGAAATATGGAACATCTAAGTTTAACACATTAATTGGCTTGATGTAGATATGATATTCACCCTTATGCCTTATCATTTATATATCCTTAAACCTAACCACTAAAATAGGATTCACCTCTGAATTAGGGTTAAACATTTGGTGAACCCAACCTTTGAACATCAAACCCTAAGCCACCTAGGGTTTTCTAATTTATTTTAGTATTTTTGATCCCTGATTGATAAAATATTGGAATCATGTTTGCCATGGAAACATCTATCAATTATTTCATGGTCCAATACCTTATAGTTGATATGGTTTGCTATATTTCCTATATCATTAAATATGGTAAGAAAATCTATGCACATAATAAGAGAGTGTTACAACATAAAAACATTTGACATCTCTCCATGAGTCCTATTATAATGCCATAGATCTGGTATCTGGATGCCAATATGCCAAATTAAGCAATACACATGCTAAAATTTCAATACTTTAGATCTTAAAACAATCTAATGTTTACAAAGACATCATATATGTGTCCTTGCATGAGACTCAAGTTCCACATAATATCGAGCCTAATTATTTTACAAATATCATGAAAGATCTCAAAAATAATGCCAAATTGATTACCTTTGATCCAACTGACTTACCATCCAAAGATATTATTGATCAAGAGTTAAGTTTGTTCATACAAGTGATGATACAAAATAAGGGCATCAAAAGGGTGCTCATGATAATTAATTAGGCCTAAACATTTGTCGTATCAATTTATTAACCACCATGAGTATTAGCACCAATCTGATTCAAAAGTTGATTATGCATATGAAATGGTTTGATGTTTTACATATCCCTCCAGTTGGTCAAATTACATTGGATGTGACATTGGGACCTAAACTATTTCAACTATGTTTTAGGTAATGTCTCAATCATGCCATTATAATATAATTTTGGGTAGACCTTGGATACATTCAATGGAAGCTATCACATCTGCACTTTATAGATGTGTGAAATTCATACATGATGGGACTTTACTTGCAATGCATGTTGATGATAAACCTTTAAAAAAATCTAAGATACAATCCAAAACCAAAGTCATCCCTATAATGATACCACCTAAATAATGCATTTCTCTTAAGCACATACATACTTATGAAATAGGTGAGTCAAGTATAATGGATCTTCAATCTCCAGATACAAATAATATACCACATATTGAGGTGCACATAGATGCACATCAAGAGAAATAACTATTACCAAAACATCAAAAATTTAAGGATTCCAACCTTCCACTTGTTGTCCATGATAATGATGATACTCATGTACCTACCTCCATAAGAAAGGGTGGTTTTGAATAAATGATAACACCTATCTCAAACACAACCATTCCCATGGATTATCTTATGTCCATAATAAACACTATTGGTAATCTTCAAAAATAGGTTTATATACTTCAATTGCAGCTAGCTTTCCATAATGCTAGTACAAATGTTACCTTATTCAGTAATCAACCTCCTGCACAATGTACACTTGAATATACTTATCCACATATTTTTAATTACCACATATGATTATATTTTGGCACAATATAAATCCATTTGTGCACATGATGAATTATGTACATTTTTTTATTAATGGACAAATAATGACAAACTATTGTTAAAAGTATACCATATGAGCATTTTTGATGAGGATGACACTTGGTTATATAGCATACTAAAGGTTTCCTTAACCATTTTTAATCCTTTGATATACCAAATTATTATCCCTTATACACATGAGGGAGATAAATTACCAAATGAGCATCATGTTAAAAAAAAGGTGGTGTTCCCAATCTTTATATGAGTACTTTGAAAATTTTCCTTCATATGGGGCCCATACAAGGTCTTCATCCTATGACAAATCACCAAGTGTATATAATTAAAAAGTTCACACAACACTAGAATTCAACAATTACCTTATATATGGGTGATGCTTATTATTGGCATAACCATATTGATCCTACACAAACCAAAACCACTTTTAGTGTAAAGCATTTTTAGTAGCTCAATTTTAACTTATAATATTTGAAAAATAAGGTCATTTGGAAAGAATCCTTGGGTAACATAACAATGCCAATTCCTTTTGATCCTAAATTAATTCAAACATAGGTTTGGGTTATGCCTACCACATATACATATGCATTTACATTTAGAAGTCTGTGGCTATACCAAATGAAAGCAAAAATTGGCCAAAATCAACAAGGCATTTATTTTCCTCATGAAGGAAAATTAATATGTATTTGTAGTGATAACATTACATCTTATAATACACATACAAAACATGAGAAAGAACATGCTATGTCCCTTTTCAACATAGCCAATCATCATGCAAACAATGTAAAGGATTCAACTTGAGGTTTTAAGGTTTAAAATGGGTGGAGATATCTATGACCATGTATTGGATGGCATCATAGGATGATCTTTCCTCATCATCAAAATACCAAAATAATCAAAAAACATTCAAAAATACAAAAACACTTTTAGCACCTATAGGTTTTATTGGCCCCTTGGCATTTATATGTTAGTTTATTAGCTTGTCATTTTACTCCTACATGCACATACATAGATACATGATACACTTATGAGTGTTATCTATTCCCTCTACTCATGTCATCAAGATTTTGGGGGCATCCATCTTATATAATATTTCTATATATAGGTTATATCATTCGACAATCACTCTAAACTATCATGTTTAAGCTTACATAGGTACTTACACATGCTTATTATCCATGATTATAAATTGCATAGGGTACTTTATATGTTATGTAATTGACTTTTTTCTAACACATTCAATCCATGGGCCATTATGACATGTTAATGCTAGCTTCTTATGCTTTTCCTTTACACACTTCATTGAGTGTTTTGCCCTATTATTGCCTTATTTTTTTTAGCATTTGAATATGATCCATTGTATACATCCCTTGTGCCTATGATTTCCTTCTTAGACATTTGAATATGTCCTTACATTCTATGAACATTTGAATGTAATTTTTTTCCTTTATAGACGTTTGACTAATTCATGTCCATTCAATTTCACAACATTTGAGCATGCCCCTTATTTACGGTCTCCTTAGACCATTGCCTTTTGATTTGATTTTGAGTTATCTTGTGTGTGTGCTTATTTTCTTGTTGAGTGTGTACTATTAATATCTAGATTTTGTCATGATATTTATCATACATCTTAGGCTTGCATGTGATTGCATTGGTTCTATGTGCTTTAATGTTACATCTACCTAGACACATTTATTTCTATATGATACATGGATACATTCATAGATTCACAGTAGTCTTACCCTTTTGAGGTGAGCTAACTACTAGGTACTATATTTACCTCACCTCAAAGGGGGGGTGTTATTAGTGGGGGCATGTCATGGTGGCATAGCTTCTACAATTTCATAGTTTTTAAATATAGTGGGGGCATGCTTTGGAATCATGTTCTCTAAACCCACAAAATGTATGATATTTACACCAATTTGCAGATTCAATGGGGACATGTCATGGTGATATGGATTCCACACATTCATAGTTTTCATATTATAGTATGGGCATGCTTTGGAAGCATGTTATCCACATTCATTCAATATGGTACTTATAATTCATAGATTTATTGGGGACATGCTTTAGAATCGTGTTTTCCACACTTAGTTTTCAACATCTCTAGTTTACCTTTGTACTTATATCAGTTTTAGATTTATCCATATATAGTGGGAGCATGTTTTGGAAACATGTCCTCCACATTGGTACTTATATTAGTTTAATAATTATCCATCTATAGTGGGGGAATATTTTGAAATCATGTTTTCCATACTTACATAATTTTATTAATTGGCCAAAACACACATTTATATTATTCTAATACACATTTGGGGCAGAATTATATACATGGTATCATTGTTACACATAGTTTTAGCATGAGACAAATATAAGGTGCATATGTTATGCAACATGTGCCTAATATTATAAAATTCAAATCAAATTTAGATTCCAAATATATTTCATGTACTAATACCCATTGGAATTTTATGTAATTTAGAAATCCAATCTATTGTAGTAGTTGGTTCCGCTTTTAGTATGGTTGGGGTGAATAAATCACTCAATCTTACCAAGTTTTTAGTTTGGACTTGATAATCCAAACTCACTAGGTTACAAGTATCATTGGGTTACATGTTTGAGCTAATCTCAACTACCAGGTGGTAATTTGATTTTTCTCCAAAGTTGGGGGCATGTGCCTTCTAACCCCCCCTCTCTCTCTTTATCTTTCTATATCCTTGGATATATGCACTTTAAAATAATTATCTATATTTATCCTAATATCAATTTTAGATCTTTAAAATGATACATATTTTGTAAAAATAACTTTCAAATAGGCAAGGTGGTTACATCGACACATAAGTTTACTCCTAAACCTTGGTTTTTCAATTTAAAGTACTTTTGACTCATATTATATGCACTGATTATACACTATAATATGTTATTAGTTGTATGTCATCACTATCAAAGCATTTAAATTCAACTCAAGCAAATATAAGGTGTGTATACACACCCACATACTTATTTCTTTCTTTTAAACTAATAATTTCATTACTAGATTAAATGGGGGTCAAATGTAGATGATATTATATGATTGTGTATCACCTCAATCTTGTACACTTAGAAAACTTATGGTTTTGACTATTCCTCTTAGTTTTACACATACCTTGCTTCTACAAGCCTTGAATCTACTTTATTGTGTGCCCCTTGGCCTATCTATTAGTTTAACTAGCCTTATATTAATAACACAGACATTCCATCTTGATAGAATGCTTAAAATTTACTTATCTTACACCTTTGTAAGTTCTGATCCTAATACTACTATCCTTCTCCTTGGACACTAATATTTGAGTTAGACAATAGTATCAATGTTATTGTCCTACCCTAACACAAGTGTCTAGTCCCTTAAAATCATCCAATTTGAAAATTAAATGTATTACAATGGTTGGCCTAAGTGATATAATGAGATTTATATCTTGATAGTATTGGTATATGTAAACTAGGAATTTGACTCAAGAGAGGATGGTTAGTATTGTGTTAGTTCCAAAATGAAATAAACACACTAACTAGAATACATCTCTAGGCCTAGACACTAAGGAGAGCTTAGGTAACAAGACTAAATGGAAAACACAAATATAATACAAAATACAAAAGAACTATTACCTTCTTTGGATGCTCTAAATGGCTTGTTGAAGTGGCTTGCTTAGCTTGTGCTTAATGAGTATTTATCAAAGGAGGCTTGGTTATCTCCTCTTCTCCTTGGCACCTTTATGATGGCTTTGGCTTTTGCTTGCCTTAATTATTTGTCATTATAACACTAATTTCAATGTCTTTTAAAATTATTTATGAATTATAACTTTGCATTATCCAAGATTAAAATTCAATATGCAAGGCCTCCTATTTATAATTTTTGCAAAATGGTTAGAATGAACCTGAATCATGCATCTCAAGATGAATAAGTGTGGCTAAGAATCCATTCAATTTTTGAGGCAAAAATCAATAAATTCTTTCATATATATTTGTGATAGAGAGGCAATAAAGAGGCATGGAGGGTTTTAATGAGGTATGGGGTGGCTTGATGATTTATGCATTTATGGCCTAGGGATGTCTTCCCAAGAAATGATGTCATTTGATGATGCAGATATTTAATATTCCTTTACAAAAAGAAATATTCAAAAATCTCCATGGAATTCTCAATTAGGCTCATGATCTGAATTAATTAACTTTAAGCATGATTAATCACTTTGGTGTAAATTTTAGCCTTTTGGTACACAAATTAATCAAATTGATTAAAATGTCTCATTATTGGCTCAAATTTTGATTGGATTGGAATTAGGATGAAATTCTAGATGCATTAAATTTTTTATCACATTTAGGATGTTTCCAACATAAAATAATAAAATGTATATGTCTTGTGCAAAAAATTTGGTAGAAAAGAGCAATCTAAAGCACCTAGGTATAAGAATGCCATTTTGACTCAAAATGATTTGATCAAAGTTAGCTATCTCATAAATTGCATTGCCCCATTTAATGATACCCTGGACAAAATTGTCACTTGAATATATTAAATTCAACTCATTTAATGTGTTTTAGTATTTTAGGACAAATTGTGTTATTTGGTAGAAATTGGTCAAAAGCCTAGTTAGAGGTTATCAATGGCTAGTTTTAGGTGTCAATAGTTTTCCCCTATTTGGGAAGGAATTGCAATTTATACGCATAGTAACATCTTTTCAAATAATGAAAAGGTCTTGTATGCCTACAATTGTAATGATGATGAACTAATTGTATGATGCCCCCTTGAGGGAACGATTGGCACAAGTAGATCGACAAATGATCCCTCAAAAAGAAAGAAGTGAAATGAGGGAACCAAAGGAAGGAATATGATGGGGTGAGAACACAATGAGTTTGAAAAAGTAGTAAAAATCATTGAGAATGTAAATGAGATGGTGGATAATGGTTTGCCCAAAGGTGATTATAAGCATTGTACCCCGATAGTGGAAACTTGGTATGATAACACAATTATTTACCCAAAGGTGGTTATAATCATTAAGAAGATAGGTTTTACCCAATTAGGACAGATAAATAAGATATCAACATGCCCCTGTTTGGGTAAAAGAAAGTAAACTTGGTGAGAACACAATGGTTTTCCTAAAAGAGATTAGAATTATTAAGAAATCTAGGTGTGATGGTATACAATTATTTTCCCATGGGTAGTTATAATCATTGGACATTAATTATGGAAAACATGATTGATTGGATGATGATGATGGTAACTTAACATAGAGGGTAATGATGAATTAGAACAACCTGCTAGTAAGGAGATGCTCATCTAAACTAACAAAGATTGAAATTATTTCATGGTTAATTACTCTATTTAGGATATGATTATGATTTTGATGCTAAGGATATGTCGATACCACCCTTGCTGAGGAGACTTATTAAAGCTAATTTTTGTTATAACACTTGACGGTGAGCCTCATGATAGAACACCATGAGGACTAGGCCAAAATATACATAAGGACTGACTCCCAAAATCCAATACTCAATAGAAAAAAATACACCAATGATAAAAACTATGAAGATAATGTAAACATATGAATATGGATAGATTCAAGTATAAATACACAAGGAATCACCTAATAAATGCACATAGATTGAATCAAGGAAATAATGCTGAAAGAAAAAAACTAGGCACATAAACAACAAATAAAATAAGTAAAGAAATAAATAACAGTTAGTCCTAATGTTCGTAGAAATAACATGACAAACATTGCCCCTAGAAAATAGGTGAGAACTTAGCAAACAAACATGATGGGGAGAATAGAATAAAAGGAAGGGGGTGTTCAAGTTGTCTCTATATGCACTAGGCAAGTGGGCATTGCCTACATAGTTTCATGGATGTAATATCGAACAAAAACTTTAGGCCAAATGTAGTTCTCCCAAGAAATGAGAAGAAAATGATAATTGATAAAAGCAAATAGAATTAATGTGATAGAATAATAGGAATGGTCTTACAAAATAAGAAGTGCATGGGAGAAAAGGCCAAAAAGGATGGGGAAACTAAGTGACAAGTGATTTATTTGTGACTTAGTAAGGGTTCTCAGAATCCTTAAGGCAAAGAAGTGGTCAATGTTTTTGGTTTTTTTAACAGTTTTACAAAAAAAATTTGAATTTTATAATAATATTAACTCAATGGAGAATGATGAGATACTAAAATGGTCCAAACTCATAAAATGTTAAGAGCATTGCTTAGGTTGCTCGTAAAATGGTGAGAGTGTGGCTTAGGGTGACTAAGCTGACCTCAACAAGTATTGAGTGTTGCCTACATAGTCCCAAAGTAAAAGCTCAAGTCACTATAGTTCCACCTTATAATAGATGAATATGACAAATGTAGTAGTTAATTCAAATAAAATAGGCACAATTTGTATAAAGGCATAGTATAGCATAGAGAATGGTTAGTTGGTACATCAAGGAATGATAAACAAGTATTGCTCCTAGTTTGCCCATAAGCGGTTATAACTTAGGAAACAATAGATTAGTTCAATGACACTAATTTTCCCATAGGTGGTTATAATCAGGCACACTTGGTAAAGAGAATGGAATAATAAATGAAGGATGTAACTACTAAATGTCTATTGTACTACTCCAAAATACTGTCTCTATCTATAATGTGTGAAACAACTACTGATATTGAATTTAAATGTTCTTATGATAAGCGGTAATGGAATCAAATAGAATGGAACCAAGTCATAAGTCCATGTAGGGAGGGAAAACTAAACTCAGTTAATAGGGAAGGTATGATAAAATAGATAGGCAATAGGGAAAGTGATAGGTTGGTAGGATGATAAAATGGTAAAATTAAAAGAAGATTGACAAAATGATACAACTTAAAATAGTCCTTATAGATAATACATAGTCACTCAAGTGTATTAGCACTTGAAGTGGATAATGTTCATTGACTCATCAATTTCATGGCCATCTAGTGTGGTAAGCCTATATTCTCATGTTCCAAAGTTTTTATAATGATGAAAGTACCAACCCAATTGGGTTTGAACTTACCTTTATGCTTCTTTTAAACTGTGGTATTCTTTTGGTTCTCCTTAAGGATAAGATCAAGTTCAAATTTTCTATGTTTCACACGCTAATTGTAGTGGCCTCAAAGTCAATTCTGATAGGCTTGGAGATAATTCACTACATCCATGCATTTCTCATCAAGTAACTTTAGTTCTTACAAGCTAGCTACTCGATAGTCATTATCATCTAGGACATGCTTAAAATAGATGCATAGAGATGGAAAATTGGCATTATGAGAAGGATGGCTTCTATACCATAAACAAGTGAATATGTAGTGGCTCTTGTGGGTGTATAGTGATTGGTATGGTATGCCCAAAGGCCACATAATATCTGAAGGTGCCAATCATAACTATAATTATTGATAATATTTTTGAAAATGTTCACAATGGTTTTATTCGATGCCTCATCCTAGACATTACCTTGAGGGTAATATGTCATAGAAAAGTGCTATGCAATGTTGTATTTAGAACATAGCTTGTTGACATCCTTGTTCTTAAATGATCCTCCATTATCAGATATAATTTTTGAGGGGATATCATAGTGACAAATGAGATGGTTGAAGATGAAATTGGAAATTTATTTTCCAGTCACGTAAGTGAGGGGTGTAGTTTCAACCCACTTAGTGAAATATTTGATGGTAGTAATGATATGTTTATGGCCATCAGATCTTCCCAATGAGTTTAAGGCCCCATGTAGCAAATGGCCATGGTGTCAACATTGGTTTTAGAGTTTTGGCTAGGGAATGACTCAAATTAGCATACCATTGACATTTGTCACACTTTTTTACATATGCAGCTACATCTACATCCATCATGGACCAATAATAAGTAGTACGTAAGATATTTTTAGATAGTAAGGCCCCACTAGTATGGGCTCCACATACCCCTTCATGAACTTCTCATAAAACTAGCATAGATTCTACCAAAGTTAAACAATGAAATAGAGTTCCATCAAAACTATGGTGGTAAAGGTTGATCCAAGTAAGGCATAATGAGTGATTTGGTGGATGAAGTCTTTGGTTTATTTTTGGTCTATGTTAGCTGGTAAAACTTGGTTATGAAGGTAGTTATAAAGGTCTAATTACTAGATAGAACTAGGACCAACAATATCACAAATCATCATGACGGTTAAAGGTTTATGAGCTGGTGCTAGTAAGTTCTCGATAAGGAACTAATACTCTTTAGCTGTGTCTATTTTTCAAATCAAAGATCCAATAATGGCCATAATATCTACAATTCTATTACTTGACTTTGGTATATGCTCAAATTGAATGTTGGTAATCTATCATTTGAGAGTGTCGACTATGGCCTTATATAGAACTAGCTTGTCATCTTTGGTCTAAAAATGGTCTGTAACATGATTGATTATTAATTAAGAATCACCATAAATCTTGAGATGAGATATATTCCATTGATTTCTTGGTGAAGCCCTACAACAAGTGCTTCATATTTATCCATGTTGTTGGTACAAGGAAAACTAATTCTAAATGATTTAGGGATTAGATCCCCTTATGGTGTAATAAATAAAAGGCCTACCCCTGATCCATGTGATGTGAATGATCCATCAAAATACATCTTCTAGTGCTGCTTCTCAAGAGGTCTATCAATGATGGTCATTATGGATTCATTAGAAAATTGGAATGTGAGTGGCTCTGTATCAACAAGAGGTGCTTCAACAAGCTGATCTATAAGAACTTGCCCCTTAATATCTTTTTGATTGATGCATTTAATTTTAAAATCATTGAGAATCATGATCCATTTGGCTATACAACCTTGTAAAGATGTTTTAGATAGTAGATACTTGAGTAGATCTACTTTTGAAAAAACCATGGTCTTATTGTTTAACATGTAATGGCAAAGTTTATGAGTTGTGAAGACCATGGCTAAATAGGCTTTCTCTATGGGTATTTAAGTATATTCATATGAAATTAGTGTATAGCTTAAATATTAAACTGCATGCATTTTTCCATTGTCATCATGCTGAGCTAAAAGTGCCCCTAGGGCATTATTAGTAGCTGATAGATATAACAAGAATGGTTTTCTTAGCATAGGAGGCAACAAAATAGGTGAATTTATTATATAGTCTTTTGGTTGATGAAAATTTGTTTGGTAATGATCATCCCAGTGAAATGTGACTCCCTTCTTTAGAAGATACATAAAAGGATGACATTTATTGGCCAATTGTGATATGAAGCATCATATAGACTAGATCTTGCCTATAAATTGTAGAGCTACTTCAAAGTAGTTGGTGGTTTCATCTCTATTATAGCTTGGACTTTGGTCAGATTAACTTTAATGCCCTGATAAGACATAATGAAGCCTAGTAATTTTATCAATGTTACTCCAAAGATACACTTCTTAGGATTCAGTCTGACTTTATACTCCCATAATCTTTCAAATATTTTGTGTAGCACTACTGGGTGATCAGCCCTAGTCTTCAATTTGCCAAGAATGTCATCAACATAGTCTTTGATAATATCATGCATCATATCATGGAATATAACAGTCATGGCTCTTTGATAAGTGGCCCCAACATTATTAAGACCAAATGACATTACCTAATAATAGAATGTTGCCCATGGAATGGTGAACATTATTTCATGTTAGTCTTCTGGTGTTATTCTAATTTCATTGTATCCAAAAAAAAGCCATCCATTAATGAAAGCATTTCATAAACCACTATGGATTCAATGATCATGTCAATGTTTGGAAATTAAAATTCATTCTTAGGGCAAGATTTTTTATATCATGGAAATTAGTATAGATTCTGATTCCTTCTAGCTTTTTGCTAACTTGTACAACATTAGATATCCACTTTGAGTAGTTAATGGATCAAATACATCCTAGTTCTAAGATTTTTTCCAATTTTTTCTTTACCAATATAGAAATGCAAGGATGCATCTTATGTGGCTTTTGCTTTACTAGTTTAGCATTAGGATTAACCATAAAGTGGTGCAGAACCAAGGTGGGGTCTAAACCTAGCATGTCAAAATATTCCCATACAAAAATATCTACAAATTCCCTCAAAATGGTTGTAAGGACCTCACACTATTTATTAGTAAGATAAGTGCCTATCTTGATCCACTTTGGGTCATATGGGAACCTGATGTTAACCTCTATCGTATCTTCCACTAGAAGGGTCAAACTATCTTCAAGGATAGTGGGCAAAGATTTGAACTGGTTGGCAATATTATAATCCTCTATTAGGACTAGCTCTTCAAGTTCCCCTAGGCATGACAAATTAGATTCCCCTAATGGAAGTTTTGGTCATGTAACAAAAACTATTATAAACTCCTGAATGATTCAATCAAAAGCTCGTTGTTATTCAAAACTAAACTTAGACTCATAGACTAGTTTGGCATTGGTGGTCTCCTAAGTTATGGTTGAAGAAGGTTGAACACTCCCATATAATGGTGCTTGAAATAGGTTTTCACCACTAGACTAGCCTTTTTCTTTACTTTTACCTTGGTCAAAAATCACCTTAAAGAGGTTTTCACTTTGGGACCTCAATGTTTTAATTATTTTCTTTTGGCTAAAGGTGTTCACTAACTCTCTAAAATATGCTATAAGATCTAACCTGATTGAGAACCTTAATTTATGGTCCCCTAATGGAACATTGTCTCTAAGGCTAATAAAATCATAGAAAGCCTCATCATTTTGAAATGCATCAATCAGTATGTTGGACTCTTATTGGTCCCAACTATTAGTTGAGGATAATACAATGGCAGTGGGTTGTGAGGAATGACTGGGGTAAGGCTACAAATGGAATGGGTGTCAAACAAATGGGTCTTAGTTAGGTCAATAAAATGGCTATGATTGGACTCTACTTCACTGTCAACATCTTCATCACTAGTCGATGGTTATGGAACATGAGTGAGGTAATTGGAGTCACCCCCAAGCAGTTTAAATCCAATTCTATAGGGTGTTTTGTATTTAGTCATGGAAATTGGCTCAATTTTTCCCTGTTGATTAGGTTTGAGGCCTCCTCCTTCATAGTCTTGATTCTTCATGATCCTATTGGGAATAGGATACTTTGCACTCTCATAATAATCAGCTTGGTTGTCATTGTATAACCATGATTTGTCTCCCTCGAGGGGGTCCTATTCAAGACTAGATGCTGATACAAACATGATATGTGATTTACCTTTGTTATTTTGTTTCCATTTTGGATGAAGTGGCTTAGATTTTGGTCTTCCAAATGTCTTTGGATTCTGTGGAAGGTTTTCAATATGAAAGGTATCATGGGTCACATACTCCCTTGGGCCATTAGATGAGATAGTAAAATGATTAGATACTTTAGGAGGTGGCATGTGGGAAAGGGAATCAAGTGTATTAAGATCAATGCATTTGTCCTCTGATGGATCAAGGAGTATTTTTTTTCCTTTATCCTACTTTGCCACTAGATTCATGCCAAATTTGTAGTTATAACTCTTGAACCTAGCCTCTAGGTGCTTGCAGTGCTCGTATGGATGCAAATCTCCTAGTATACAAACTTCCATCCTTGAATGGAAGAACTTGATATATTGGTGTAATTTCAATAGGATGGCATGAATTTCATGTAACCAAGGTCTTCCCAAAATCATATTGTATGATAAATCAAGATCAAGCACATGGCAAAGTGTATCATGGGTCAAGGGCCTAAGGATAACTGGTAAATAGATGGTGCCTTGTGATTCTCATTCCTCATTATCGTAGGCTTTAATGGTTATTATTTCTTCTTGAAGATCTACCATTGTGTACCTAATAAGCTTGATGAACTTAAGAGACACTATGTTTAGACTTGATCCATTGTTTATAAGGATACGTTTCACTTTGTGCCTCTTTATACAAACTTCTATGTATAGTGGATTATTATGGAGCGGGCCAAGGGATGACATATCACTTTGATTGAATGTGACTTGTTGGCTGGAGTTAGGTGTCTTAACCAAAGATTTGAATTTATCAGGGGATATGTCACTTGCAATATTGGATAGGCTAAGGAACTCATTCAAGATATTCTTATGGATTATTGACATTTATAACAAATATAAGATGGATATTTGTGCTGGCATCTTTTGAAATTGTTTCACAATATTAAACTTCTTATCTTAGATAATGTTTAATGGTTTCTTATGAGGTTGAATGATGGGTTGGATTATGGGTAAAGTGGTAGATGGTTTTGGGCATAGAATGGTAATCTTATACAACTAAGTTTTGATTGCACAATCAGGTCGAGGTATAAGACCATGATTGCTAACAACTGATGGTGGTGGTAGGGGGCCAGATAGGATAAGTCTCAGTTGCTAGTGCACTTGTGTGTGGTCATGAGGCAATGACAATTTATCATTATAAGGTCTAAAATTAGTAATCCTTGCTTGATATTTCACCTATATGTAGTCCCAGGTCAAGGAAGAATTATCTATGTAATTGGGTTGGGTGAAATTGTTTAGCAATGATCTAGATTGATTGGTATTTGGTCTAAGATTAATGGAAATGGTATTAACCTGACCTATTGTAATATGGCATATAACATTATTGTAGTCATGTTCAATGTGATTTTGACCTTGGTTATATCCATTATTATGACATTGTTAGTTCTGTTGGTTCAACCTTTGATTTTGATACTGTTGATTTTGTTGTGGCACTAGCCATTGTTATTGTCATGGTTATTATCATTATTGGTTATGTTGTGGAAAAGGGTTTTGATAAATCCAAAGATTTTTATTGGAGGTGTAAACACCACCATCCAATGTGATCTCCCCATTCTCTAACATATTCTCAATCAAATACTTGATTTGCACACATATTTAGAAATTATGCCCATTGACTCAATGATATTCATAGAATTCATTTTCATGGTACCAATTAGGATAAGGAATGTTTCTTGGATAATACTTTGGTATAGGCCAACAAATTATATTAGCAGTAATGAGTTTATGAAATATATACTCAATAGGCTCTCTAATGTCACTAAAGACGTGAAGAGTAGGCATAGTTCTTTTTGGTGGAGGGGTTTGTAATGGTAAAGATTGTTGCATTCATTGTGTGATCCTAAGCTATTACGCTTGGGGTATTAGTGGAAGAGGTTTTTGGGTAGGATTAAGTTGAAAAAGTGGCATAGGCTGAGTAGATGGTGTTTGCACCATTTGGACATGGTGTGACTCGATTACTCCATTTCCCATAACATTATTATTACAATTAAATTGCTTTGATCTATCTTGGTTATTGGCATGTACTAGTTGTGGTAGTTGTACTTGGAATTGATTTTGATTTTGGCCATTTCCTTGATTGGTACCCTGATTTTGATTAGTTTAAGTGAGCTTGATGATACCTTTATTAATAAGGGCTCACTCAATCAACAAACCTTTATAAATGATCTCTTTGAAGGTATGTATACATTGTAGTTCCAGATGATAAGCTATCTCACTATGCAATTTTTTAGTAAACATAGTGGCTAATTGTTTATCTAGTAAACTATGAGTGAATCAGCTTACAAGGGCTCTCCATTGTTGTAGATAACTTGCAAAACTTTCACTGGTTATTTACTTTTCTTGCATCAAATCAACCAATGAAATCTCATGTTCAAGATTATAGGAAAAGTGTTGCACAAAATTATCTAAAAGGTCATCAAAATCTATTACTGAATTCTTCAAAAAATTTAAAAACCATTCCAAGCCTTGTCTAGCTAAGCTCCTTGGAAACAACAATAAAAAATATATGTCACTATATGCCATTGGCTAGCACGCGATAAATAATTCTATTAAATGGGGTTTGGGGTCACCTTTCCCCTTATACTTATCAAACTTTGGGGGTTCATATCCTAGAGGAAATAGAATCTATAAGTAGTCCATGTTAAAAGGATAAGAAAAAACATCACCCAACTTAAATTGTTAACCATATTTCCTAGCTTGGATCGTGGCAATTACATCTTTCATCTATTTTAATTCTTGCTCTAGGAAACTTGTGGTAATATTGGCCTAGGTAAATGGTTGGGTGGTCACGAGTGGAGCACTTAGACTAGGGTATAATAGAGACATTTTATGGGGTATAATGGATTGATTAGGAAATGGACCAATAATATGCATACATAGATTAGGTTTTGATTGTTGGAATTACATGTGTTGTGATGCAATATTCTAGTTAAGGTTGGTTATGAAGGTTTGATGATGAGTATTTTGTGGTTGGGATGAAGGGATATAACAATACTATCTCTACTGTGGTTGAAAGGGACATGCTACTGACTAATCAATTCTCATTATTGAGTGGGAACTTGTGAAAGAAGACCCTATTTTTGAATGAGTGGCACATTTTGAACAAAAGACAATTGTTGTCTAGTAGGCACTTGAGAAACATTAGAACCTCCTTATTGAATGAATCCCTATTTGGAAGTGAATGCATGTTGAATATTTAGCATCTATCCTTGACCAATATTTATATTTGTTGGTTAGACATCATTTGGTTTCGAATTGGCACACTAGCCTACAACTGAAGAGGTATGTTTACTACTACCTGATAAGGTAGAACATTAGTTACCCCTATTGAGGCAGCAACATATTCAACCTCTATTATGTTGGTATAATAAATTATGCCTATTATTTTAGAATACCACTCATCACTTGTTGAGGAAGAGTAGGATTCATCACATTTTGATGTTGAGGCAAACATTAGTTGTTGGTTGGCTACTTAATCCTATTTGTTGTGTACTTGAAGAAGTGACTGGTTGAGGATTGGAAGTAGATAGTTGATATTAGGATGTAAAAACTCATACTCCCTAATTTTTAGAACCACTTGTGATGTTAACTAAAGGCACATTTTTTTGGGTAGTTATTTGTGTATTAACACCACTTTGGTTTGGATAGGATGTTGCTTGTGCATTATCCACTATGTTTTGGCCATTATTCTATGTAGAAGTAAAAGATACTTCTTTGATGTTTGGTGTATGAAATAAGTTGTCAACCAAAGTGTTCTACACAAATGGGTCTGCACCCTAATTTTATTGACCAATCAACTCTATTAACACTCTAGTTGAGGGAACTAAATCTATAAGAGGCATATTTGACATGGTCATATGGTAAAAATTATGTGCTAGGTTGAAGTAGGTTTGGTATGTTGTTTGTATTTGTACAAAGTGATACTCTATGGGGTCCTTGCCTTTGATAAGCATATTAAGGTCCTGATACATTATTTGGACTAGAGATAAAGGATTAATAGAATAAGCTTGTTGATTGTATAGTAGGTTATGAGGCATTCTCACTAGACTTGGTAAATTCTCATGGCAAAAGTCTATTGTAAACTTAGGCCCTACCTCTATGGCTCTAACCAAAATCTCATCTTTGTTCTCCAATAAATGATGCTCAAATAGATAAGGATCATATGTGGATGGTGTATTAAAATAGTATGGTTATTGAGGAAAAGGTTATTTAATAGTAGGTATCATAGCTAGGTATTGTTTTATTTGTGCTTGATCCTGCTCTGAGTAAGAAGGCATGTTTACCAAGTAATGGGCTAAAGCGTCTTGGTGTTGTGCCCCTATTTGAGCATTATAAGATGGATAGGCATATGTATCTTAAGCAACATTATCTACATAAAGGTCTTAAACCATTTCTTCTTTTGAAACTACATTACTAAATCTTAGATTGTACATGATACCACTACGAGTGTAGGAATACATATTGGGATCCATAGTGAATGTTTTGCAACACAATAAAATAGAGTTATACAAACTCTAAAAATGAGATTTCTAAAAAAAATATGATTCAAACTTGGTCTAAATTTAATCAAAAGGATGGAAAGGATTATACAAATATTTATGATAAAACAAGCTAACATTAAGTGTCTAACGTTACACATCTTATACAAAAAGATCAAGTAAATGGACCTAAAATAAAAATGCCAAACTCTAAGGTTAAAGTGTTTTAAATCAGTCTAATCTAGGGAAAAAAAAGTTTCTAGGTATTTTGCCCAAACATGACATCAAAAGATACTCTCAATCAAGGAATCTGCTAGGACTCTTGGCCAAACAACATCAAAATCTAGACTTTGAAATAGATGAGATTTTAATCTAATGGATTTTAAACACTTCTAACAAAAACTAGGCATTTAAATCTTAGATATAAACTTGATCAAATAGGTATAAGGTATGAAAAAAAGTCACTTTTGAGATAGTTTATTTTCTTCTCAAATAATGGCATAAAACTTGATTCCTTTTGACAAATAAGCTAGATGAAAGAAATTGGAATAACTGTGCTAGACAAAGATTCACAAGGTACACTTAGATTTAGTTTGGATAAGTTTTTGAAAAACTTGGACTCTATGTAAAAAGGTCTATAAAACAATTTTTCAAATGTTTTGAGCAGTGTAACAATGCTAAAATACTCAAAAAATGTAACAAAATGTTTGTTTCAAAAACTCTAAGGCAAAGATGTTTCACAAATTCGGTAGCGTAATAATACCCTTTGCAAATGATACACTCAATTTTTTTAGAATTTTTATAAGGCAAAGAGGTTTGCATCAAATGGACTCAAGGAAACATGGGATAATAAAATTTCACTCATAGACTTAAAGTGAAAGCATTTGCATAAGATGATTTAAGTCTACCAAGAGGTGATAATGATTATGAGTCTTAAATGACCTTCAATTCAAATGGAAATTTTAAACTAAGTTAAAAAAAGTTTAATGTGAAAATGGTGAACCTACTTGACACATCAACCCTTAGAACTTAGAAAGGTTCAAATTCAAATTTGAATTATAAATGAAGGCTTAAACAGACTTTGGTAAAATGTCTAGACTCAATTGGGTAGCATAACTATGCCAAACTGGATGATATGACTCAAAGTTTATGATAATTTTGAACAAGGAAAAAGTGATGATTCAGTGGGCAGCATAATGCCTCCTTGATCAAATAAATTTGTGGACCATGTGTTTGGTTTATGTCATTTTATTAACACCAAGTTTTGACTCCAAATAAGACCAATTAATCTAATGATAAAGACAATGAAAAGTAATTGTCGTAGGCCTAAACTGATAAGGTTGTGTGATATTATTAGAGTTCATCTATATACATCATTTGAGAGGATTTTAAGTGTTCATCCAAAAGTAAATGTGCATTATATGGTAGGATTTTTACACCCTGCTTCTCTCAAATTACAATACTATGACATGGACCTTGAGGTGCATCTTTCACCAACAATACTTCCATAACAAGTGGGGTTTTGATAAAAACTACAAGTTTTTTAATGTTTCTATATGGATCTATTTCATAATGACTTTCACACCACGATGCAAAATAAGTACACTTTAATTGGGTGTTTATGGCACCTATCTTGTTTCAAAAAGGTCTTGCCCTTTTTTCAACTACTATATCCATCACTTGCTCATTGTAGTGTGATATCTAAAGTATATATACATCTTGGTGATTAACCCCAACACTATAATGTGGTTTAATCACTCAAACCTCTTATCCTAGTGGTTATGATGAAGTTGATGCTGGGAGATGAAACCCTGGGTCAAAGCTTCCCTATAGAACTTGTAGGAGGTAATGAATTCCCTCTTGTAAGCCAAATTTTCATAAAATAAATGACTTAAAATAGAAATAATTTATGGTCACCTCAAGATCACCCAATACTATTGCAAGTTTTTAGGGAGTGCTTTAAATGACATCCTTTTTATGCCTTAGACTAGACATGTTTGTAATAAGGATGGCATTTTTTAATCCAAAAGTTCCCTAAAGGGGATGGATAGAAGAGAATACACATAATTTCTCTCTTTTTGGAAGTCAAAAACTAAGTTAAGAAACTATTGAATACAAAATTTGGACAAATGAGTTTAATTTTAAACACCAAATTAAAAGTTGGGTGGTGTTCTTTTAACCCCTTGGTCTTAAGTTGTAACTTTGAAAGCATAATTATCAAAGCATTCACTTAAGCATCTAAATTTTTCATTAAGACCAAAAATAATATTTCTAATTCATTTTAAACATCTAAAGGATGTCTAAAGAGCATGATTTAACAAATTTCAAGTTGGCCCTGCAATGAAAAAGTTAGTATGTCCTTTAGCTTTGAATTTATTTTAAGTTTGGACTAATAAACTTGGGAGAATGAAGTCTCAGGTTCACACAATTCAATCTCATGACTCCAAAAAGCAATCTTATGACTCTACAAAACCATGACTATGAGAATTATAGTATTTTCACTTAGCCATTGATGGTTTATCAATAATCCTACTATTTGATTAGACAATCATGTGACTCATAGTAAAATACCACTACTATGAAAGTTATGGTATTATCACTTAACTACTAATGATTTATTGACAATATCATAACTCGATTAGATAATCCCATGAATCATAGTGCAATATCCCTACAATGAAGTTTATGGTATTATCACTTAACTGCTAAGAATTTATCAATAATTATGTGACTGAGCTAGGTAATACTATGAGTTGGGTTGACAATCCCATGACTGTCTAGTTGTGGTATTGCAATATTGTTACTATCTAGTAGTGAGATTACAATATCACCACTTGAAAGTAATGGTATTTTTAAAATCTATAGACAGAATCAAGGTTAGTGAAAAAATACAATTGAAATGCAATACTATGACTTGTAGTGACAATCCTACGACTGTGTCAGGATAAATCCATGACTTCTAGAAAAACATGTTTTTACTCAAATTTTTCTCTCTTTTGGGCCTCCCACTCCAATATTCTTCCTAAAAATTATTAGTAGGTTGATTTTAAGAGCTTTGTGACTAAATTTTTGGGCCTCCCACTCTAATATTCTTCCTACAAATTATTAGTAGGTTAATTTTAAGAGCTTTGTGACTAAATTTATGAGGCTAGGGTCCCACCGGGTGTGCCATTATGTAATTAGGAATTTGAATTAGAAGAGAATGGTTAGTATTGTGTTTGTTCCAAAATGAAATCAAAATGAAATAAACACACTAACTATCATACATCTCTAGGCCTACACACTAGGGGGAGCTTAGTTAATAAAACTAAATAGAAAACATAAATAGAATGCAAAAGACAAATGATTTATTACCTTCCTTGGATGCTCTAAATTCCTTGTTGAAGTGGTTTTCTTAGCTTTTTCTCATTGAGTCTTCATCAAAGAAGGTTCAGCTATCTCTTCTTTTCCTTGGAACCTTTGTGGTGGCTTTGGATTTTTATTGGCTCAACAATTTGGCATTATAACACTAATTGCAATGGCTTTTAAAATTATTTGTGCATTATAAATTTGAATTATCTAAGCTTAAAATTCAATAGGTAAGGTCTCATATTTATAGATTTTGCAAAATAGTCAGAATGAACCTGAACCAACCATATCAAGATGAAGATGTGTGGCTAAGAATCCATTCAATTTTTTAGGTAAAAATAAATAAATGTCTTCATTAATATTTGGGATAGAAAGGTAATAAAGAGGCATGGAGGGTCTTAATGAGGCATGGGTGGCTTGATGAGATATTTTGTGCATTTATGGCCTAGGGGTGTCTTCACAAGAAATGATGTCATTTGATAATGCAAATATTCAATATTCATTTCCAAAAATAAATATTCAAAAATCTCCATAAAATTGTTAATTAGGCTCATGATTTGAATTAATTATATTTTAGAATGATTAGTCACTTTGGTGAAAATTTTAGCCTTTTGGTGCACAAATTAATCAAATTGGTCAAAATGAAATCTAACTAGATTGGAATTAGTATGCAATGTTAGATGCATTGGATTTGTTATCCCATTTAGGATATTTCCAACACAAAATAACAAAGGAAAGTGTCTTGTGAAAAGAGCAATCCAGAGCACCTAGGTGCAAAAATGCCATTTTGACTCAAAATGATTTGATCAAAGTTAGCTATCTCATAAATTGCATAGCCCCATTTAATGATACCCTGACCAAATTAGTTCTTGAATATATCAATTTCAACTCATTTAATATGTTTTAGTGTTTTATGGAAAATTGTGCTCTTTGGTAGAAATTGATCAAAAGCCTAATTGGAAGTTATTGGTGGCTATTTTTAGGTGTCTAAAGTATAAATACAATATCAACCCTCATTTATTCATAACCTACAAAACCTAAAAATCAAACCAAAAGAGCACTCAAGAATCACTCAAGTTACTAAAAGTTTTCTTATTCTACACTATTCTAATATCAGTCAAATGAACAACCCAACTATAGGTCTTAAGTACTAAAGGAGTAGTCATAAGGTCATATTTTCCATTTTATAAGTTAGGTCATTATTGTACTTGTTTTACACATTACATGATTCCCATATAATCCAATATGTAGGGGAAAATTACATGAGTATTAGGCTATACTATATAGTATTGGTTGTGTAGGTAGTACCCTTTGATAGCAGGGTCATTTCGGATCATCTTGGCACCATTTGCAACTAACCCATTTTTCCAAGGTCACATTGAATATGCAAAGCTAGCATTCTATCATTTCACCAAGAGTGATAGTCCATGACCCAGATCTAAATGCACCAGAGCAAAAGTGAATCCAAACCCAAAAGCATCTAGGTGGTCACATCCTATTTTGGTGGATATTATTTATATGAGACTAACATTGACCTAAGACACTAGTGTTAATGCAATTATCACATGCTAATGTAAGTGTCCAGAGAGCCAGAGGTACTAGATCTAGAAGTTGAAAATTGATATAGAATTCTATTCTTACATACTTCTTTCTTGTAATAGATCTATCATTGTATTATCATCAAAAATAGTGAATTCATTTCTTTTATATCATTTGTATATCTAATATAGTTATACTTTTCATTAATATCTTATTTCAATTTTATAAATGTGGCATATGGTACATCTAAGTTTAGCACTTTAATTGGCCTATTGTAGAGCTAATATTTACCCTTGTGCCTTATCATTTTATATCTATAACCCTAACCACTAAATAGGATCCTTATCCAAATTATGGTTAAACAAGTTTACATGTGTGTATGTGATGTCATATTAGATAAAGGATTGTGTTCCATGGTCTGTATGACTATTGCATGTATTAGTGATTGTAATACACATGGTTTTGTTTGATTTATTAATTTCCACATTTTCATTATATGCACCTTTATAAAGGTAAGGGCCACTCCTAGTGGGGAAGTGTGAAAGATAATCATGGTATTTGGTTAGAATAAAAAATCTAGATGATTATCTCCCTCTCTTCAGTTGATCCACCACTTCTAATGCATACTCATGGCTATTGTATTGATTTTGATTTTTCATATGAAGCTATGATACACTATTGTACCTTTAATTATGTATTTATATAAAATTCAATAAAGATTATAATATAATTATACATTAAGGATTATTACAATTATTTATAGTAGTGGTTGTGTACTTGAGCATGATTTATTGTAAATAAGAACATTAGAGGTTGTGTATTCTAGTGTAGCTATAAAAATTCATTAATATGGTGTATGATTGTACCATTATTTATATATATGATTTACTACATGGATTCATATATTCTACACTATTGAGACTATTTTTAAGCTAAATAAAACATAATTTAACCAGTGGGTTATTACTATTTATGCACATGTTGTACTTATGTGTATTTATCTCTCAAATAGTATAAATTCTATGTTAATAGTCATAAAGGGTTATGAAGCTGCATCTAATTTTAAGTGTGTTGAAGTAAATTTAATTTTTGAAAAAATGTGGTTTTTAGTAAAACCTAATGGACTTCTCACATAACTACAAATAATCACCAAAAATTAGTACATAATCATCATGATCAAAATAATTACTTTTTAAAAAAACATCAATATGTTCATCATAGTCAAATACAGTCCAATTATCATTAAGATCGAGTAATTTAGTTCTAAAAATTCTTAGAAAATAATAATCTACAGTCATTTCAATGTCACTTAAGGTAGGATTGGAAGTAAAAATAACAAACTTATCAGCACAAGAATTAAATTCCTTAAGGATATGAAAGATGTTAAATGCCTCAAAACTTTCAATAGATGACCAAACCTTCTAATTATATCTATGGAGATAATTCTAATTTGTTTTATAAATTTTCCCCACTTGTCTAATGATTAATTAAAAATCTCCAAAATCCTCTAAATGTTTTCATTTAACCCTAAGATACTCTAGATTATAGAGGATCTAGGGTTAAATGGGATATAAAAATGACAATGCAAAAGGGTGTTAATCATATCTATAGTAGGACAATTGGATGTTAAACTCATATATAAGCATATGCTTAATTCATAAAATTGAGAATAGGCTAAATATAGAAAGTACAACTAAGATATGTATGTAAATGACAAAGTAATGTACTTAGTTAGTTATGATGCTAACATAGTTTTTAGATATAAAACAAGTAGAAATTAAGCTGGAACATGATTCTAGAATAGTCTCTTGATTCTATAAATTTGACCTCTAAAGCCTCAGATAATTTCATAAAATTGGAATGGTTGTGATGACACTACTATCTAGGTTCAATAAGGGTATCCTATACAAAATACATATTAAAAATGGATGGGACAACCTGAATGCTTTTTGGTTTGTCTTCACCTTCATTCTAGTGTATTTATTTCTAGGTCATGGACTGATGCTCTTCATGAATTTGCAAAACCCTAGTTCTTCTTCTTTAAGGTGAAGGTTAATGGGAACACTGTGTCATGGTGACCCTAAATACCCCTCTATCAATGAATATTTCCCATATATCCAATACTCCAAAGATAAAATAAAACTAATGTGGTTCTCCCCTACATGTTTGCTTGTGTATGAATCATGTAATATGTGGAAATCAAGTATAATAGTGACCTATATTATAACTTAGAAAATTAGGATCTTGGGAAACTCCAATAATTTAGACCTGTAGATGTGTTGTCCCTATGACTGATATGAAAATATGAGAAAATAGGAAATCATTTCTCAATTGAATGCTTGATAGAGTGCTTTTGATAAGTTGCCTTGGTCTTTTTAGGTATTTTATTGGTAGGGAATGAATGAGGATTTATCTAATATTTATACCAATTCTATCAAGATATAACTTACATTAAATCATGTATACTAACCATTATAATAAATTTTATTTATAAAATATATGACTTTATGGCATTGGGCACTTGCATCAAAGTAGGACACTAGTATTGGTGCAAGTGTTTGTAATAGATGGTAGTGTTTAAGGAGTTATAAATTAGGGCCAAGATCAAAACTTGTATAGGTGTAAGGTAATCATATTTTAAGCATTATAGATAAGGTAGAAGGCCTAGGCCATCAACATAAGATTGGTTGGACTAAGAGATAGACTAATAGGCATAATTTAGACAAGATGCAAGACTTGTATAAGTGGGAAAAGTTCATAACTAAGAGGAACAAACAAGGTATAAGTTTTATCAAGTGTACAAAACTTGGGTGCTATATAATCCATAAATATCATCTATATCCCCCCCCACCTTAATCTATAAATGAAATTTCTAGTTTAAAGGAAAAAATTTATACCTAGGTATGTATACACACCTTGTTTGTGCATGTATCCAACTTGAGTGTTTTTTTGGTAACTGGCCTATAACAAATATCATGTTACAATGTATAATTAGTGCATCTAATCTAGATTTGAAAGTACTTGAAATGATTCAAATTAAATGATCAAGGTTTAGGAGTACACCTATGTGTTGATGTAATCACCTTGACTATTGGAAATTTGATTTGAAAAATATATATCATTATAAATATCTAAAACTAAGATTAGGACAAATATAGATAAATCTAGAAAGTGCATATATCTAAGGAGATAGAGAGAGATATTGGAAGGCACATTCCCCTAACCTTGGATAAAAGGTGAGTTTCCACATGGAAATTGAGATTAGCTCAATTGTGCAACCCAATCATACTTATAACTTGGTGAGGTTGGATGATACAATCAAGTCCAAACTAAAAACTTAGAAAGATCGAGTGATTTAATCACCTCAAGCATAATAAAAAGTGAACCATATACTACAGTAAATTGGCTAAATAAAGTTTGTAAAAGTATGACTGAGGTATTAGTATGTAAAAGTCTACGATGTGGTAATAGTCCATAAAGGAATTTTTAAAATCTGAAACTAATTTGGATTTTGAAGTATTAGTTTCACATTGCATAGTGTATGCACCTTAAATATTTCTCATGTTGAAACTATGTATAAAAATGGTACCAATGTATATAATTATGCCATAACTATGAATCTAAATCTTATAAATGAGTGCTTTGGCCAATTTAGAAATTGTGTAAGTGTGGATAACATGCTTCCAAAGAATTCCTTCACTATATATGGAGAAAAATGAAAACTAATATAAGTACCAATTTGAATAACATGTTTCCAAAACATGCCTCCACTGTAATCTAGAGATGTTGAATACTAAATAAGTTTGGACAACATCCTTCTAAAGCATGCCCCCACTGCAATCTAAATACTATGAATGTGTGGAATCCAGGTATTTTTGGCATGCCCCCACTAAATCTAAAACTATAATGTGTGTGTAATCCATGCCTATAGGACATTCCCCCACTGATATGCCCCCCTTTGATTTGAGGGAATAATAGAAACTAATAGTTACCTCACCTCAAAGAGATAATATAACCATATAACTATGAATGAACCATGTAACATATCATGGTAATGTCTAGATAATAATTATATAAACTCAACAATAAAATTAACCACACACACAAGTACACTCCAAAGCAATTCAAAATGTAATGGTCTAAGGATACTGTAAATAAGGGGTATGTTTAAATGTCACATAATCAAAGGGACATGACTTAATAAAATATCCATGAAATTAATAATGACATATTCAAATGTCCATACAATAATAAATGACGTATTCAAATGTTAAATAAATCACACATAGGCACATGGGCCATAAGCAATGAAGCATATTCAACTACTTGAACAAGGAAGACAATAGCAAAGAAAGATACTCAAATAAGTGTATAACGTAAATCATAAGAAATAATAATAAACATCTCATAGTAGCCCATGGATCTAGTGTGTTAGGAGAAAAAGTTCAAGTGTATAGCATATCAAGTACCTACATAAGATATAATCATGAATAAAGGTATGTATAAGTACATATGTAAAAGGAAAGACCCAACATCTAAAATAGGAATAGATCATATATGTGTGTATGCCTATATCACACTTAAATATGAGTTTGAAACACATGTATGTATGTATAATTCACTAAATATGAAATCCATCAACATGGATCAAACACATAGATACTAAGGAACTAATAGAACATGTAGGTGCCAAAAATATTTTTTCATTTTTTAATTTTTTTAATTCTTCTTTTGGTATTTTTGGAATATTTGAAAAGTAAATATCATCCTATGATTACATCCAATGGATGGTCATAGATATCTCCCCACTATGAACCTGGTGTAATAATATTATGACATTATCGAGGAACACCTATGGGTTTAATATTTATCACTATAATATTGGTGATGATCTACATATGTAAAATGGAATTTTGTAGTCATGAAGTAGTAATAGGATAAATAGGAGTAGAGGTTCATGAAACCCATAATTGAGTTCTCTATGGTTTATTTGGAATAGCAGTAATAGGAGTAGGTGTAGGTGTTATGAATATCTAAACATGGTACATAGTAGATGGGGATTTTTTGAAATCCACTATATGTCTCTAATGTAATGGTCTCTCAATTAATAACCACCTATTAAATGGGATTGTATGTTTATTAATCTTTTTTTAGTGAATGAGCCTTAATAGGCTTGGTAAATAATTATTTGGGTATAATTTTTCTTGTTCAATAGGATGTTCATATGGAATTACAAAATTTGTAATTGATCAATTGGTATGAATGTATTTAACACACCTATGTATTGTAGAAGGTACTGCTCAAAGTGAATGTATCTAAGTTCTTCCCAATAACATGTCAAATATTCCCATGGAAGGTATAATTTAAAAGGTATTAATAATATGTGTGGGGTCGACCTGTTAAGGTAGTTCAATCTCTCCAAGAACCTTTGAGGAGGTCCCATAAAATGCTCTAACTAATCTAGTAGAAGGATGCAAATTGTGAAGAGTATAGTCCAAGTGTGTAAGTAATGTCATGTTTAAAATTTTCCTATTCTCACCATTATCAATCATAACATTGTGTATAGGGTGTTTATCAAGGTATTCTCAAATGAATAAAGAATGAAGATTAGATTCATCATCCTTAATCTTTCTGTCATTGAAATAAATAGGTACTAAACGATAAGAGGTATATGCCACATGTAAGCACCAATAATCCCATCTAGTGGGTGCCCATAATTTGGTGGAGGATGGTGTGCATTATATTCCATTTGAACTTTTGGTTCTTTCTTAGAATGGTCTTGTAAAGTAATGTTAAAATATTTTTGTTTATGGTGATAACTGGGTTCTGAACTTGATCCCTTTATATGCTCATGAAATGTAAGTTTTTGGTCATTAATAAGATATTGAATCTTATGTTTCAAAGTAAATAATTTATTCATATAATGTCCTAGTTATTAATGATAATCATAATAATCATTTTCATCATATCATTTAGGTAGAGGTCAACTCATATCAACCTCGATACGATGAGGGAGAGATATAGTCACTCTAGTAACTATGGGAATAATGAGGTTGGGGACTTATGTAAATGGGAGAACTATCTCCTAGATACATTGAATAAAACAAATCAATTATTATAATTTGAAATTTTATTTAACCATAGTGGTTATTTCCTTTTTAGGCTCTAAAGGCTTTACCTTATAACTTGGTTTGATTGTAAAATTATAACTAGATGTAGATGTAGTTGGTGTGTTTGTTATATTCTTAAACTTATTCAATGAAATAAAATTCATTTGAAAATCATATAAAAAATGGCATAAACCACCAAAGTATTTAAACTTATTGAAAATAATTGAATCATGTAAAGGAACAAGCAAACTTTACTTGAATATGTCTTACAAATCTGTCTGTCATAGGATTGATCATTTTAGCTAGCATTGTCTTATATCTCAACACATATTCATTGATAAGTTAATTTTTCCTTATTTGATTTTGGTAATTTGAGAATTGAAAATATTTTAATAAATATTAATGGAAAAGTGTTCCAAAAAATGATCTGCAAGGGGTTTGAATGCTTTGACAGATTCTAGATATAAATCATAGAACCACCTCAAAGCATAGTCCTTGAGACTTCTTGGGAATAATTTGGTCAAAGTTTTATCATTAGAGGCATAGTAAAGGCATGTCACATTAAAGTATTAAATATCCTACTAAATATCACCCATGTCATCATAAAATGGAAAATTAGGTGCAATAAAACCGAATGGCACAGGGTGCAAAGATATCTCAAGTGCAAGAGGTTTATGCAACGCATCTTGTAAATCAGTAACATGAGGGATTTTAAAGAATTTTGTTCAATGTTTTAACCTTATCCTCTAGTTTACTTATAACTTGAAGGAGTGTTTAAATTTTAGACCCAATGGTATTTAGATTATAAACATGGTTTGAGTAGTAATAGGTATTGAAACAGGTATTTGGGTTGAAACCATTGGTAATTCCATCGTAGATGTAGTAATAATATTTTTTTCAATAAAAAAATGTTTAAACACATAACATGTGCCCCCAGTATAAGTATTAAGTGGTAACGTGTTCAAGTGGAGGTATGTTGGTATATGAGGATGACCCATAACTCTAATAGCATGATTAATATATGGACCTACTTAGTCCTATATTTTTTTGTATTTTTTATTTTTTAATATAATTTTGAGGATTTAATCAATATATTTAGGGTTTTGACAAATACACTCACAAAATAATACAATTTCTTGCACTTTCTTATGATCTATTTTTTCAAGTTCATTGGTTTCATTAGACTCATGGTTTTCATTATCAAAATCTTATTCTATGATAACCTCATCAATATGTTTTTCATTGTCAACATTCATATCATCATGATCCATAGGGTTAGATCTCTTAATGGATTTATACATATTAGGATAAAAATGAGGAAGTTCAATGTGTTAAAAAGGTACACTAAATCTAGGGCTATGCCTAGGTTGCATGCAAAATAATGTAGGAAATGAAAAATTATACTAATCTAAAACCTTAGGAATAAAAAAATAATTACATTCATATGAATCAGGTTCACCAAATGTTTAACCCTAAAATTATCTATTTTTTAGAGGATTTAAGGTTAAAGGGAATATAGAAATGATAATGTACAGGGTGTTAATTAGATCTACATCATACCAATTGGATGCTAAACTTGGATATAAACATATGTTAAATTCATAAAATTCAGAATAGGATAATTATAAAAAGTAAAAATAAATTATGTATGGAAATGACAAAGAAGCAATATAGTTAGTTGGTCTTAATGATAAAATAGTTTATGGATCTGAAATGGGTGGAAAATAGGCTAGAACATGATTTGGGAATAGTCACATATTTCTATAAATCTATTCTATAGAGCCTCAAACACTTGCATCATCTTGGGATGGTTTCATCAATTCTACTATCTAAGTTCTATATAGGTGTTCTATATGAAATATATACTATAAAAATATGTGACAACCTAGAATCTTCTAGCTTTATATTCAAATTCACTCTAGTGCATTCATATCTAGGTCATGAACTATCTCTCCTCATGAGTTTGTAAAACCCTAGTTTTTTATCTTCATGGTGATTGCATAAAAATGGGTTAGTGGGCACATAATGTCAAGTTTACCTTAGTTATCCCTCTAAAAATGAGCATTGACTACATAGCCAATATTCTGAAGAGGGCCTTAGACTGATGTAGTTATCCCTTACATGTTACATTATGTGTGAATCATCCAATATGTAGAATGCAAGTACAATAGTAACCTAGTTTATAACTTAGCAAATCAAGGTCTTTAGCTTCTCTTAAAGTAATTCAAACCTATATATATGTTCTCTCTATGACTTCTATGGAAATAGGATAAAATAAAGAATCTTTGCTTAATTTAATTATTGATAGAGTGCTTTTTATAAGTTGCCTTGGTCTTTTTAGGTCTTTTCTAGGTGAGGAATGAATGATGATTTATCTTATATTTATACCAATCCTATATAGAGATAAATCACATTAAATCACTTAGGTCAACCATTGGGATACGTTTCATTTGCATAATATATTACTTTAGGTCACTTTACACTTGTGTCAGAGCAAGACACTAGCATCAATGCAAGTGTTTATTCCATACTTTGATGTCTAGGAAACAAGAAAGTAGGTACATGATCAAAAATTATATAGGTGTAATATAAGGCATATTTTAAGCATTTTGGGCAAGGTAGAATGCCTGAGTCATCAACATAATATTGTTCAAACTAAGAGATAGTCTAATGGGCATAAGATAGAGAAGATGCAAGACTTGTAAAAGTGGAAAAGGTCCAGAACTAAGAGAAATAACCAAGGTTTAAGTTTTTCCAAGTGTACAATACTAGGGTTCTATATAATCCACAAATATCATCTAAAGTTTGATATTCAATTCTATTTATTTTTTAAGACCTAAACACAAACTCAAATTTAATTATGTTATTAGTATTTTCATATTATAATTTATAGGTATACCAAAAAACCTTACCTATAAGAGAAATTAAAATAAATTTTAAACCACTCCCATGCTACAAAAAAGATCCATACTATTAAAAATATCAGATGGTTTCCCTAGAAATATTTCTTATTTATTGTTTATTAGGCTCATCCAAAGTTAACAACTCATAACTTCCAATTCTAGTTTCGACATACGTAAACTTAGTTGGTATGGATTCTCTAGGATTTCTATTACATTCCTATTTATGTATACACATAATTCATTATCAATAGGAACCCAAGCATTATTCTTACCTAAAAATATCCAATTTATTTTGACCAATCCCTAACTAATAGCATGGGATAGTTAGTAGGGATATATAAAACTTATGCATTAGAAATGTACAATATTATTTCATATTGAGTTATATTGATAACAATGTCATGAAACTTTACATAGCTCTTGGTTTGAAAAGAATCAAAACCAATAATATTCATATTATGAGTTTTATAATATATGTTTATTTGATTAGTAATAAACTTAGGCATGATGTTCTTAGAAGCTCCTGTGTCAAGAAAATAATTATGGATAAGCTTATCAATAATTTAAATAGAAACATAAAATGGAGGAATATAATTAGCTAGAGGATTGTTTTACTAAGAAAAAAAATAATTTGATTCATTATTATTATTCCTATATACCTACTACATTAATTGGATTTGGGTTCTTAACAACATCATTAATATTATCAAATTGACTAGGTAAATCAGTAGCTTGAAGCAAATAGAAAGTAGTATTAATAGTTTTTAAATCATCTATAATATTATAAGAACTAACATCATGATGATGAACATGAGTATAATTTTTGGTCTTATAAGGAGGATATTACATGCTATTGAATCCAATAGATTGGATTGTTCAGAGTTTGTGGTAGAAGTATTAGTAGTAGTAATATTATACACAACTTTACCTTTATCTTTTATAGATATTTTGGAAATAAACATTTGATTGATAAATACATCCAAATTATCTTTATGGATAAAATTATAATTATTTTATATTTTTTTAACAACATAAACATTATTAATATTGATATTATCTGAAGACTCATGAAAACCACACATGTTTATATTATCAACCAAGTCAATGGTAATACTATCTTTCCCTTTAGTGAATCGCTTAAATTTTTGAAACATGTATTAGGATCATGGTCTATTTCACAAAAATGATAATAATGAATCTTTTATTCATTATTAAATTTTATAATATTTGGAGATTTGATTTATGTTGAGGTCTTGTCATTCAACTACCACTTGATAGCAACCCACTTATTACCAATATTTTGTATAATTTTTAGAATTTATTCATTGTTAGAGGTTAAACCAATAGAGGCTCAATATTTGAATCCAACATGTTTTAGATTAGTTTCATATTGAATGAAAAAATTAATTATAGTATCATATTCTATTATGTCTTTCTTTTCTAAACTCATTTTGTATTTTAAAGGCAATGCACTATAAAAATATAACCTAGATAATGGATGGTCTCACATCATGTGGAATTTTTTGATGCAAGTAAATCTGGTAATAAAATGGTAAATAGTCTCACCTAGATCAATTTAAATGTTCAATAATTCATTTATTAACTCTAATTATTTTTTGGTTTTAGAAAAACAAAGCTCTAGCCAATCTTCTACATCTTTCCATGTGTTGATGACCTTAGGAAATAGACTAATAAAATATTGGTATGTTTTACCTTCTAAAGTTTGTTAAAATACCCTAAGATAAATGTTTTCATTGGTTATACCAAGGGTAGCACAAATTATATTAAAGGAATCTAAATGATCTTACCAAAACTCACTAGGATTTCCTAAAAAAATTTAGGGAATTAAATCATTTAAGTGAGGGTAGATTATCATGATGATTATCAATATTAATTAGATATCCATGAATCCAAGAATTTATTTTTGGTTTTTCATTTTCTACATCAGATTCAACTTATTTATTTGTTACTTCAACTTGGTCTCTATCATTCTATAAACCAGGGATGAGATCTCTAACTCTATTTCTAGCTTATTTTTCTATTGGAAGATTCAATAAAATCTACAATTTTACTAAGTTTAGTCAGTTATACATTTTTTTAGGATCATTAATAAAAATTAAATCATCAAAATGAAATATCTCATAAATAAATTGAGTTCTAGGTGAAATATTAGCATCCAAGGTTTGTTATCTTTTTTTTTGAAGTGATGATTTCAAAAATGAATATGAAACTGGGTTTGAAGGCCAATTGTGGCATACCTATCTATCTCAAAGGCTTCATCTTATCCAAAATTAATTACCTTAAGGCTATGATAAAAAATTTTGGGGCTTATTATACTAGTTAAAGTAGACAATATTATAGGCTATATCAACCTAATTATCAATAATATCAAAATTAGGGTGGATGACAAGAGGGTGACTAGTAATGGTCATGGAAAATCAGGGTGGATGATAGGAGGGTGATTAGTAATAGTCATGGGTAAGAAAGACTAATTTAAAAGAAAGAAATTGATATCTAAAAAAATCCCCAATAGAGTGATCAAATTTATTAAAAGTGAAAAGTGTCACATTGACAAATCAACCCCTTCGCCTATCATGATGGTCAAGATACAATCAAACTAGTTAAATAGTAAGGACCTATAAGGATAAATATTAGTACGTAAGACATAGATAGGTTTCCTAATAATTCTAGGAATAGATGTGTTCAACTAAATAATAATCAAACCTTAGTGTTTTAGATATTTAACATAATTATTTCAAAAATGTATCAATCTTGAATCATATTTTAAGATATAATCTAACCTATCCAATAGAGTAGAGCCTATGGAAGAGGCAATCTCTTGAAGTAAATATCTTTAGTTCTTATAAATATCAAATAAGGAAAATATCTCTCACAACTAAGTTCTCAATGCTGCAACATAATTAAAATAGACTAAAATAAATTTACCATAAAAAACCAAAAGAAATATATAAGAAACAAAAATGGAAATCAAACAAAGAAATACTACCTAAAACTAGCATTATAAATATAGAACAACTAAGAAGCCACAACACCTAAGTAGAAATAAAAAACAATATTAAATATAAGTTAATAAAGAGATTAAAACTAATAAGTTAAAGTTAATAAAAGGTAAGTTAATTAATAGTTAGAAGCTAATTAAGTTAAATGAGTATAGGCTGCAGAAAATAGAAAGCTTATAAGTCAAGAAGTAACTAAGAAGAGAACCACAAAAATTTAAGAAAGGAATAAAATAAAGTAATCTAATCTAAGAAAGAGACTATTAAAATAAATGAAAATAATAAATAAAAATAAAGAAAGAAATTTGACTCAGTATAATATGAAAATAAAAGTAATATATTTAGAAAATTGTTATATTTGACTATTTACAATCATATCATTAACTGAAAAATCACTAAACAATATGAAATTTTGACAATTTATCATAAAGAACAAAGTGTTTATCATTATTTAGATGAAGTACAATGTTTTATGAACATATGACTATTTATATACTATTATCAAAATAATTATTACCTAAATACCTTGAATAATTGGTTATAAAACAATCAAGAAAACTTGGGTATACCTACGTTCTTCAAGTGGAAAAATCCATCATTATAGAAGATGTCATCAATCTATATACAAGTGATGATCGATCTTAGAGATGTTTGCATAGAAATAAGAAAGATGTGGAATCTTTGAAATCAAATAATTCTTAATACATGTATGTTTTTCCTCCTTGTTATTTCTTTCAAGTCTTTATTTTAAAGTATCTTCATAATTAGTGGTTATGTTTGAAGGTTATAAATAACCTTTAGTTAGTTTAGTTTATAAATTTTAATTAACTTTAAAATAAATTTAATCACTTTATAATCAATTTTTTTATAGCGTTAAGTTATAACTTATTTTTATAACTAAAAATAAATTTCATAAACTTGAGTAAATTTGTAATATAGGTTAATATAATAATCTCTAATGGGTGGAGCCCCTCATAACTTGTCTAACATCACTAATAAATCATTTACAAGTGAATATAAATTAAATGACTAGTAGCTACTAATGTCTAATGATTCCAACAATTGACAACATCATAATCCATAAGGTAAATGTAGACACTAAATTATCATCACTTTCATGTATAAATTGTAATCAAAATTAATCTCTAAAAATAGCACATAGTCACTTAACACCCAAATTTGTCTACACACTTGACGTGCATCTTATGAAACATATTGAGGCATCCTTAATTGGGTAAATGCACCATATGCAATCATCAGCTTCACTTAATTCATCTCAAGTCAAATTGTAACTATGTAAGAGATGTTTTGGATTAATTAGGTTGAACGGTTCTTCGAATTTCAAAATTAACATCACTTTTCATTAAGTTAATTAATCTAATTTTCCTCTAATTGGAAATTCTAAATATTTTTGAATTTCATATTTTATAAATGCATTAATTGGATTTTTTCTCAATTATCATGATAAGTGGCCAAGTGATTTATGACATCATCATGACATCAAAGGCAAATATCATGGATCATGACATCATCATCAAAGTTGTCAAACATTTGTAAAATATAAAAAAAATCAAAATTTGCAAGCCATGCCTAGTCAATGCAAACTCAACCATAGTTATTAATGGCATAAGTCATCTAATATTGACTAATTCGCATCCACTCATCTCAATCTTGATCCAATGACTGCCATGATCTAATCAAGTTATAATAGAGGGTGGCCCCTCTAGGCATAACACATTTTTTGGTGAAAATAAACTCTACATAAATCAATGAAAAGTTTTGTTGGCTTGAATTACAACAAGAATAATGAATAAATTACATTTTAAAGAAAATATTTGACAAAATATAATATTATTTTGTTTTGGGATGGATTTTACAAAAAAAGATAAAAGCTTAAAAAGCTTCATGGGTGGTTATCAGAATAAACCAACTTTCCCAAGTAACCAATTTATTTAACAAAGCATACTCTAAAACATTAAAATAAAATACTTTGGATCATAAACCCAAAAAACTCCCCCTTGATACAAAAGGGTATAGAAGATGAAATAACTAGATCAGTGACTCTAAAATCATCAAATAAACTTTGTCACAACTACAACTAGTGTACTATACTTTTGCCATTGACCAAAAATTGATGCCACTCCATAAAAAATCATACCCCTATGATTTGTGGTAAAAAGTGGTTGATGACCATGATCAAGACTTGTTAATCCATGGTGATCATTATACCATAATATATTAGAATATGATCAGATATGTCCAACTAAATTGACCCATCTAGGTGACAAATCCATACTATGTATGGCACATCTCCCTGATCTCCAACAAATGCTAACAACCTTTGCTCAACACTATTGGTGTTAGAAACCCCTATTAATTTTTACTGTCACCAATAATTGATCGAAGTCTAACCAATGCCTAAATCTTCTCCCCCTATCAGATTAGAGGTGAGAAGCCATGTATCAAGAGAAATAAAAAAAATCTTGAGAAGTCGTGCATCGAGAAAAAACAAAAAAACTAACTCTATCCACTCCATATCATGAATATCAAATATAGAAAGCTAAAAATATATAAAATCAAGAACACAATCCAAAATTTATCATTCAAAAATTAAACCCATACTCTAAGCGAATAACTAACTAGAGAGGGTAATCATCCTCTAGCCTCTAAGGATCCTCTAGCCTATAGTTTTCACTTATATGGTGTCAATAAAAAGGATCTTGGGACATGTAATGAATGATATTGTCTTTGATAGCATAAGCATGAGATGACATTATAAAAAAATTCAATTTGAAGGTGTTAATTTCGATCAAAAATGCACTTTTATACATCAGTTTCAACACACACACACACACACACACACACACACACACACACACACACACACACACACACACACACACACACACACACACACTTTAAATTAAAAATTTAACCTTTCTAATGTGTCTAGAATGTTTAAAAACCTATAAATTGCTTGGTCATATGACTACCTTCAAATAAAATAGTGACTAACCACAAAGGTTACAACTAATGTCATAAGTATATACACACTTTAAATTAAAAAATTAACCATTCTAATGTGTCTAGAATGTTTAAAAACCTATAAATTTCTTGGTCATATGACTACCTTCAAATAAAATAGTGACTAACCACAAAGGTTACAACCAATGTCATAAGTGTGAGGCGACTTACATCCTTATATCACTGATTTCTCTTTACAACTCCTTTTTTTTAATTTAAAAAAATAGATTATTTATTTTCAAAAAAAACATATTCCCAAAAAGCAAAAATACATTTTAGAAAGAATCAAACTCTTGACACATCATTTTGAGTGTGTCTTACAAAAACTTTATTACTAACTCTCCTTTAGGAAACTTAAATGGAATCATTCAACATATACTTTATAACCCGTATTTTTTAGAGTTTCTCAAAAATAATAAAAAACACATGCATGTAATAAAAAATCACCTTCAATAAATTGATTGATTTCACTTTAACTATAGTCTTATTTTGGCAGAGCCCATAGAATATAATTGAAAAATCAATGGACAATATATTCAATATCTACACCATAAATTATATTATGCCATATATTTTTAGACTTTTATTATCGTCAAGATGTCATACAAGTCTGTTTATACTTCACTGATATGTGGAGTCATTCTCTATCTTATGCATTTTAGAGTTAGTGTTTGCAGTATAATAAAACATGCAAATTAAACTCTTGTAAATGCAAATGCCATTGTTTCAAGTAGAGGGTGCTCTTATGTGATTTATTTGATGATTTTGGATGCCATACAGGTCAAAACCTCTTTTTGAATTAAAAAAACTTGATATTCACTACTCACCTATATTGGACTAATGAGCTTGGTAGATGAGGCACTGTACATGTTTATCAAAAATTCAAACAAAAAAAATACACATAGATCATCGTACCACTATTGTATTTAAAAAATTTCTTATATAGGATCTCCATATAGATTTGAAGTTTCATGATAGAATAAATAGTATTGTATAGCTGGAGTGAAGCTTTAAAGAGACAAATTTATTAAAAAAAACTTACTGATTTGCTCAAACCAACTCTCTAATCCTCTTCCTTGAATTTTTCCAAGCTATGATACCACTATTGGCCCACATTACAGCAAGAGCAATGAAAAAATTACATTTTAAATAAAATATTTGACAAAATAGAATATTGTATTTTTTCAAGATGGTTTTTACAAAGAAAGGTGAAAGCTTAAAAGGCTTCATGGGTGGTTATGGGAATAAACCAACTTTCTCGAGTAACCAACTTATTTAAAAAATAAAAATCTAAAACATTAAAATAAAATAATTTGGATCATAAACCCAACAAGATTCATATTATTCATCCCTTATTCATCAAAACATTAAGTAGATATAGGGAGATGTTGCCCACATATAGATACTACATCGCCAAGGGCCTCTAATTCTACAAGCCAAGCACATACCTCTTACAATATGGATAGAAAATGATGATCTCAAAGGAGATTTAATGATTATGTTTTGTCTTCTATTTGGTTATTCATTTTAAAGTCTTGCTAAATCATAGGGATTAGACTTTAAACGTTATGGTCTTTTAATTATTTTTTATTTCATTCATTAATAATGATCTAACCTTCTTTGGATTCATGATCTATATTTGGTATGCCTAGTGGGACCAACACACCCCACAACCTTCTTGGCAACATTATTGGACCTTATAAATTCAAAAAAATATCATTTTGAGTTTTTTTTACTTCATTTTCTCTAATTTTTCTATGTTTTCTTTTCTATGGATCAATGGGATAGCTATACCAAAATGATGGGTTCATGACTAAAATGGTGATTTCATGGATAAAATGGTGGTTTGTCTCTTAAATGGTAGTTTCCTTTTAGACACCTAAAACTAGCCACCGATAAATTCTAATCAAGCTTTTCGCTAGTTTCCATCTAAAATGCACAATTTGGCCTAATAACACTAAAACATGCAAAATGATGTGAAAATAATATATTCAAGTGCCGATTTTGGCTAGGGTATCCCTAAATGGGGCAATGAAATTTATGGGCCAACTAACTTTGATCAGTTCATTTTGAGTCAAAATGCCAAATTTGCACCTGCATGTTCTAGACTGCTCTTTCATATCAAATATTTTGTACAAGACTCATACCTTTTTTATTTGTTATTGGAAACATCCTAAATGGGAATACAGTTCTAATGCATCTGATATCACCTTTCCATTCTAATCTAGTCAAATTTAAGACCAATAATAAGGCATTATGAAAAATTTAGGTAATTTGTGCACAATGTGCTTAATCATGCCTAAGAGATAATTAACCCAAATCAAGGCCTAGTCAAAAATTCCATGGAAACTTGTTAAATACTTATTTTTGAAAATGAATATGGAATACCTTCATCATCAAGTGACCCCATTTCTTGGGAAGACATCCCTAGGCCATAAATGCCACAAATATTAGGATTCATGCCTCCCATGCCTCATCAGTGCCTTCCATGATGCCCTCCATCCCTCTTAATTGCCCCTTATTCTAATTCCATGATGGGGATAATCACAAATTTTTACTATAAAAATTGAATTAATCCTCAACCACACATCTCAATCTTGAGATGGATGGTTGAGGTTGATTCTAATCAAATCCAAAAATCTATAAATAGGAGGCCTCACAACATCATTTCTAAGATTAATTAGTGCAAAGTTATAATGTAGGATTGGTTCTGAAAGCTTCAAGAAACTAGTGTTATAATGCCAAATTGCTTCCAAGTCAAGCCAAGCCACAAGCCAAAGGTGCCAAGAGGAGATGAAGGTAGCCACACTCCATTGAAGAAGACCTCTTGAAGCACAAGTCGAGCAAGCCAACCACTACAACAAGCATTTTGGAGCATCCAAGGAAGGTAAAAGAGTTTTCCTTTACATTTTAGTTATGTGTTTCATTCATGATTTGTTAACTAAGCTCTCCCTATTGTCTAGGCCTATAGATGTTATGTTATTAGTGTGTTTGTTTCATTTTGTTTTCATTTTGGAACTAACACCATACTAACCATCCTCTCTTGAGTCAAATTTTTAGATCACATTCATGACCAAAATAGTAGTTTCATGGCTAAAACAATGTTTTCTCTCTTAAAATGATGGTTTCGCTCCTAAAATAGTGTTTTGTGACCAAAATAGCATAATAACTCTACAAACGGAGGAATTTCTCTATAAAATGGAAATATCACTTTTATTCTAATAATTTCTATCAAATATCCTACTAAAATTATAGATAAAATAATGAATGCATTGATGATTAAACAAAGCAAAAATGGAAAATGACCAAGCAATGGTAAGAGAGAAATTGTGAGTGTAACAATGCAAATCCTCCCTATATTCAACTTTATAAAAGGAGTACAAATAGGAGATATGATAATTAACCACCCCTATAATAGTGGAAAGAGATCCTAGAATAGGAATCTAATCCTATGATAGAATGACCAGCCAAGGAGTAACTCCTACTAACTAGCTAAAAATGATGGTCAAATAACTCCTAATGACAAGTGACACCTAAACAAGCTAAACCACATGTGTAGGAATAATTTGAATAAAATAAATAAACCAAAAATAAAGTAGTACACTAAGGATCCCTTAAGTGTATATTAGCTGGGTAGAGGAAATGGGTCCCAACAATAAGGCCTGATGAGGTACCCATGTACAAAACAACTCTTATAAAGTGGAGAAAAGGAGAAAACCCATAGGAAAAAACTCCCCCCCCCCCAAAAAAAAAGAAAGAAAAGAAGAGAGAGTAAGAAGGCCCCCTTGAAGATAATGTAGAAGTCATCTACACTCCAATTACAACTCGCAAGATGAATAATGTTAATAACAAGATCTTCTACCTGAAGACTTAAGAAACTCCATCCGCATCAAATAGTGTTTCTCCCTTTTTCCAAAAGAAGAATATGAGATGTGTACTAAACTTTTTCCCATTCCTCAATGAAATATGAAGGCAACAATATGAATATATCTAAAAGAGGTCCAAAAATAAGGCATGGTATAAGTCTATCAAGATCATGCACAAAAACTAAATGTAATGCCACTAAGGTGAACCTATCAGAAGAAGAACATGGAACATTTGCTGGAAGAATGCCCATGTGAATAGGATTTGTCTTTATTTAATATACAAGGCCCCTTTAAAATTTTGAAAATGATAAAAAAATTAATAAAAACATATCAAAATAAGAATTTTTTTGACCAAAAAACATGGGTTTTGGTAGTTTAAAAGAGGATTTGGCTACATGCAATGACAGTTTGAGGAGTGAAGATACGGTGGGAAGCATGCATAGGAAATAAATGGTGGTGAGGGACATTGTCAAAAGTAGACAACATTTGTTTTTCAAATGATAGGCTCAACCTATAAAACCATTGATGATAGCAAAGGAATAACTCAATCAAGATGATTAAAGCATAGATCACATAGGATGATAGGAACAATTAGTTTAGGCTTGCATGATAAGATGATTATGAAGAATGGAAGATTTTTCCAATAACAAGACTATAAATCTACATCTTCCTAATCTGATGGTTTTATCAAGATTAGAAACCATGGATATGGTTTCTTACCATTGCTTCAACAACCCACCACCATTTAATGATCTCATGGGTGGTGCCTACAATATTCATGTCCTCATATGCTCAAATGCAAGTTAGTCAAGTAGTTTTTGAGCAATGAAGAGATCCATGCAAATGCATGTGAAATTGACTCCTCTGTAATGTTATAGAACCGCCTCCAAATTCCCACTATATGTAACTTGGTATTTGTGGATGTGGGTGATCCAAATGATAGCTAAAGAGAGAAGGTTGCAGATCTTAGATAGAATGCAATGGAAATCATGGTTTATCAATAATGCATAAATTACCCAAGGTTGTGACAATATTTTGCATGCACGTGTGATTCATTCAAGAGGAAAGACTACTTGTATACAACTTAATGCAATCCAATGCAAAAAAGGAGGTTCAATCCAAGTAAAAATATAACCCTCTATTTCTATGTGCAAGAAGAAAATAACTAGTAGAGCAAGCTAAAAATGAATGGATAAAAACTATCCCCTTCATTTTATAATAATAAACTTAAAATTTCACTCAAAATGAACAAAAAAAAACCAAACAAGCCATTTACCAAACCCGATGCTTTGATACCATGTCAAATATCTCACCAAGATTGTAGATGGAATATTGAATGTAGTGACGCTTGAACAAAGCAAAAATGGAAAATGACTAGGCAACTATGAGAAAGAAATCATGAGTGTAACAATGTAAAGCTTACATATATCCATATTTACAAAAGGATTAAAAATAATAGAGATGAAAAGTAACCACCCTAGAATAGTGGAAAGAGATCCTAGAATAAGCATGTAACTCGCAAGAATAGTTGTTAATTTAAACAATATGTTACTTATCACATTTAAGTAATTATGGTCCTTGTTTAAAGCATACCCGAATTGTATGATAGTATTTGGAATATGTTTTATTAAACATTGTTATACATGTAATAATAAAATGTTTTAGATTCATTATATGTATTTGATGGACATAATGTAAGATTATGATTATTGCCATACTTAGCATGGTTTCTCTTATGCTAATAGGAATCATTTGAATGAATATTTAAGTTATATACCATGTTAAAAATATTTATATATTAGATCCCACATTGATGATGCTAATTAGGTAGTGAGATGGACTTCACTAGCCTAGATATCCCCACCAATGCTTGATGTAGATCATTTGATCAAGTGGTGTGTTATGAAATTGACTGATCTATGTGATTGTATATTATTTGAAAACTTTGGCTAAATTAATGTTAGATATACATTATCATTTCATATGTTTGATTTTCATGTTGTACAATATCATGTTAGAAATGCATTTTTATTTATGATACACATCATGTACTAGAAATCTTACAACACACTAGATACTAGCATGTTTCTCTAGATTTGTGCATCATCATCATCTACCTATCTATGAAGGGATGTCCATTCACTAATAGGGGATTTTACAAGGGATCGATGGTCCATGGTTGGTGTGGAAAAGTGCTCAGATGATGATCTCACTCCTCACTATAGTATTTACTTGGAAACTACACTTGAGATTATCAGAGATACATGAGTTGGTTTGACTTGAGCTCTAGAGAGCTTGGTATCTATTTATTGTATTAAGGTTGAATGCCTAGTGTAAATTTAATATTGAATATAGTGATGCTTGAACAAAGAAAAAATGGAAAATGACCAGGCAACTGTGAGAAAGAAACTGTGAGTGTAACAATGTAAATCTTCCATGTATCCATCTTTATAAAAGGAGAACAAATAATAGAGATGACAAGTAACCACCCTAGAATAGTGTAAAGAGATCCTAAAATAAGCATGTAACTCCTATGACAAAATGATTGATTAAGGATTAAATATTACCAACTAGCTAAAAATGATGGTCAAGTAACTCACTATGACAAATGACACCTAATCAAGTTAAACCACATGTGTAGTAATAATTTGAATAAAATAAATAAATAGGAAATAAATTCCTACACTAATAATTTATGTTTTTTTTTTTAAAATGGTAGAATCACTTTACAAATGACAGAATCACTCTGTAAAATAGTGATATCAATATTCAAATAGTGGATTCACTCTACAAAATGGTGAGATCACCAAGAAATAAACTACCCAACTTCTAGAGGCTCATTTGGGGATATTCAAACTCCATTTTTTTATGATTTGTTTTTTAAATCACATGCTTTCTCATGAATTTTTAAGTTAAGTAGTTAGTTTGGATTCATATTGTATATAGTTTTCATAAAATATAATGTACAATAGTACTAAGTTCTTTACTTGTAGGATGCCCATCAAAAATACCATATTAAAATTTAAACTTGTTTATCATAGGTTTCACTTGAAAAAGACCACATTAAATAATCTTACGTTTGTAGGTTTCGCTAGCTAAAGAAATGGATTCAATGCTAAATAAAGAAATTTTTTAATCACATTTTTTAAACACTTTCTTTCTCATCATTTACTTAGGTGTTTTTGTTGCTTGCTTGCTTGTGTAATATCTTTATGATTATGTTATCCCTTTACCCCATTTAGAGAGTTGGGTGGCTAAAAACCACATAGATTACTTCTTGTTTGATCTGAAGTAGCATTGAATTATGTTATTATCTTTCCCATTTATGGTTCCTAACCTTTTTAATTTTAGTTGTGTGATGTGGACCTCATTAACTTCTTTCAAGCTCATAGGGCATGGAGATTGAGACTCCACTCCCAAACATATTACCAACTCTATAAATTTAATAGGTTATAAAAATTAAGGTTGTATTTAGTCATTATTGGTTGAGTGGTTACATCTTTTAAGTAAATCCATGAAGATGTGTGGCTTTCATGCTACAACACAAACCTTAGACCATAACCCTCAATTCCTAGCTATATCAATAACACTTCATTAAGACCTTTTTAGATGAAGTGAACATGAAGGGACTAGAGCCTCCCATGCTACTTGATAGTCTTTCACCTACAATGAACTTTGAGCCCCATATATTAGGGAAAATATAGATAGTCTTATAAAACTTTAAGTTAAGAACATCAATTGTAAATGATTTGATAGTGTGAGGGAAACCAGTCCCCACCCCCCCCCCAAGATTTAACAATGTACTTCTTGAATAGTGAAAATTGTGCGCAACCAAACTATCACCACTTTAAAGTAAGGTAGTTACGTGGACTATGATCATTTATGCACACCCATGTTATCATTAAAAATAGGGTTTTATTGTGTGTCTATTATTAATTATTTGTTATTATACCCACGTGTTACATGTTGCATACTTTTCACATTAAACAAAATCAACATTATCTTAAGTTCAAATCATTTTCATATTACATTTATGCGATGATACATTACCCTACCTAATTTTTAGGCCATCTTTATCCCATCTTAACATTATGTTGTCTAATTATACCAACATGATATAGTATCCAATTGAAAACCATTCAAATCAAGTCCATTTGGACCCAACTCAAGTTTGGAATGGATTTTTCACACTAGGTCACTTTTATTCACATTCTTTATTTAAATCAAGCAAAGCCAAATCAGGTTTATTTTGAACCAAGTACCAAGCCAATCCAAGTCAAATTAGGTTTTTCTTAAACCACATACCAAGCCAAACTATTATAAATAAGGTTAATCTTGAACCATGTACCAAATCAATCAAATCCAAAATAGGATCATCTTGAACCAAATTCTAATTATAATTCTAAATTGGTTAACTTTTTAAAATTCAACCAAATTCAATTGTATGAAGACAAATTCTTGAGGTCAAACTAAGTCAACATTCCAAATCCAAATAACTTTGACCAAAGTCAACTTCAAAACCACATATTGGAATGATGCCAAATCATGTCTATTTTGACCAAATTCCAATTATTTTAAATCAATCACAATCCAATTCAAATCACTTTTTGTCTTTTTAATCAATCACCTGCATCTGTCAGTTGGGAATGATGAAGCCATGTCATCCATCCTTTATTTCATTTGAATCATATCGTGTCATTCTACCTCTTTAGGGATAAGTTAATCCAATCTAATTACATTGAATAAAGTTTGCCCTCTATCCTCATTTGAATCAAATACCAAGACCACCCTATTTAGGCCATATTTCAATCAAAGACAAGACCACCCTCTTTGGGCCCATTTCAATCAAAGACCAAGATCACCCTCTTTGTAACCTATTTCCATTAAAGACCAAGACCACCCTCTTTGGGCCCCATTTTAATCAAAGACCAAGGTCACCCTCATTGGGACCAATTTATTCTAATCTAATTTTCCTTACTTGAATATTCGCTTAGGGGCATTAGTATAAGGTTAATCTAAGTCATGGTATCTCATGATCCTAAACTTATTTTGGCATTTCCATTTATTATATAAGACATGATAGATCAACTCTTATATCTTATCCAAAAGCAATCCTACTTTGCATCTACACTTGACACTTTATTTATTAGTCTAACAACTAATCCAACCCTCAAGTTGCTATAAAGCCATTATTATAAAATCATTATGTCATTTCCCCTCCAAGGGACATTATCTATTGAATACCCAAGTGTGTGCAAGTTTCATAACTATTTGATCATGATATTTCATGATCCCTTTTTGAATCATGATTATATTCATCCACTTCTAAATCAAGATCAAGAAAGTCAACCTATTATCTATGTTTTTGTCAAATCACTCATCTTTGACCAAACCTAGACCATTATTGGTCCACTTATATTTGACATAGGAATTGTTGAGATCAGCATGCCCTATTTTCTTAAGAATGAGGTCCCTATGAAATTTTGGGTCATTTACCCTAGGACATACCATTGATTCCACATGACAAAAAACCCTTTATGTGACTTTAAGTTTTTTGAAAATACATGTTAGACCATGATAAATATTAATGCGTACCTTTTAAAATGTTTCATTAATGTCTAGTTCATTAGTTTTCTAATGATCTAATTTATTTAAAATTTCTCTTGCAATGGGTTCCAATTCAAAAAACCAAGGTATGGTCCCCAATATGCAATTAAAATTACTTAATTAGGGTTTTTGAATCATAGTATTACTTTAGCTATGTCAAAAATCATAAATTCAATACTATGTTGTACCTTGATTTTAAGTTTTAACTTAGGGTCCAAGTCAAATTCCATCCTCATAGTTTAAGAATTTAGACTTGCCCATTTTTATTTATCATGTAGTTTTCTAACTTTCAAATTTTTTGCCTTTGTGTGGAAACTCGATGCCGACTTAGCCTCAACTGACACATAGAAGCATCGCATGCATTGGTCATTCGGTCATATAAAGTTTGAGACTTAGTCACCTAAATTTTAGCTTTTAAAAATAGTTGTGACCCAGTGACCTAATCAGAGCATGCTACTTGGAACTAAATCATAGTGTTTCAAAGTTCAAAGAGAAGTTATAAAAGGTTTATGACCTAGTGATCCAATTGTAACATGCCATTTGGCACTCATTCATGATCTTCTAAAGATCCTACTATTTTCTCAAGTTTCAAACCAAGTGACCCAATGGGAATGTTCCACTTTTCATTCGATCATTGCATTTTATCCTACAAAGAAGAGTGACCCAATCAAGCCATGCCACATGTTACCCAATCACAGTCTTTTGAGACCACAAGTGTTTTTAAGAGTCCCATGACAAAGTGATCCAATTGCATCATTCCACTTGGCACTCGGTCATGCCCTTTATACCCCCATAGCTAAGATGTGAAATGTAATAACTCAATGTTGTGATTACATAAAAATATGACACCTAGTAACTTATCACTTAAATCTTGGATAGTTGTATGCCACGTAGAGTAAATCTAACAATTGGAACCAACAAGATGATGACACATGGATCCATTACCTCATCGTGATATCACGATCAAAGAAAATTATGAGACTTAGTGAATAATGATCCAATAAAAATATGACATGTGTCTAAGTTTCATATTAGTCGAGTCCATCAAAAGTTTCATATAACAAATTTGCATAAAAATGTGAGCTAATGAGTCTATCTCACCACTTGGAAAACTAGTAGAGGTCCTGAGGCCGCATCAACCCAAAATAAATGGGTCAAACCATGCAACATAAAAAGGAAGAGTGATCCAATAATAAGGTGACACTTAGCATAATATCATGCAATCTATCTAGATAACCTAATGTTAGAAATAAAAGGTTGAAGTACATGAAAAGGTGCCAAGTATCGAGCACATGTCAAGTATGACACCTAGGTAGTGCATAGATATCCATAAATTACCAATTTTTAGTGTGAATTAAATGCCAATGGCACTCATTTAGGTAGCTATAAATCTAATTCACTTCATGTAAAATTTAAGCATATAATGGAAGGACATGTGGACAAACTAAGAGCAATGATTGGTTAAATCCTCAAAGTGGATTTTTGAAGCTATTAGAATAAAAATAAAGAGCCACCCAAGATTTAAGTCAAATCAAGTTAAAAATACTTGTCATTTATGACTCGTATATTTTAGTTTAAAATTATAAAAATCTCGAGTTTAAATTTTGTCATCTCAAGGAGAATCCATGAGCTCATTAATCAAAAAATTTGGAAACCATGATCGAAGTAGGAATATATAGAGCCACCAAGCTAGAAAAAGTTCCATTCCTCTATTCATATGGGATGAACATCATCTTTCAAGACACTAGTTTCAATTCTTTTACACTGGTTACTAAAGACAAGCATTATAATGATCTATTAAACCATGTGCCAAAGACTATAGATAGTGACATTGATGATGAGGAAGGCCCTAATGATACAAAAGATAGGTTAGATATCTTGGTGTTCAAGTCTATGGGATTGCATAAAGTTGCATCTAATCTATAGGTACTCCCTTACATTAACTTAGTCCATCAAATGTTTTTCTAGTCCAGGTGTGTTGATAATATGATTAAGTATTTTAATTTGGGTAATGATATTGCTTTCATAGTTGCACTAGCCTTTTAGGCTTATTATGATTTATCTATGCCAGAGATTGTTAAAAATTAAAAAATTATCACCCAATGAATTAAAACACATAACATCAAAGAAATTTTGAGGGACTGGGTAGAAAAAAAGGGGAGGTTTGTTTACAAATCCAAGATCAACTAGATTCCCATCACCTAATTAAAAAAGGGGTTAATAATGGGGATGGTAATGATGAACAAGTTATATGGGGCTAAGGACATAGAACACATAGATGAGAAGTGGTTTCACTTTTTTCCATGATCATAGATGATGCACAGACTCCCCATATGGTATAATTCATAACTTATAACTTGGTAGCTCAAATTAGGAAGGTCATGGACAACTAGGGAGATCACTTTTATATGATGTCCTACCTAGTAGATGTCATCTGTGCTACCTAAAAGTTCCCCCAATTCACTAATTGGGATCCAATCCTAAAGTGGACCATGCCTATATTATTAAAGGTAATAATCTACAAGTATATGTAAGAGATGTAATCCATTACTAATCATTTATATCCAATAGTGTACAGGGTCATCCATGAGAGGCCTATACCCAAGCTATCAAAATAAATTAGAATAACACTCAACATCTTGGGAGCATACTGGTATTATCTAGACTTCATGATAATAAGGGTAGAAGTTAAGATATCCCCCTTTAGGCTACCTACCATAGTGATAGATAGGTTGGTTTAACAAGAGATTGACTTTCAACTACTCAAAGGGGTAGATGGATTACGCAAGAGTAAGAAAAGAGGACTGGTTCATCCTTAATTATCCAACATTAACCAATTTAAAATTCAAAATTGGAACTCATTTATTATTGTTTCTAAGAAAATACCCACCTTTGGTTTAGAAAAGGATGCCAATATAAAGTGGGACCCTAAACACATAAAATTCAAACACTACATCAAACACATGGCAATTTTAAGGATCACTTACCATTATGACCTAAAGATGAAAGCCAATTTTATATCAATGCAACCAATGACACATAGGTGAAGTAGAGACCAAAGGCTACCAATATCCCATAGGTAAGAGGGAGAATATATGATGTAGCTTTTTACCAATTTTTCAAATATTAGGATAGTCAAGTAAGAGTATCAACATTGTAATCCATGCTGCTAGTATTGAGGAAGAAAGGTTGACTAAACCACAACTTAATCAGAGAATACTTCAAAGATTATATCCTACTTTAGAGAATGGAAGATCTAATAAAAATAAATCAAACTGATCAGTATTCTACTTTATGAGCATTACTTTAGTGTAGGCAAGACCTTCAGTGGAGGTAGTAGTTACACCTACTCCAATGTCAGTAGCTTTAGCATTAGGGTTGCCTCCCCTTCTTCCTACCAAAGAGTAATAAGATATCATAGGTCAAGATTGTGTTTGCTTACCTCCTTAATTCTTTTATAAACAACCCTTGAGCATATTTCGTGAACCCCCAATAATAGACCATATGAACTTCTTCCCCTATAGGCCCTTCACCAGACCTGTAACTAGGCTTGTGGCTATGTCATTACCCATCATCAACCCCTTCATCATATCATCCACTTCCAAGGTCTCTGTAATTGTCAATTTACCTCCAAATCTACTTGGGCCTATGCCTAGGATTGGTCCATAATTACCTAAGAAGAGTCCCATTATTATCATCCCCTAAGTTCCTTTATTCACAATTAGTGCTTCATCTAGCAATAGTTATTCTTCATCCTCAAAAGTGACACTTCCCACTTCATCTCCTAGCTTTGTATTTGTCCTAGTCACCCCCACAATCTCTTCTCAGATGTCTATTTTCTAAGGTTTGACACCAAATCAATAATTTACATCATCTACATAACCTTTAAGTGGTTATTTAGATAATCATGTATAAAATAGATGTATCTAGCTAAATTAGAAAACCAAGATTTGGTCATAGTGGACCCCACATAGGTCACCTTGGAATTAGACAAGAAGGTTGAAGCCATGAATAAGTTGACAAAGAGGAAGGTCACCCATCCAAACCAAACAATTATGTATGAGTCAGAGGAAACTCTATTCAAGCTGACCAAGAAGAAAAGAACCAGACCAAGTCACTAGTAACATTATGAGGAGGACCCCCTCTCATCTTTAAAAGCATACAGTTATGTAGCTACTGAATTGATACAAGGAGTGCAATATAGATAAAATGACCTAGAGTAGAAACACAAAGCTAAATTATTGGAGGATACCATAACCAAGGTAGAATGGGTTATAAGATAAATGTTTGACACATTGAATACCTTATCCCAATATAAGGTAAAGGGAGATGAAAAATATAATAAGATCCTTAAGGCAAAAGCTACATATGGGACATATGACAACAAGATAATCAACTTGGTTAATTTGATTAGGATGATGAAGTTTGAAGACTTGAATCTAATCCCTTTGGAGGACTTGAGCATTGTTGAATCCTATATAATTGGTAGAAGAAAATCCCTAACTAGTGGATTGATGAAATGAGATCCCTATGCAAGTATCTCACCCAACTATTAGAAATGTCACTAGGTCCAAATAACATGAAATCAAGATAGAAGTATCTCATGAGATGAAGCTTGTACACACCACTATGTTTTTGAAGAAAGAAGAAATCACATGAAATGACAATATTGTAAGAGACAAAGCAAAGTGGAGAAAACTAATCATTCATTAAGAGAATGAGGCTCAAGTAGAGCATACATATAGGAGATAAAGTAACTCCTTCTCAAATGGTGGTCAAGGCATCCCTAGAATAGAAATGTAACTCCTTCACAAAAAGTGGTCACATGTGCTTAGAATAGAAGAGTAAACTCCATACTCAAAATAGTAGGTCAATAGAGTTACATCCTATTCTTCTAATCAAACCTATGACATATATGACACACTATCTCCACCTAAAAAAACATGTCTCCCAAATTTAAGAAAACTCCATGTAAACAAATACAATATTCCTAAATAAATAAATCTAGGAAAATAATTACCGACACTAACACCCTCCCCATAAGCACAGCTTAGGTAGGTAGTGTGAAATGAAAATGGGTCCCAATAACTAAGCTTAATCATGTACCTATGTACAAAATAATCTCTCATAAAGCAAAGAAAAGGAGAAAACCCATAAGAAAAAACTCCCCCCCCCGCAAAAGAGAGACATAAAATAATTGAAGATTCTAGAAGACCCCCTCAAAGATGATATTATTGCTAATAGGGCCAAAAACCAAAGAAAAACTATAACCTAAATGAATGAACTTGATTTTAGTGAAAGGTTTGGTAAAGATATCTGCAACCTATTCTGAAGACTGGCAAAATCTTAAGTTAATGACTTGACCATGAATAAGCTCTCGAATAAAATATATGTGAATCTCAATGTAATTGGTCTATTGGTGATGAACTAGATTCTTGCATATCTGTATAGCACTCTGGTTATCACAATAGATTATGGTGGCTTGCTTAATAGGAATGCTAAACTTAGATAGAATCCCCTAAATCCAAATAGCTTTAGTATCTATATTAATAGCTCCTCTATACTCTACCTTTGTGCATGATATAGAAATAGCATTTTGCTTCTTGCTAGACCAACTGATAGGGCCAAAACCTAAATAAAATGCTATGTACCTAGGGATATGATATATTGATATATGGGTTGATAGAGATGCCGACATGTGGCACACATCCCCTAGTTAGTTATATGGGTAAAATATATTAGGACAATAGAGTAACTTGTGGAAGTAGTACATTGGGTAATGGTCAGCCTACATTGGATAAGGAGGTTACCCATCCATGGGTTAGATAGATGTATAAATATAGGAGATGAATATCATGGTAAATATATCAAGTAAGCATTGAGTCTTCTATTGTAAGAGGATATTGGAGGTTGTCCCCTCGAAGAGACATTGTGGAGTTATTCCTTCTTAAAGGAGTACTATATGGTGTTTCCCTACCTTAAGGGTATTTATGTATATATTGAATATCAAGTTCATTACAAGTGGTATCAGAGCTTCGATTTGGGCAATTTGTGGAGTGAAACCTTAGTTTTTTTTGAATCGCCAATAAATTTTGATTGGTTGCTAATTGTTTCACAATTTTTTTACTGGATATGGATAATATTTAAAATAAGTCACAATAAAAAAATTGAGATTTTTTATTCGTTTTGAGGGATTTATTTCTATTTTAGGGTTTATAATAATTTCGCTATATCTTTTGAAATATAGGGAATTTTTATTCAAAATTTCTACTGGAGATGTAAGCAGATATAAGAGAAGCATAGTCAAAATTTCAGATTTTTTTGAGTTGTTTTAAGTGATGTGTTGCAATTTTATGGATTAGTTTTGACATTTTAGGGTTTCATGAACCTTAATTTTTTTTGTGGATCATGGAGTTGCAAACATTTTCAGGGGAAGATGATATTGATGTTAGAGAATGGTGGCTCCTTTTGGAGAATCATTTTACAAAAACTTTTTGACAAAGATGATTACTTCCTTTTTTGTCTGGGCCTGCACTACATTGGTTTGATCAATTGAGCTATATAGAAAGGTTTTCTTCATGGAATGAAATGAAACAGATCTTTTTAGATCATTGGGATATAAAACAAGAAGTAGAAAAAGAAGAAGCAGTAGAAGAAGAAGAAGCAGAAAAAGAAGATGAAGAAATATAAGAATCATCAGAAGAACAAGAAGAAGAAGTAGAAGAAGCAATAGAAGAAGAAGCAGATGATGATGATGAAGAAGAAGAAGAAGAATTAGATGATAAAGGTTCAAATTATTTGGCTCCAAAGAAATCTGAGTCAATTTTTCAATTTCATGGATGCATTCAAAAGAAAAGGGTTATTGTGTCCATAAACCCTACCAGTAAGTATAACTTCATCAACATGAATGTGTCCAAGCATCTACATGTTCAAGCAAAGAATATCAAAGAGGTTCAAGTAGATGGTAAGAATATTTCAATGTTTGAAGATCTGAAGCTCATTATGGAAAAATATGTTTTGCATTTAGATTTTTATGCTTTGGATATGGATGATATGGATATAGTTCTTGGACATCCATGGTTAGAGACTTTGGGAACAATGAATATTAATATTCAGAAAAGGTTCATGAAGTTTTGGTATAGGAAAAAGAAGATCACTTTACGGATATCATAGTGAAAAAGGCACCAATAACAATCTAGGTAGATCATGAGGATGAGATTGAAACAAGTAATGAAGATTAAGATGATATAGATAAAGACACACTACAAATGAACACTTCATCTACTCAAGAGACAACGAAGGAAAATGTGGAAGAGGTAGAAGCAAAGGTGGATAAGGTCAAAGTTTTGGAAAAGGTTGAGGTATATAGACACCCACATCATCATGAGAGGAAACAATCATGGAACCAGGTGAGGAAGTGTCATAATAACAAGCATTATAGATATGCATGGAATCCAAAGAAAAAATACTATGGCACATGGAATGAATGGGGAAATCATTATGACTATGCATGGAAGAATACCTACTATGGTCATGGTTGGAATTAGAGTAGCACAACAAAATATGGTACATGGAATAAAAAGAGGAGTAATTATGCTAGGACACCAAAGCAGTATAATTATGATCATTTATGAAATTAGAGGAGCACAATGGATTTTGGACACAAGCTTGGAGAGATATCACCTGCCAAGATCACATATGGATGGTTAGATGATCGAGATTGGAGATAAGTGTGCAATGATTTGAAGCACACTCATTATTTGGTTTCTTCCTATGTTTTAGGGATGAAACATGTCAAAGAGGGAAGTAATGATATTGACCTAGGGATATGATATATTGATATATGGGTTGATAGAGATGCCGACATGTGGCACACATCCCCTTAGTTAGTTATATGGGTACAATATATTAGGATAATAGAGTAACTTGTGGAAGTAGTACATTGGGTAATGGTTAGCCTACATTGGATTATGAGGTTACCCATCCATGGATTAGATAGATATATATATATACAGGAGATGAATATCATGGTAAATATATCAAGTAAGCATTGAGTCTTCTATTATAAGAGGATATTGGAGGTTGTCCCCTCGAAGAGACATTGTGGAGTTATTCCTTCCTAAAGGAGTATTATATGGTGTTTCCCTACCTTAAGGGTATTTATGCATATATCTAATATCAAGTTCATTACATAAAAACTATAACCTAAAGTGGACTTATGATTTTGATTATCACTAGCCTAATCTAAATCTAAAAATCTAACCAAAACAACCTCTATGCCATATTTATATTGAATCCCAAATCTATAAAATCATTAAATGTAGTGTAAGATCCTCTTAGCTCCTTTCTAATGTAGCTCATGGGGCTCCTACATGAATCATAAACAATCCCTATTGCATATGAAATGTCAAGCCTAGTATGAGTCAGATAAATGAAGCTACCAACAAGTTGTCAATATTGAGTGGCATCAACCAAAGGAGTAAAATAGTCAGCCTCAATTTTAAATCCTAATAGAAAAAGAGTTGAAGATGGCTTAAATCAACCATGTGAAACTGAACCAAAATATTGAGAGCATACTTGGGATGTGCAAGTGAAATACCTGAATTAGACTATGAAATCTCAATGCCAAGGAAGTAATGCAAAAGACCCAAGTCTATCATGTCAAATCTATCCTATAGAATTGTCTTCACTACCACAATAGATGATGAGGAACTCTTAGTGATCAAAATATCATCAATATAAAGGACCAGTATCAGTAAAGAATCATCCTACCATAAAAAGTATACATTAGGGTCTAAATGACACCTAGTGAAACTATAAAGAGGAAAGAATCCATCTTGGTGTACCAAGCCCAAGGGGCATGTTTGATTCCATAGATATATTTACTAAGTCTAAAAACTAAGGATGAATATTTAACAAACCCAAGTGGCTACTCCATGTAGATCTCCTCCTCAAGGTATTTGTGAAGAAAGGCACTCTTCACATCCATCTAATTCACATCCCAACCATATATTATGGCTAAAGCTAGTGTGAGTTAGATTGAAGTCATCTTTACAACAGGTGTAAAGGTCTCTAAGTAGTCAATGCCAGCTACCTATGAAAAATATTTGGTGACCAAACATGCCTTGTACTTATCAACCGACCCATCTATTGTAAACTTGGTCCAATATATACACCTACATCAAAACATCTTCCTTCCTTTAGGAAGTGAAGTGAAATCCCAAGTGTGATTTTTGATCAAGGAAGAATATTCTTCTTGCATAGAACTACCCCACTCAAGTATGTCTAAAGCCTCTCAAAATGTTTTTGGATCTAAAATTGAAGCAAAGAAGGCATGTATACCACTCTAATAATATGCCTAATTATGTCTATCATCTGTTGGATTCCCTACCTAATTACCTACACTCTGAAGTGTTTGTCTAGCCTAAAGGGGCCTATATGTGGGTGAGTTAGGTGCTAACTCCTCATCATATGAAACTTGTATAAAGGTGGATGTAGAAGACTCCTCATCACTATCCTCTTTGTTAGAACTAGAAGTAGAAGAAGAAGACCCTAGCTCAAGAACATACTTTAGATGATCCAAGTTAGAAGAAGAATCATCAAGTCTAAGTGTATCCAATGAAAGAGAAGTATCAATTTTTGAGTCTTTAGGACTCTCTTAAAAGTGAACACTTCTCTCTATGAACAACTCATGTGTGATTGGATGTACAAGGTGGTACCCCTTGACACCATTTGGATAACCTATAAAGATGCAAGGCTTGGACTAAGGTTCCATATCTATAAGTTTCTTCTTAGGTATATGTGCCATAGATGGAGATCCAAAAACCCTAAATTTTTCAACATCAGGTTTCCTTTCATGCCAAGATTCAAAGGGTGTTTTTCCTTTCAAATCTTAATGAGGAACCCTGTTTTGAATATAACAAGCACAATTAATGGCTTCAAACTAATACTAAGGTGTCAAAGACTTAGAGTGAATCATATAACTAGCTAGCTCTTACAAAAACCTATTCTTGTGTTCTACAACTCCATTCTATTAAGGACTATAAGTAACTATTTTCTATAAATCAATCCACTTTGTGGTGTAAAACTACTCAAATTTATTGCTTACATATTCACCTCCATTATCAATTCGAAGAACCTTGATAGATTTCTCAAATTATTTCTCAACAAGAGCCTTAAAGTCTTGAAAATCTTCAAATAATTCAAATGTTTTCTTAAAAAAGTATGCCCATGTATATCTCAAGAAATCATCAATGAAGGTGAAAATGTACTTATCCCTTGTAAAAGATAGACTAGTAAAAGGTCCAGATACATCACTATGTACTAACTCCAGTGCTTGTGAAGCCCTCCAAGCTTTGCCTTTGTCAAATTTTTCTTCGAGGTAATTTTCAATAGAGTAACCCTCATAGATTCCCTTATAGAATTAAACTCAAGGCAAGTCTATGACCATACCATTTTTGCTAAGTTATTCAATATAGTGGTAGTTAAGGTAGTCAAATTTCTCATGCCATAATTTGCTAACTCCACTTGAATGAGTCAAAAATACTGGTAGAGAAGAATCAAGTATAAAATGAGAGGTGTATATCCTAGCTTGATGTTTTACCCTCCCCACTACCACTGTAGAATCACTATACAACTCCTTGATGATAACTGAATCTGGTAAAAACTCAACCCTCATGCCTTTGATGATATCAATGATTTGATACACAGATGGGAGATTAGTTGAAAGAGAATGAACACTTAAAACATTATTGAATATTCCTCCTTCTATTTAAGTAGACCCTCTCCATGCAATTGGTATAGAAGTGTCATCACCAAAACTAATAGAAGACATGCTACAAGGCTCTAAGGAAGAAAAATCAACTAGTGAAGAGCCCATGTGGTAATAAGTACCCGAGTCAATAACCCATGAAGATGTTGAAGCTACAACTGCTACAAGAGCCTTACCCTTTTCTTTCTCTTTCCCTTTGTCCTTTGCCTTATTATAATCTTGGGTAGATGAATTCTACTTGATGGAATCAGGAACACTTATGTTATTCTTCTCTAGGAGATGAGTTAGGTGATCTATTTGCTTCTTCATGCACTTATGTTCTTCATGCCCATTTTTCTTAAAATAGGCACACTTAACCTTATATTTCTTAGGTTTGTCATTGGAAGAGGAATATTTAATGTTAGTTTTGGTAGAGGTTAATTCTTTCTCCTTCTCTTGATCCTTATTCTTCTTCATCTTTTCTTTGTTTGAAGTCTTTTCTTTTCCATTCCCAACAAGTAAGGCTTGAGATTTTGTGGACTTCAATGTACCCATCTAAATCAACTTGTCTTGCTCCTTAGTTAAGTTGGCAATGAAAACATCTAAAGAGGGTATTTTCCATGTAGTGCCTAATGCACTTTTAGTGGCATGGAAAGTAGAGACAAAGACTGAATAGTTAGGACCTAACTTAGAGAGTATAAAAAGAATAAGTTGGTCATCTTCTTTCTTTATCCCACATTCTTTCAAGTGCAATATAAAAGACTTGAACTTAGTGAATAAATCTTGAAGGGTGTCAAAGTTACAAGGACTTAGGTTAATGAGTTCATTCTCAAGCTCGTGATCTCTCATCACATCTTGCTCTCCAAATAGTTTACCTAGAATGGTCCATACATCATGAAGTGATTTGGTAGGCTCTAAGTGAAATAGGAGATCAAGTGATACAAAAGACATAATAGCCCATAGGCTTCATCACTATGGTTATAATATCTAACTATCTCTACATCTATGCTAGGTTTACTTTCATCACCCATCGTTATCCTATACAAACCTTTACTCCTTCGAATAATTATCATCTTGATTTTCCATTAGTGATTTTTGAAAGGAGTTAGTGGGTTGATTGAAATTTGAATCTATTAGTGAAAAAAAGAGGTATAGTATTAGTGTAAGTTTTAGTTGTTTTAGAAATGATTGTGCAAGTAGAAATGAAAGATTGACTCAAAAAGAGTACATCCCCCCTAAACTATGAAATGGTGAACCCCCCCCCCCCAAATGTTACAAATGCACGCTCAAAAGATGTCAAACTCAACTGATAGTGCATCTAGAGAAATTAGTGCATGTGTCATAAAGACAAAGTTATACAAACAAGGTGAAGACATCAGGCTCAGTTAATAGTGTTTTTAAGAGTGTACAATTGCAAAAAGAGGGTCAGGTAAAGAACCCCCAAAAAAGGCACTTTCTAAATTTAGTAAATTTACAAACATAAATTATACCAATGGAAAGAGGGTAAAAAAAATATTCACTTTTTAAAAATATGGCACTCAATTACGAGTTATCAATCAAAAGTTATAGAACATTATATTTCCCATCATTAATGGCCTATTTAAAAAAAATTGCACTAAAATTTTACATGCACAAATGAAAAATAAATAATCATATCCTTCCAACTAGTCAACAAAACTAGAATTAAATGCCAAACCTTATCAAGTAAATTACAAGTCTCTTACAATCCTTCCTCAATATATTGTTTTTAAAAAACAATAAAAAAACTTTAGCAACACTCAACAAATTTGATTTTGTTTTGATTAGTGGTTACTAAAAATACCATAACTTTTGAATTTCTTAACAAAATGCAAAACTTTAAAATTATTTGGAAAGCTAAGAGAAAGGCACACTAAACCCAAAAAAAATATTAGCATGATTCTTTATGATTGGAGCACAGTTTGCAAAAGAACAGTTAGATGGAAAACCAACCATAAAAATCAATGTCTTTCTACAAATATTCAAGAGCATAGAGCCACAAAATAGAATTGTACATCAATACCGATGTAGATGAATAGTTTGGAAGAATTTAGCCTTTGTATTTGACCTTCAAATAGATTTAGTAGAACCAATCTATGAAATTGGAAGATAAAATAACACACATTCTGAATAATCTGACAAAGAACTTATGATTTCAAATGAAATCTTAAAAACAAATAAAACCAAACTAACATTTACCACAGGTATGCTTTGATACCATATCAAATATGTCACCAAGTTTGGATAACATGAAAGCAAGCTGGAAGGATCTCATGAGATGAAGCTTATGCACACCACTATGTTGTTGAAGCAAGAAGAAATCACATGAAATGAGAATATTGTATGAGACAAAGCAAAGTGGAGAAAGCTGATCATTCATTAAGAGAATAAGGCTCAAGTATAGCATACATATAGGATAGAAAGTATCTCCACCTCAAATGGTGGTCAAGGCACCCCTAAAATAGAAATGTAACTCCACAAAAAGTGGTCACATGTGCTTAGAATAGAAGAGTAACTCCCATACTGATAATAGTTGGTCAAGGGAGTTACATCCTAGTCTTTCGATCAAACCTATGACATACATGACACACTATCTCCACCTTATTAAGCATATCCCCTTAATGTAGAAAAACTCCATGTGAGAAAATATAATATTCCTAAATAAATAAATTTGGAAAAATAATTACCTACACTAACATCCCCCCATAAGCATAGCTTAGGAAGGTAGTTTGAAATGAAAATGGGTCCCAATAATTAGGCTTGATCAGGCACCCATATACAAATCAATCTCTCATAAAGTAGAGAAAAGGAGAAAACCCATATGGAAAAAATCCCCCCCAAAAGAGAGACATAAAATAGTTGAAGAGGCTAAAAGGCCCCCTCGAAGATGATGTTTTTGTTGATGTATATCATACCCCAAGAAGAACTCATAAATGAATGAACTTGATTTTAGTGAAAGGTTTGGTAAAGATATCTACAACCTATTCTGAAGACTGGAAAAATCTTAAGTTGATGACCTAACCATGAATAAGCTCTTGAATAAAATACATGTGAATCTCAATGTGTTTGGTCCATTGGTGTTGAACCAAATTCTTGCATATTTGTATAGTACTCTGGTTATCATAATAGATGATGGTCAGGTACCCAATAGGAATGTCAAACTTAGAGAGAATCCCCTGAAGCCAAATAGCTTTAGTAGTTACATTAATATCTCCCCTATGCTCTACCTCTACAGATGATATAGCAATAGCATTTTGCATCTTGCTAGACCAACTGATAGGGCCAAAACCCAAAGAAAAACTATAACCTCAATTGGACTTGTGATTTTGAGTATCACTAGCCTAATTTGAATTTGAAAATCCAACAAAGATAACCTTTGTACCAAATCTATATTGAATCATGAATCTATAAGAGCCCTGAATGTAGTGCAAGATCCTCTTAGCTACTTTATAATGCAGCTCATGGGGCTCTTACATGAATCATGAAACAATCCCTACTGCATATGGAATGTCAAGCTTAGTATGAGTTATATAAATGAAGCTAACAACAAGTTATCAATATCGAATGGCATCAACCAAAGGAGTAAAATATTCAGCCTCAAGTTTGACTCCTAATAGAAAAGGAGTCGAAGATGGCTTGAAATCAACCATGTGAAACCAATCCAAAAGATCGAGAGCATACTTGGGATGTGCAAGCAAAATCCTTGAATTAGACTATGAAATCTCAATGCCAAAGAAGTAATGCAAAAGACCTAAGTCTATCATGTCAAATATGTCCTATAGATTTGTCTTCACTACCAAAATAGATGATGAGGAACTCCTAGTGATCAAAATATCATCAACATAAAGGACTAGTATTAGTGAAGAATCATCCTACCATAAAAAGTATACATTGGGGTCTGAATAACACCCAGTGAAACTGGAAGTAAGGAGGAAGGAATCCATCTTGGTGTACCAATCTCGAGGGGCCTATTTGAGTACATAGATAGATTTCTTAAGTCTAAAAACTAAGGATGAATATTTAACAAACTAAGGTGGTTGCTCCATGTATATCTCCTCCTCAAGGTCTCTGTGAAGAAAAGCACTCTTGACATCCATCTAATATACATCCCAATGATATATTATGGCTAAATCTAGTGTGATTTAGATTGAAGTCATCTTTGCAACAAGTGTAAAGGTATCTTAGTATTCAATACCAAATACCTATGAAAAATCCTTGGTAACCAATCATGCCTTTTACTTATCAACTGACCCATCTATTGCAGACTTGGTCTAATATATCCACCTACATCAAACCATCTTCCTTCCCTTAGGAAGTGAATTGAAATCCCAAGTGTGATTTTTGATCAAGGACGAATATTCTTCCTACATAGAACTTTCCCACTCAAGTATGCTTGAAGCCTCTCAAAATGTTTGTGGATCTAAAATTGAATCAAAAAAGGCATGTAGACCACTCTGATAATTTGCTTGAGCACGTTTGTCATCTACTAGATTCCCTACCAAATTACCTACACTATTAAGTGTTTGCCTACCCTAAAGGGGCCTATATGTGGGTGAGTTAGGTGCTAAATCCTCATCATATGAAACATGTATAGAGGTAGATGTATAAAAATCCTCATCACTATCCTCTTTGTCAGAATTATAAGAAGACCTTGGCTCAAGAACTTGCTCTAGATGATCCAAGTCAGAAGAAGAATCATCAAGTCCAAGTGTATCTAATGAAAGAGAATAAGTGTCAAGTGTTGAGTCTTTGGGACTCTCCTAAAAGTGAACACTTCTCTCTATGAACAACTCATGTGTGATTGGATGTAAAAGGTGGTACCCCTTGATACCATCTAGATAACCTAAAAAGATGTAATGATTTGACTAAGGTTCCATAGCTTTGAGTTTCTTCCTAGGTATATGTGCCATAGATGGAGATCTAAAAACCCTAAAGTGCTAAACATCAGGTTTCCTTCCATGCTAGGCTTCAAAGGGTGTTATGCCTTTCAAAGCTTTGTGAGGAACCTTGTTCTAAATATAACAAGCACAATTAATGGCTTCAACCTAATACTAAGGTGCCAAGGAGTTAGAGCAAATCATACAACTAGTCTTCTCTTTCAAGAACCTATTATTGATTTCTACAACTCCATTCTATGAAGGATTTTAATTAACTATTCATTAAAAATCAATCCCCTTTGTGGTAAAAAAAACAACTCAAATCTATTGCTGACATATTCACCTCTATTATCAATTCAAATAACCTTGATAGATTTTTCAGATTATTTATCAACAAGAGCCTTGAAGTATTGAAAATCTTCAAATACTTCAGACCTTTTATAAATAAATTAGACCCATGTATATCTCAAAAAATCATCAATGAAGGTGAGAATGTACTTAGCCCTTGTAAAAGATAGATTGGTAAGAGGTCTAGATACATCACTATGTACTAACTCTAGTGCTTGTGAAGGACTCCAAGATTTGCCTTTGTCAAATTTTTATTTGGGGTGATTTCCAAGAGAGAAACCCTCATAGATTCCCTTAGAGAATTGAACTCGAGGCAAGCCTATGGCCATGTTATTTTTACTAAGTTGGTCAAGATAGTGATAGTTAAGGTAGCCAAACTGCTCATGCTATAATTTTCTAAGTCCATCTAAATGAGTCAACAATGCTATCAAATAAGAATCAGGTACAAAATGAGAGGTGTATAACATGGCTTGGTGATCTTCCCTCCCCACTACCACTGTATAATCACTATATAACTCCCTGATGATAACTAAATTTGGTGAAAACTCAACCCTCATGCCTTTATCAATATGGATGATTTGATACATAGATAGGAGATTGGTTGAAAGAGAATGAACACTTAGAACGTTATTGAATATTCCTCCTTCAATTTCAATAGACCCTCTCCATGAAATTGGTACCAAAGTTTCATCACCCAAACTAATAGAAGACATGCTACAAGGCTCTAAGGAAGAAAACTCAACTAGTGAAGAGCCCATGTGGTAGAAGCACCTGAGTTAATAATCCATGAAGATGTTGAAGCTGTAACTGATACAAGAGCCTTTCCATTTTATTTCTCTTTCCCTCTGTCATTTGCCTTAGTATAATCTTGGGTAGATGAATTATGATTGACGGAATCAAGAACACCTATGTTGTTCTTCTCTAGGAGATGAGTTATGTGATCTATTTACTTCTTCATTCACTTATGTTCATCATGCCCATTTTTATTATAATAGGCACACTTAACCTTTTCTTTATTAGGTTTTTCATTGGAAGAGGAATATTTAGTGTTGGTTTTGGCAGAGGTTGATTCTTTCTCCTTCTCTTGATCCTTATTCTTCTTCTTCTTCTTCTCTTTGTTTAAAGTCTTTTCTTTTCCATTTCCAGCAATTAAGGCTTGAGATTTTATGGACTTCAATGTACCCATCTAAATCAAATTGTCTTGTTCCTTAGTTAAGTTGGTAATGAAAGCATCTAAAGAGGGCATTTTCCATGTAGTGCCCAATGCACTTTTAGTGGCATGGAAAGTAGAGACAAAGACTAAATAGTTAGGAACTAACTTAGAGAGTATAGAAAGAATAAGTTGGTCATCTTCTTTCTTTATCCCACATTATTTCAATTACAATCTCAAATACTTGAACTTAGTGAAAAAAATTTGAAGGGTGTTAAAGTTACAAAGACTTAGGCTAATGAGTTCATTCTCAAGCTCGTGACCTCTCATCACATCTTTCTCTCCAAATAATTTACCTGGAATGGTCCATACATCATGAAGTGATTTGGTAGGCTCTAAGTGAAATAAGAGATTAGGTGCTATAGAAAGACATAATATCCTATAGGCTTCATCACTATGGTTATACCACTTAACTATCTATGCATATGTGTTAGGTTTAGTTTCATCACCCATGGTTATCCTATACAAACCTTTATTCCTTAGAATAATTGTCATCTTGATTTTCCATTCTTGATAGTTGAAATGAGTTATGGGTTGATTGAAATTGAATCTACAAAAAAGATTTGTAGTATTAGTGCAGGTTGTAGTAATTGTAGAAATGGCAGTGCAAATAGAAATGAAAGAGTGACTCAAAAAAAGTACATCCCCCCTGAACTATGAAATGGTGAACCCCCCCAGTGTTGCAAATTCATGCTCAAAATATGTCAAACTTAATTGATTATGAATCTAAAGAAATTAGTGCATGTTTCATAAAGACAAATTTATGTAAACAAGGTGAGGACATCAGGCTCAATCGATAATGCGTCCAAGAGTGTACCAGTGCAGAAAGAGGGTCAAGTAAAGAACCCTAAAAAAGGCACTTTATAAATTTAATGAATTTACAAACATAAATTATACTAATGTAAAGAGGGTAAAAAAATATACACTTTTGAAAAAGATGGCACTCAATTCTGAGTTATCGATCAAAAGTTATAGCACATTATATTTCTCATCATTAATGGCCTATTTTTAAAAAAATGCACTAAAATTTTAAATGCACAAATGAAAAATAAATGATCATATCCTTCCAAATAGTTAAAAAAACCTAAATAATATCCAAACCTTTTAAAGTAAATTATAATTCTCTTACAATCATTCCTTAATATATTGTTTAACAAAAAAAAAAACTTTAGCAATAATCACCAAATTTAATTTTATTTTGAGTAACGGTTACTAAAAACACCATAACTTTTGTATTTCTTAACAAAATTCAAAAATTTAAAATTATTTGGAAAGATAAGATAAATTCACACCAAACCCAAAAATATTTCAACATGATTCTTTACTGTTGGAGCACAATTTTCAAAAGAATAGTTAGATGGAAAACCAACCATGAAAATCAATGCCTTCCTGCAAATATTCAAGAGTACAGAGCCATAAAATAGAACCATACAATAAGCTCAATGTAGATGAATATTTTGGAAGAATTAAGCCTTTTTATTTTACCTTTAAATAGATTTTGTAGAACCAATGTATGAAATTGAAAGATAAAATAACACACACTCTAAATAATCTAACATGGAACTTATGATTTCAAATGAAAGCTTAAAAAAATAAAACTAGACTAATGTTTACCACGGGTATGCTCTGATACCATATCAGAGATGTCACTAGGTTTGGATAACATGAAATTATGCTAGAAGGATCTCATGAGATAAAGCTTGTGCACACCACTATGTTGTTGAAGCAAGAAAAAATCACATGAAATGAGAATATTGTAAGAGACAAAGCAAAGTGGAGAAAAATGATTATTCATTAAGATAATAAGGCTCAATCAGAGCATACATATAGGAGAGAAATTAACTCCTCCTCAAATGGTGGTCAAGTCACCCCTATAATAAAAATGTATCTCCTTCACAAAAGGTGGTCACAGGGGCCTGGAATAGAAGACTAACACCCATACTCGGAATAGTTGGTCAAGGGAGTTACATCCTAGTCTTCCAATCAAACCTATGACATATATGACACACTATCTCCACCTAAACAAGCATATCCTCCAAATGTAATAAAACTCCATGTGATCAAATATAATATTCCAAAATAAATAAATTCAAAAAAATAATTACCTACACTAACACCAACAGGGTGATAGAGTCATAACTTTGTTAAAGGATGTTGAGATCACACACCTTGCCAACAAGGATAGTTTCATTATTAGAAATTATGGCTTCAGGGCCAATTTTTAGAACTTTATTTTAAATTTTAGGAAGCAAGAAATGGATAGAGGAGTAACATTTGGGAAGGAAATGGTAGACTTGGATGCATCTACCAACTAAAGGATAAAAAAGGTTATGGCAATTAATGAAGCTATAGGGCCTATCCTGAAAATGCATGATGCAATGGTAGGGCTTATAATCAAATTATTTAAAGAATCTATTATCAATCTAAAATTTATTGTTAGTAACTACAAGAAATGTTTTAAAACATGGAGAGGGTAAATAGAACCTGAGAAGTAAGCAACCAACAAACCACAAACTATCACCATAGAAATCTCTACCTTCTTGGCCCCTCTGGGAATTTATTCTTGTTTAGATATTACTAGCACTCCTTCTTTAGCTGATGTGGGTTAAAATACATATTCATATAAATTGAGATCTTCATCATCAACCATGCTATCAGGATCTCAACCCAACACTTTAGGAATGAGATAATCATCTGTTTGGCTTTCTCTTGATGAGAATCATGTCCTAATTCCCTTCAAATGCATTATAAAATATTCCACTATTTGAATAGGGAATATTATTTAGTTTTAAGATATTAGGGACCTTGTCCACTGATAGGTGGCATATATCCAATGCTCTTGTAACTGTCTTAGTCATTTAATGGCCTATATATAGGGGGCCTCCCCTTTTATTGTACTTCAAAACAAAATTTTGTAAGATTAATGTAAAGATAAAGAAGAAGAATTGTAATTTTCTCATTGTTTTCATTATTTTCATATTTTTTTATTTATCAAAAGATTTTATAATAACATATTATTTCATTTCTTTCAAAGGTTAAATCTAATAATAATGTTTTGAATGCATCTTGCTAGCTTTTGTTTTCTATTATGCTAACAAAGTTTGTCTATATATGTCATGTTTCCTTTTATTCTACAAGTGAATGTGATAAAATAAATTTATTGTAGGTATCCATTTCAAATCATAATTTTTAGATATATGCATTATAACCACCCTAGAATCACCACTACATTTAAGATACTCTGAATCTAGCACTAAAATTTCATAAGTGTTCGTTTTATTTGCACTATTGTCAGAAGAAACTAAAGGAGATATGTTGGTCTTTGTTGTTGCAAAAAAAACTTTATTTTTTGATCTACCATGATTCCTTTCTTAAAATTTTGACATGAATCACTTTATATTAATGTTCACTACAAATTTCCACTTATTTATTTAAAGTTTGGGAATAAATTGGCAAAATACAAAAGTAATTCTACATCATAACAATACAAAGAAATTTGAGATAGATTGTGTCACTATTGATTTCCTATTGTCCTTACAATAGGGCCTTCTTGTAGACTAAATGTGGTGGCCACATAATTATCCAAAAAACTTAATTAAGCCCTAAGGTTTTATAGTGCCTACACTATAAACTAAGAAATAGTGTTCTATTGTTCATATTATATCCTTGACACAGATATAAATCAATACGATAATAAGTTGGCATTAGAAAGAGGGAATTTTTTTTTAGTATAAATTATAGTTTATTTCATTTGAAATATAGCATAATTTCTTTGAATACATAAAGATGAAGATAAACATTGCATTTATTTGCATCTTTTATAAGAACTGTGCAACCCTTTGAAAGATCCCTGTGAAAAGTGTTTATTCCAAAATATCCTTTAAATATTGTCTCAAGTATAAAGATATTATGGCATCACCCCTCTAATATATTTAAATTTCATCTAAAGATGTTAAAGATAGGAATGTCATTGAATTTTTTGAATAGATCAAGCTCTATTTCATCTATATTTGTAGTTTTTTGTATGATTTGAACTAAAAGCTTTTGATATGTGACAAATGAGTGTAAAGATCAGTGTCTAAGTGGATTATTTATGAAATATTGCTAATCCAAGGCTTTAGAGGTCTGAATTGAGTATGTTCATGTAGTATTAAGATATTCTTTACAAAATTTCAATTTGAGACACTTTGATAAGCTTAATATACTAAAGGTTTCTTTAAACATCTTTTCTAACATTGATCTTTACAGGATAAACCAAGTTTCTAACAAAGTTTGTGTAGGCTTTAAAGCTTTGAAGGATTCAAATCAACAAAGGTAAAATAAGACCACTCTGCTTAATTTTGGACCCTTCTATAGGATTATTTTATGCTAATTTGGTTAATCCTTACCCTCTTTAACAATTTTTATGAACCTTTGTAGTATTGTGAATTTTTAACATAGATCCTTTACTTAGCATCTTGGAGTTGCCTAAAATCTAGACCATATCTCATTCTAAAACTAGAGTTCACCTTGGGTCTTTAGAAACTTATCACAAGGATAGAGCCAAAAAAATATACGTAGGAGATCTAAATCCCTCCCTACTTCACCAATAATCCAACATCCACATCATTTTTTTACATCCAACCAATTATGGCATGGTTATGAGGATCTTATGTAAATGTGTCCATCCCTATGCATGGTTTGCCTAGGAACCCTAAAAAATACCTCCCTCTCTTCAATCCATCTAGGGGCATAACTCTCAATGAAAATATAAAGTATTTTAAGGTAACCCTTAGGATCCTAAATGTCATCTATGAAGATGCATCCTGTAGACTCTTCCCATACACCTTCAGGGAAGCAGCCTATGACTGGTTCCTTAATTTTCTAGAGGATTCCATCATAGGATGGAACTAGTTTAATGACACCTTCATCACACAATTTGGAAATCTCATCAACCTTAGGGTTATTACCAATAGTTTACCATCCAAAAATGGGACCTTAGCAATCCCATAAGAGATTTTAATGCTAAATTTCAAAAGATGTATAGCCTTACCATAGCTCCTTACCAAATTACAAATGACCTGGCACTATAAATCTAAAAAAATTGCACTAAATCCCATAACTATTATCTTTATGTACAAGGCCATGAAAATAAATACACCAACACATGCCTATGCAAAGGCCATACATATTGATGAGCAAATGCACCTATAGGAGCATCCTACCTTTGCTATCCTAAACATCAACCCATCTTTACCTACTCTAAATCTAGTCTTTAATGAAAATCAAAATAGGTCAACCTTAAATCAGATACCTGGCCCCAATCAATTTCTATTGAGTCATGCAGCTCATAGCCAACAACTAGGATTCTTCAACCAATCTAATGTTTGGACTCATCCCCAAAACAATAGTCATATTCTAGTCCCTGTAATAACTCTAACACCCAAATCATTGTCCAAAACCTAGTCCAAAACACTAATCTTGAATCCTCAAAAGGGAGACTTGGAAGTAATTCAAAGAATGGCTCAAAATATGGGTTGTGACTTCCTAAATTTACAAAGGCAAATAGGAAACATGGTGGAAGGTTCTAACAAAAATTACACATTTCAAAAGTACAATAGACCTTTCAACTAGTTTAACAATAATAATAACAACAATGAACCCCTAGCCAATAAGATGCCTAACATAAATATTTATGAATTGGCCTTCTTAATCAATGTAGGGTCCATAATATGGCCTAACATGGAGAGTTAGATTGCATAAAAATTTGAAACACTTTTAGAATGTTTCAAAGTGAGTTGGAAAGTTATGATGTTGTCTTAGATAATCAAAACAATATCAACAATCTAAGAAATACAAGATCACCTAATACTGGGTCCAACACCGCCAAAATGGCCCTCATGGTTAAAACTTAAAAGTTTCTTGACCAAGAATAAAAATGAACCTAAAAGTAACATGGATGAGATGCATGCTTTCCAATAATATCAAAAGAGAAATTATGCCTTGAGGAATAGATCCCCAAAGGAACTTGTAATGACTTTCACACTACCCAACAAAGTCGACACACCCCCAGATCATAGAACCAACAACGATCTCTCATCCTCCAAAGGGAAAGGATACTCAACTAGATGTAGAGTTGGCTATAACTAGATCCAAAGGTGGGTACAACATATGGAAGATATAAATAAAATCAAAGACAACATTAATTTGCATGAGCTTGCCTAAATCACTAAGAAACATGATTTACTATTGAAATAATCAACAAAGAAATCATAAAAAGATAAAGCCAAATCTATGAATGAAAATGTGTTAATGTATGAAAGTAAGGCTAAGGTTCCTCCATTTCTATTAACTTTTAGAATTTTTGGGAAAAATATGCATAATTGTTTGCTTGATTCTAGATCATCTACTAACATAATACCCGCAAGTATTTATGAAAAGTTAGGACTGATTCCATCAAGTCTGATAGAGTTGTTATCTAGTGATATAAGTTAAAATTTAAGGTGGTAGGAAAATTTTTGAATGCCCATATGCAATTACCTCATGAACCTTGGATTCAATAGTTCATCGACATCCAATTTATAGAGATCTTAGAAGCATATAGGATGTTATTGAGTAGAGACTAGACAAAATTCTTAAATGGATACATGTCCATGGATTGATCACATATGTGGTTACCCTAGAGGGGTGTGCCTAATAAAATCTAAATCATGTGAGATCTAAGGATGAAGTTCATGATAATGGAGTACAATGCCAAGAATGAGATGATGAACTTCCAGTCCACTGACCTAGGCATATATTCTCTTAATACTACTGACTTGAGTGAAATTAACCTGATGACAAAGGATGAAGGATTTTAGATGTACTTTGATGATGTGAGAGCCAATCAAGGCTCAGGTATAGGCATCATATTGATAAATCTAGTTAGTAATAAACACTTGGCATCTTATAAACTTTAATTTCCATGTACTAATAACCTAGCAGAATATGAAGCCCTAATCTCAGGACTTTAATTCACCATCAAACACAAGGTAAGGAAATTATTAGTATGTGTTGATTTGGAATTAGTCATCAAGTAGGAATGTAGTCAATACTAATGAAAGATTTTTTATCTAAATAAATATAAATTTAGATCATGGGATTTAATTGATAGTTTCAAAGCATTTAACATCACCTTTATACCCAAGGATAAAAATTAGATAGAGAATGTGTTGGCTTTGGTGAGATACAATCTAGTCCTACTTAAGTCCCTCAAATTACAAAAATTTACAATCAAAATGATATCTTTCCCTTTTATCCCAAACAATATCAATTACTTTTAGGTGTTTGATGATGATAAATAGACCATCCACTTCATGACTAGTTATGGATTATTTGAGTCACATGTCATTGATGAGAAAGATGAAGTGTCTACAAAGGATTTCAAATTTGTTGATGATGACATAATCCAACTGAAGAAGAATATAATTCCTACATTCATGGTCTCCCTAGAAAGGATATTTGACCAATACAAGATAGAAATTGATGCCAAAGTGCCTCAAGTAAGTGGTAAGGATTATAAAAAAATAATCTAGATTCATTGAGAAATCCCTAGAACATCAACATCAAACTTGTTTGTACTAAATAAGAAGTAGTTGAAGCCACTAAGATATTGTTTAGATTAAAGGAGATCCTTTCATGGTCTTACCAAGATCTCAAAGTCTTCGACACCTAGGTCATCACTCATACAATCATCTTGAAAAAAGCATGCAAACCTTTTCAATAAAGTAAAAGACCTAGGAAACCCATTATAGAGCCTCTCATATATAAGGAAGTAAATAAGTTACTAGATGCAAGGATAGTCTTCCCAATCAGACACTCCACATGGATGGCTAACTTGGTCCTAATTAAAAATAAAAATGGTAAGATTAAAATTTGCGTAGACTTTAGGAATCTCAATTTATATTCAAAAAAGGATAATTACCCATTTCCTTCTTTGGATGAGTTGATTCAAATGGTTAGTGGCTCTCAAATGATGTCCTTTTTAGATGGTTTCTCTAGTTACAACCAAGTTTTGGTTAACAAAGAAGACATAATGAATAATGCCTTCACAACTAAGTGGGGAACATTCACATCTAGAAGGATGTATTTCAAGCTTATCAATGTTAGGGATACCTTCCAATGTGTCATGGACCATGCATTCCAAGGACTGATTCATAAGTACATTATTATATACATGGATGACTTAATCATTTTCTCTAAAAATAGGAAAGACCACATGATACATCTTCAATAATTTTTGGATAAATGTAGAGCCTTCGGTATCTATCTAAACCCAAAGAAGAGTATCTTTTGCATAACTAAAGGTAAGCTCTTAAGACACATGATCATGAAGGGCGGTATGGCTATTGACCATAATAAGATTAATGTTATTTTCAATGTTGATTTTCTTAATTGTAAAAAATAATTAAAATCATTCTTTATAAACATTAACTTTGTGCATAAATTCATTCAAGTTTTACCAAAATTATTAGACCTTTGAATGCCATGTTGAAAAAGGATGCAAAGATTGATTAGATGTTCAAGGCTAAGAAATCTTTCCAAGACTCAAAGAATTCATAGTACATGCACATGTGATAATAAGCTTGGATTTAGGTAAATATTTATACCTTTATTATTTTTTTTATAACCACATGATTTTTGTTGTCTTAATGCAAAAGGTAGATAACAAAGATCATCTAGTCACCTTCATGAGTAAAAAATTAAAGGATGTTAAATTGAGATACCCAATACTAGACAAGAAGGTGTAGGCCTTAGTAAAGGCCATGAATAAGTTTAGACATTACATCCTTTAAAACAAAACTCATGCCATTATACCTAACCCCACCATTAGTCTTATGCTTAACCAGAATGAGTTAGGAGAGAGACGAGGAAAATGGATAACCAAGATCCAAGAATATGATATAGAGATCAAGTCACCCAAGATAGTACATGTCTAAGGTTTAATTTAGCTAATTACCAAGATTGGTCCTCATATTAACATATGAAGGTAGAATTATACAAGGTCTTAAGTTAGGAATGGTATAAGGACATCATCTATTACCTATTTAATGACAGTTGCCCATCAGAATTGAAAAGAGAGCAAAGAAGAGCACTTAGGCTCTAAAGTTTGCACTTCTTGATTAAAATATGAGTGTTCCATAGAAAAATATGAAGGAATATATTTGAGATGCATTTCCAAGAAGGAAGATACAGACATACTAAATAATTTCCATGAGAAATTAGGAAGTGGACATCTTTTAGGTAGAACCACTACCCATAAAATACTTAGAGTAGGCTATTACTTGCCTACCATATTGAAGGATGCACATGTTCACATTCAAGCATGTCATCAATGTCAAGTGTTCAAAAATTAGAGAAGTAAGGGTAGTCATGCTTTTACAACCAGTGATTAAAACTACGTCATTTTCATAATGGAGATTAGAATTTATTGGGGTCATCAATCCTAACTCTTAGATGGGCCATAAATTTGTGATAATAACCACTGACTATTGCACCAAGTGGACTAAAGTAATTACCACTAAGAATTATAAGTAAATCTATATCATTAAATTCTTAAAGGAAAACATCACAACTATATTTGGGACTCCTTTTTCTTTGGTGTGTGATAATGGCCTAGCTTTCCAATCTACAAAATTTGTAGAATGGGCCTATGATAACAAGATTGTTGTCAAGTTTTCTTCAAACCATTATCCACAAGGGAATGGTGTCGTAGAATTAATGAATAAAAAATTGATGAATTAAATAAGGAAGTCAATATATAAAATCTTAAAGGAGTGGTATTCATTACTAAAATATGCTCTCTAGGCAGATCGAACCAAATACAAGTAAGTGTTGAAGTCATCTCCTTTTTTATTAGTATATGGGAAGCAACCAATATTTCCCATTATGTTTCAAATATCCACTTATGAGTTCATGGCCAAATACATGGATGACGATGAAATAATTTAGTCAAAAATATTGAATATCATCCAAATGAAAGATGCAAGAGATCAATCTCTCAATAATTTTAGCAAACACCAAGACATAGTTAAAAGGTGGTTTGATAAAAGAGATAAAATACAAATGTTCTAAATATCAGACTTGGTATTACTATGGGATAAATACCATGATAAAAAAATCTATCATGACAAATTCACCCCCCTTTGGATTAGTCCATATCAAATTAAAAATATATTAGGTGATAACACATTTAGACTGAAGGACTTACAAGGGACTAACTTGACTATGTCAGTGAATGGACAGTACTTGAATCACTACTTCCCAACTACCCCTTGCACCCCTTACAAAGTAATATGGGTTGTTTTAGTGTAGCAGTAGGTAGGAGAAGATTAGTTTCCCTTCTAATTTTCTTTCTTGTTGTGTGTTTGCTTTTAGTTCTTTTCTTTCCCTAGAGTAGTCACTATGTGTTGTAGATTAGTAATAAGCCCTATGGGTAAGGTCATGAGCTTCTCTTACATTTATCCCAAGTTCTAAAATATAGATAATTAATGTGTTAAATCTCATGTACATCCCAATAGATGGTTTCCCAAAGTAAGATATTCTACTATGTTTTGGTTTAGAAGATTGGAAGAATTTAATGATAAAGTTATTAGTTCATGGGATATGTGCTTTTATTTTGATTATAATCCAGTTCTAACAAACATATAATTGACTAGCTAAGGGTATTAAAATTATGAATATCCATACATAATGTCACTTAAATTCACATCATAAGATTTCTTGGGTAAAACTCAATCACTAAAAATGAGTGGTTCTTAAGCAGAAGTTCTAAAATCTCTTAAAACTTGGCTGACAAACTCGTTCTCAACCTCCAAGGGTTTGTAAAAAAAAACAAAAACATATGTATCAAGTTGAAACAAACTTGACATTTAAGCTACATTCTCTTAGAGGTGATTCAAGTAAACTCTACCTGGGTTATTGATGTCTAGCTAGTAGTGGAGCAAGGCCTAGGGTGGAGCTAAAGGTACATCTATCAGGGCTATGGATGTCTAGCTAGTAACATAGCAATGCTTAGGCCATCCCCTTTAAATCTAAGCATAACTATATATATATATATATATATATATATATATATATATATATATATATATATATATATATATATATATATATATATATATATATATATATATATATATATATATATATATTATTGCCTAGAACCTATGTTCAAAACCATGAAGTTTGAAGCCACTAATTTTGAAACCCAAAGGCATATTGGTCAATCAATTCAATGCACACACATGGTATGAATGGTTTTTAGGTTTTTAATCTCTATTCCTTTAAGTGAAAAATTTTTAGTTCTAAATAACCAATTATGATATTTTTTACATCTCCCAAGGGGTAATTCCTTAATTATTACATTATAAACTAGGATATCTAAATTCTAACATATTGTTGTGTTTCCTGTAAAGGTCACCATTTGTGAGATTAACACACCCCATTTTTCTAAAAATGGGGACCCTATAAGATTTTGGGTCATTTACCCTAGGACATACCTTAGCATTGATTCCACATGATAAAAACCCCTTTGTGACTCTAAAAGTTTTTAAAAAGCATGTTAGTCCATGATCAATATTAATGGGTACCTTTTAAAATGTTTCATTAATGTCTATTTCATTGGTTTTCTAATGATCTAATTTGTTTAAAAGTACCCTTGCAATGGGTTGCAATTTAAAACACCAAGGTATCATCCCTAAGACACAATCAAAATTACTTAATTAAGGTTTTTGAATCATAGTATTACTTTAGCTATGTTGAAAATCATAAATTTGATACTATGATGTACCTTGATTTTAAGTTTTAAATTAGGTTCTAAGTCAAATTCCATACTCAGAGTTTAAGAATTAGACTTGCCCCTTTTTATTTATTGCATAGTTCGTTAACTTTCATATTTTTTTCTTGTGTATAGAAACTCGATGCCAACTCAATCTCAATCAACACACAACATCATCACATGTATTAGTCACTTGGTCATATAATGTTTGGGAATTAGTTGCATATATTTTAACTTTTAAAAATAGTCATGACCCAATGACCCTATCAGAGTGTGCCACTTGGCACTCAATTACAATGTTTCAAAGTTCAAAAAGAAGTTACAAAAGATCTATGACCTGGTAATCCAATCAAAATATACCACTTGGCACTCAATCACAGTCTTATAAGGATCCTACTATTTTCTCAAGTCTCATGATCAAACAACCTAATGGGAATGTGTCAATTGTCCTTTGTTAATTGCATTTTAGCCTACAAAGAAGAACAACCCAATCAGGGCATGCCATATGGTACCCAATCATAGCCTTTTGAGATCCTAATTATTTTCAAGAGTCTTAAAATAAAGTGATCCAATCACATCATACCACTTGGCACTCGGTCATGCCCTTCTTTCCCCACATCTAAGATGTGAAATTCAATATCTCAATGATGCAATTGCATGAAAAGATGACACCTAACAACTAGTCACTTAAATCTTGGATAACTAGATGCCACATAGAGGCCACCTAATAGCTATAACTAATAGGATGATGACAAGTGGACCCATTTACCTCATGTTAATGTCATGATAAAAGAAAACTTTGAGACCTAAAAAAGAGAAATCCAATCAAAAGATGACACATGGCTAAGTGTTGTAGTAGTTGAGTCCATCAAAATTTTCATATAACAAAGTTGCACGATAGTGCAATCCAATGAGATCTTGCTATTTGGAAAGCCATTAAAGGTCATGAGGCCACCTCAGCCCAAAACAAAAGGGGTCAATCCCTGTAACATCAAAATAAAGAACAATCCAATCAAAGGTAACACTTGGTAGAATATCATGCAATCTATTTAGATAACCCAATGTTTGAAATAAAAGTTTGAAGTGTACAAAAAGGCACCAAGTGTCGAGCACTATCAATTATGACACCTAGGTGGTGCATATCTATCCATAAAGTGTCGATTGTTGGTATGAATAAAATGTTGATGGGGCTCATTTTAGTGGTTATAAAGTAAAGTCACTTTAAGTAAAAGTCAATCCTATAATGAAAGGACATGTCGACAAACCAAGAGTAGTGATTGGTTGAGTCCTCAAAGTGGATTTTTGAAGTCATTAGAACAAAATTGAAGAGCCACCCAAGCTTTAATTCAAAACAATTTAAAGATACTTGCCATTTTTGACTCATATCTTTCGGTTCAAAATTCTAAAATATAGAGTTTAAATATTGTCATCTCAAGGATAATCCATGAGCTCATTAATCAAAAATTTTGGAAATCATGGCCAAAGTAGGAGCATTCAGAGGTACCAAGCTAGAATAAGTTCCATTCCTTTATTAATATGGGATGAACATCATCTTCTAAGACACTAGTTTTAATTTTGTTGTACTGGATACTGAATACAAGCATTATAATGATCTATTCTACCATGTGGAAAATATTTTAGATAGGGACAATGATAATGAGGAAGGCCCCGATGATGCAGAAGATAGGTTGGATATCATAACACTCAAGTCTTTAGGATTACACAAGGTTACATCTAATCTATAGGTACTCCCCTACATGGAATTAGTCCACCAAATATTTCTCTAGTCCAAGTGTGTTGATAATATGATTAAGTCTTTTAATTCAGGTAATGACATTGCTTTCATAGTTGGGCTCACCTTTTAGGCTTATTATGATTTGCCAAGACCAAAGATTGTTTGTAATCAATAAATTGTCACCCAATGGCTTAAAACACATAACATCATAGACTTTTTGAGGGACTAAGTGAAAAATAAAGGGATGTTCATTCACAAATCCAATATCAACCATATCCCCATCACCCAATTGAAGAAGGGGTAAAAATGGGGATGGCTATGATGAATAGATTGCATGGTACCGATGACATAGGCCACATAAATAAGAAGTGGGTTCCACTTATATCCATGATTAGATGATGCCCATACTCCCCCTTCAAGATAAATCATATCCTTCAACTTGGCATCTTAGATTAGGAAGGTCATAGCCAACCAAGGAAATCACTTATATATGATGTCATACCTAGTAGATACCATATGTGCTACCCAAAAATTCCCCCAATTCACCAATTAGGATTCACACCTAAAATGGACCATGCCTCATGTCCTCTAAAAGGTAAGAATCTACAAGTACAAATAGGAGATGTGGGTCATTATCGAGCAGTTCTATCCAATAGTGTAGAGGGTCACCCATGAGAGGCCTATATCTAGGCTATCAAAAGAAATTAAAACAACATCCATCACCTTAGGAGAATATTGATATAATTTAGACTATATAATAATAAGGGTGGTAGGAGTTAATAAAATAACCTTTATGCTGCCTATCACAATGCCAAGCAAGTTGGCTAAATAAGAGATTGCCTTCCAGCTAATCATAGGGGTAGATAGAATGTGAAAGAATAAGAAAACAAGACTAGTTCATCCTTAGTTATCCAACATTAGATGGTTTAAAATTGAAAAATAGAATTTAGGTATTTCTTTTACCAAGTAAATACCTACCTTTGGTTTGGAAAAGGATGCCAATAGAGAGTGGGACCCTGAACACATGACATTCAAACACTACAACAAGCACAGGGAAACTCTAAGAATCACTTACCATCATGAGTTTGAAGATGAAGACTAGTTATACATCAATGTAGCCAATGGCATAGAGGTGAAATAGAGACTAAAAGATACCAATATCCCATAGGTGAGAGGGAGGTTGGATGATGCAGGGTTTTACTAGGTTTTCAAACATTAGGATACTCAAGCAAAAGTATCAAAATCTACAATCCATGCATTTATCACTAAGGAAAAAAGGTTGACTGACCTAAAACATAGTCAAAGAATATTGTAGCTATTATCTCCTACTTTGGAGAAGGGAGAAACTGATATAGGAAAGCAAACTGATTGAGCTTTTCCTTTAGTAACCCATCCCAGGTATAAATTATTACTTTAGTATAGGTGAGACCTTTAGTGGAGGTAGTGGTTACACCTATTCCAATGCCAATAGCTTTACCATCAGGGTTGCCTCCCCTACTTACCAGAAAGGAACAAGATATCATAGGTTAGGAGCATGTTTTTTTACCCCCTTCATTATTTTATAAAAAACCCTTGAGAATATTTGGTGAACCCCCAACACCAGACCATATGAACCTCCTCCCTTAAAGGTCCCTCACCAAACTTGTAATAAGGGTTGTGACTATGCCATTGCCCACCATCAACCTTTCATCATATCATCCACTTATAGGGTCTCTATGATGGCCAATTTGCATCTACTTATACATAGGCTTGGTCCATAACTACCTAAGAAGAAGTCCATTTTTTTCATTCCCCAAGTTCTTCTATTTACAACTAGTGCTTCAACTAGCACTAGTGCTTTAGCTAGCACTAGTTCTTGATCCGTAGGAGACACTTCCAATTTCATCTCCTAGCTCTATATTTATCCTAGCCACCCCCACAATCACCTATCATACATATGATTTCTAAGGGTTAACACTAGATCAGTAATTGCCACCATCTACACAACCCTTGAGTGGTTCTTTAAATAAATCATAAATAAAATAGATGCAACTAGCTACATGGGGAAACAAAGATTTGGTCATAGTGGATCCCCCCACAAGTCACCTTGGAATTTTATAAGAAGACTAGAGCCATGAAGAGATTGAATAAGAATAAGGTCACCCATCAATACCAAATAATTATGTATGTGTTAGAGGAGACTCTATTCAATCTAACTAAGAAGAAAAGAGTCAGACTAGGTCAATAACAATAGTATGAGGAGGACCCCCTCTCAACTTTCAAAGCATATGGTGATGTAGCTATTGAATTGATAAAAGGAGTGTAGGAGAGAGTAACTGACCTAGAGTAACAACACAAATCCACATTAATAGAAGATACCATAACCAAGGTATAATGGGTTGTAAGAGAAATGTTTGACACATCGAATACCTTAGCCCAATACAATGTAAAAGGAAATGAAATCTATAATAGTATCCTCAAGGTAGAACTTTCATATGGGACATATGATAGCAAGATAATCAACTTGGTGAAGTTGATTAATATGAATAAGTTTAAGGACTTGAATCTAATCCCCTTAGAGGACTTGAGCATTGATCAGTCCTATATAATTGGTAGAAGGAAAGCCCTAAATGAGTGGATTGATGAAATGAGATCCCTGGGCCAGTCTCTCACCCAATAAGGTGACAAAGTCATAACTTTGCTAAAGGATGTTGAGATCACACACCATTTCAACAAGGATGATTCCATTATTAGCAAGGATGCCTTCAAGTCCCAATTATATAACTTTATTGTAAATTTTAGGAGGCAAGCAATGTCCAGGGGATTAACTTTTGGGTAGGAAATGGTAAACTTGGTTGCATCTACCAACTAGAGGATAAACAAGGCTATGTTAATTAATGAAGTTGTAGGACCTCTCCTGATCAAGCATGATGCAATGTCAATGCTTAAAATCAAATTTATAAAGGAACCTATAGTCGATCTAAAATTGATTGACAGTGACTACAAGAGATTCTCTTAAGCATGGAGAGGGCAAATAGAAGTTAAGAAGCAAGTAACAAGAAAACCACAAACTATCACTATAGGAACCTCTACCTCCTTGGCACCTCTAAAATATATTCTTATTCAACTATCACTAGAATTCATTCTTCATTTTTTTAATATCCCTCATTAAAAATCAAATTCAAATTTACAACCTATTATTTTTACCCAAACTCAAAAGAGAGAAAATCAAGTATAATGAAACTTTCACCAAATTACTCCAATTTGATAATTAAATAATGTGAAAATGAAATGAGATAAATTTATAATAAAAAAATTAATAATTTTTTTATTATATTTATATTAAATAAAATAGCTAATAACAATATACATCTACTACAAGTTACATCAATGGAAACTTAGTTCAAAAGCCAAAAACACAACAAAATCAATTGCAATTCCACACACAAACTCTCCATTTACTTCTTACAAAAATTTGAAAAAAAATATACATTTAAATTCTCTAAAAATATTTAACAAATTCTACTAATAATACCAACATATCTAAAAACCCAAAACTCCAAACTACATTACTCATGCCAACTATTTGATGAAATGCACACTAAAAACTAGAACCTTCAGCACCAATGCAACTTCTACATGAAATTTCTCTTGGAGACCCTCAACACTAATATTTATAAGCCTAAATATCCTTGGTTTTACAACCTTGGATATTCTTCCCATAATGATTTATCATCCACTGTATGAAAGCCACAACCTGTGAAAGCAAACAATGTATCGAATGAATAATACTTGTTAGACAAAGTAGTTAAAATCCCAAAATCATTCCCAACACAAACTTGGGTTCCCAAATCCCAATTCATAAGAAGAATATTCTTGAATTCCAAGACTGTAACTCCTGATGCCAAGTTTAAATCCATCATTCCAACACTTCAAACTGATTTTCCAAAATATTATCCATTATCTTGCACCACTACCCAGCCAAATCACAAGCATTTATTTTTTTCCAAAAATCCATGCCCACCTTGATCCTAAATAAAAATTCAAGAATATTTTTTAATTTTACACCAAAAATAATTTAATTAATTTAATTTTAAAAATCAACTTTCTTGGTTCATCTATGGGACCTGACTTACTATTTTAGGAAATTGAGCATATTATAAATAAAAAGTGTTAAATTTATAAAGGGGACATGACAAGTCCTCCCTCCCAAAGATTTATTATCCTCAAGAATGAAGTTTTGTATGGTTTATAACTTCTAACCCTTCCCATATTACATCTTCAATTGGAAAATCCTTCCACTTGACTAAGTGCTCGGTGATGCTTATGTTTCTCAACTTTTTCTCTCTTGTTTCCAAAACATTTTTAGGTATCAAGATTATCTTTCCCTCATCATCTAAAGTTTTAATTATAGGATAATTCACAACTTTCCATCCCACCACTTTATTTAATCATGAAAAATGAAAACTATTATGTATTTTTAAACTTGGTGACAACTCTAGCTCATAGGCTACTTCCCCAACCTTCTTGATGACTTTGTAGGGTCCATAAAATTTTGGTTTGAGTTTTTTCGCTCCACTTTTACTTAGTTAACTTTGATTATATTTAAAAAACATTAAAAAAACAAAATCACCAACCTCAAACACTCTCTCCATTCTCTTCTTACCTACATACAACTTTTTTTGATTTTGAGCATGGTGCAAATTATCTTTGATAGACTTTAGAATCTCTTGACTTTGCTAGACAAATTCATTTGCTGTAGGGACTTCACTATATAATAATAATAATAAATCAAAAAAATAAATAGCATCATAACCATAAATATCCCAAAATGGAGACATTCCAATGGACATGTGATGTCAGGTGTTAAAACAATACTCCCCTAAATGTAACCATTTCACCCAAACACCTTGTTGATTTGAAACATAATTCCTTAAATATCTTTCTATCCACTTGTTGACAATTTCTATTTTCCAATATATTTGGGGATGATATCTTGTGTTGGGGGTGAGCTCTATACCTTTCAAATGAAATAAATCCTTCCAAAAAGAGCTAAGAAACCTATTGTCCCTATCACTTACAATATTCCTTGGCAAACCATGTAATCTGAAAATCTCTTTAAAGAATAATTCTACTACTTGGGATGCCTTAAATTTAGATGTGATAGGAAATAAATGTGCATATTTTATTGATCTATCAACCACCAAAAATATGCAATATTTAACTTATGATTTAGGCAAACCTGTGATGAAGTCCATAGAGATGCTTTCCCACTTGTGCTTAGGATTTGGAAGTGGTTGAAGTAACTTAGCTTGAAAAATCTGCTCACCCTTGTTTTCCTAACAAAATATACATTCTCTAATGTGTTTGAGTATATCCTATTTCATTCCCTTCCAAGAAAATGTCTCATGTATTGGCCTATATGTCTTATAATACCTTTGATGGCCATCCAAAGGGGTATCATGAAAAGCTCTTAACAACTTCTCCTTAATTTTGGACCCCTACACCAAGTATATCATGTTCTTGTAATATATTAATCCATAAACAATAGTATACCTATCATATTCCACTTTCCCATACAATATGTTAGAAGAAAATGAATCCTTGGCATATTGTGAAATTATAGATATTTTCCAATCAACAGTGATAGTATAAATAGACTACAAAGAGGGCTTCTTGGAAAGAGCATCAACAACCACATTTTCTTCCATTTAATATACTTAATCTCAAAATCATAATATTGAAATTTACTCACCCATTTCTATTGTTGGTCATTCAAATCCTTTTGATTCAAAAAAAAAAATAGATTATTATGATCAATCTTAACCATAAACTTCACACAAAGAAGATATTACCTGAACTTGTCTAGTGCATGCATAATTTCCAACATTTATTTATCATAAATAAAGTACCCTCTTTCTAATTGGTTTAGTTTCCTACTTTTAAAAGCTATTGGATGTCCTTTTTGAGTTATAAAAACCCAAAAACTTCCCCAGATGCATCACATTCAACAACAAATGGAAGATAAAAATCAAAAATTCTTTGTCATAAATAAAGTACCCTCTTTCTAATTGGTTTATTTTCCTAATTTTAAAAGCTATTGGATGTAAAAAAAACCCCAAAACTGTATCCAAATGTTCCAAATGCTTCTTTCAAGTTTTAATATAAATCAAGATATCATCGAAGAACACTAAAATAAATTTTCTGAGTGGCCTAATAAAAACCTTATTCATGCAATATTAGAAGGTTTATGGTGAATTTTTGAGACCAAATGGCATGAAAATAAATTAAAAATGGCCATAGTGACATCAAAACTTAGTCTTCTCAACATCCTTTTTCCTCATGTGGATTTGGTGGTAACCAGATCTTGGATCAATTTTTGAAAAATAAACTACCCCATGCAACTCATTAATAAGTTCATCTATCCTTGAGATGAGATATATATTATTTATGGTTTTCTTATTTAAATATCTATAATATATGCACATTCTTACTTTTCCATCCTTATTTTTCACCAAAACTATAGAAGAGGCTAATGGACTAGAACTAGGCCTTATGAACCCCAAGTCAAGAAGCTCATGGATGTTTTTTTCTGTCTCCTCCTTATAAATCCTTAGTTGATGGTATGGATTATTAATTAATGTATATTTAATCCTATTTATAATTACAAGTTTATCACCTTGTTCTAACTCAATGACATGTTCAAACACTCTATCTAGTGGTAACCCCAAAGACAAATCATTAAAAATAAGACTATGCTTATCAAGAATTGATTGAATTTCAAAATGATTTTAACCTTATTTATTGGAAGATATTTTAGTGTGGATAAATATTTATTCTTCCCAAGCTACTTTTACCCTTCTAAAAGTCCTCTCCATCCTCTTAGCTTAAACCACTCTAGGAGCTCCATTTGATAGGCCTCTTAACAAGATTTCTTTCCCATTAGCTTGAAACTTGAACTCCATAGTTTGATGGTTTGTGTAGTATTCTCCAATATAATTCAAACATTGGACATGGAAACCTTACACAATATCATTTTCTCATATTAAATCCAAAAATCATCACATACCTCATACTCACCCAAAGTCATTTTGAGTTGTCAAACTACACGAGTGCAAGGTATAGTAAAATCATCAACAACAGTGAACCTAAATACTTCAAGGCTTTTTGTCTTCAATAATATCTTAGATACATAACCCTCATATATAAAGTTGTGTTTTTCATCACTATATATTAGGATGGTTATCCTTTAACCTGCTATAACTCCCTAAACTCTGAAGGGATGGTATCTAAGTGTTCCAAATAAGGATACTGTGGTAACTACCTTACTATTTTCTCTTTCTTCCTCTAACTCTACTTCCTATTTGGTATCATGAAAGTCCTCATTATCATTTTTATCTAAATTTAAAACCAACTCAATCAAATGCACTTGTCCTTTACCCAAACATCTATATCCTAATACCCATGGTTCTCTACAAGAAAAATAGAGCTTTTTCCTTCAAAGTTCATATTTTGTCACCTCATTTGCTTTCTTACCAGCTATGTTTGGCACATAATTTGGTGGAGGAATTGAATGAGTACCCTTTATGTTTCCATGGATTTTATGGTTTTGATTTATGTAAACTTGCTTTCTTGTGCATGAAGACTTCAAGCTATAAACTCCTCTTGATTGATTCTTGCAAGGTAGTAGGTGAGAATGCCTTAACTAGACCCTTAACATGTTCTTCAAGGCCCTCCAAGAAGAGGTATATGATCCTCTTTTCAGACATGTCTAGCACCATAACAACAATATTTTGAAATTTTTCAACATACTCATTAATAGAATGTGTTTACTTTAAGCTAGACAACTCTTTAAAATACTCTTATTCATCCTTGAGCTCAAATATATCTATTAAAATTTGACTAAATCATCAAAATAATTCACCTAATTATGGCCTTGAGTAGTCATACCATGATACCACTTGTCATAAGTAACTCCTTCAAGGTGAAAAGTTGCATACTATATAGCATCTTGCTCTTTCATTGGACTAAGTGTGAAATAGGTTTACAACTTCTATAACTAGGCTCTAGTTGAGATTTTATCAATTCCATCAAAGGTAGGAGCTAATAATTTATTAATTTTTCTCTTGAGTTCCCTTCCACTTGAATCTTGGTGATGTTTATAACCCCTTACAATCATCATGCTTTACATCTTGAGTGACATAATCATTATAAGGGATTGAATTTTTAAATCCTTCATCTTGATTATCATAGGAAAATATAATGGCTTATATATCTCTTTCTAATTCTTCCATGGGATAGGAATGGGGATTAGATGTTGCAAGATCACCTTCAGGTAAGAAAATTGATTTGGTAGTTTTAGAAGTGTTGTGTTGGAACTCTGAAGTGATCCCTTTTCTTTTGGTGATACTAAATTTTGGAGCCTTTTTTCTAGCAATCTCATCACCTCCCTTGTCTCTACAATACTATCAATAATTTTTTTTACCTCTTTGTATATCTTGTAGGAAATTCTTATGCATTTTCTCTGCATCAACCATATCTTTACTCTTTGGTTTTTTCTCTCGCTACACATACCTCTTTTACCTATGACTAATATGCATAAATATTAATAAAATTCAGGATGGAAAGATCATAGATCTAATACCATTGTAATATCCCTCATTAAAAAAAAAAAAAAAAAAATCTACATCCTATTATTTTTACCCAAACTCAAAAGAGAGAAAATTGGGTATAATGAAACTTTCACCAAATTACTCCAATTTGATAATTAAATAATGTGAAACTAAAATGAGATGACTTGATACAATATTTATCATGATTTTTTTACTATATTGATATTAAATACAACAAAAAATAATTATATACATTTGCTACAAGCTACATTAATGGAAACTCAGTCCAGAAGCCAAAAACATAATAAAAATCAATTTTCATTCCACGCACAAACTCTCCAGAACTTCTTAGAAAGTTTTGAGTATAAATATACATTTAAATACTCCAAAAATTATTAACCAATTTTGATAACAATAATAACACAATTGAAAATGCAAAACTCCAAGCTATGCACTCCAAACTAACTACTCCTGCCAACTATTTGACGAAATGCACACCAAAAATTAGAACCTTCAACACCAATGCAACTTTTGCATGAAATTTTTCCTAGAAAGCCTCGAAACCACTATCTCTAAGACTCAATCTCCTTAGTTTTCCAACCTTGGAGATTCTTCCCACAATGATTTATCAGCCACTATAGGAAAGCCACAACATGTGAAAGGATATAATGCATAGAATGAACAATACTTGTTAGACAAAGTAATTAAAATCCCAAAACCATTCCTAGCACCAACTTGGGTGCCCAAATCCTAATGCCTCAGAGGAATATTATTGCATTCTAATAATTTAACTCTTGATGCCACGTTTAAAACCATCATTCCAACACTTTAAACTAGTTTGCCAAAATAATATCCATTATCTTACACCACTACCCAACCAAATCACAAGCATTTACTTTTTTCAAAAATCCACACCCACTTTGATCCCCAATAAAAATTCATGAATTTTTTTTAATTTTCCACCAAAAATAATTTAATTAATTTAGTTTAAAAAATCAACTTTCTCGGTTCATCTATAAGACCTGACTTACTATTTTAAAAAATTGGGGTTGCTATAAAAAGTGCTAAATTTAGAAAAGGGACATGACAACTTTTATGGGATCACATTCATGTTCTTCTACATTGGGAACTTCATCATCAACCATGCCAATAGGATCTCATCCCATAACTTCAATAATGAGATTACCATCTGTTGGGATTTCTCTTGATGAGAATCATGTCCTAATTCCCTTCAAATACATTGTAAAATATTCCCCTATTTGAATAGGGAATATTATTTAGTTCTAAGACATTAGAGACCTTGTCCACTAATAGGTGTCATTGATTTGGTTCTCTTGTAACCATCTTAGGCATTCAATGGCATATATATAGGGGCCCTCCCACTTTATTATAATTTAGAACAGAATTTTGTGAGATTAATGCAAAGAGAAAGAAGAATTCCTTCAATTTTCTTGGTGATTTCATTATTTTAATATTTTCTTATTTCTCAAAATCTTTGCTAATAGAACTTGATTTCATTTCTTTCAATGGTTAAATCTGATAATAGTGTTTTAGATGCATCTTGTTAGTTTGTGTTTTCTACTATGCTAACAAAGTTTATCTATGTATGTCATGTTTCCTTCTATTTTTTAAGTGAATGTGCTGAAAGCATTTTATTATAGGTAGCCATTTCAAAGCATACTTTTTAGATATATGCATTATATCAACCCTAGAATCCCCATTGCATTTATGATACTCTAAGTCTAGCACTAAGATTTCATAGGTGTTAGTTTTATTTACACAATTGTCAAAAGAAACTAAAAGAGATATGTTAGTCTTTGTTGTTGCAAAGAAAACTTTCTTTTTTTGCTCTACCCTACTTCATTTCTTTAATTTTTTTGACATGAATCACTTTATATTAATGCTCACTGTAAATATCCACTTATTTTTTTAAAGTTTGGTCATAAATTAGCAAAATACAAAATCAAGTCTACATCATAAAATTAAAAATAAATTTTAGATAGATTGTGTCACTACTGAGTTCCTATTGTCCTTACAGTAAGTTCTGCTTCTAGACTAAAGGTGGTGGCCACATAATCATCCAAAAAAATTGAATTAAGCCCTAAGGTCTTTTAGTACCTATACTATAAACTAATAAATATTGTTATGTTTTTTGCATTATATTCTTGACATAGAAATACATAACAAGAGAAGAAGTTGGTGCTAGAAAGAGGGTTTTTATTTGTTTTGAGTAGAAAGTGTAGTGTATTTCATTTGAAATATAACATAATTTCTTTAAATACACAAAGATTAGGATGAACACTATGTTTCTATGCATTTTTTATGAGATCTTTGAAACCCTTTGAAAGATCCCTATGAAAAGTGTTTATTCCAAAAGATCCTTTAAATTTTGTCTCAATTCTAAAGATATTCTATCATTTCCCCTCTGATCTATTTGAATTTCATCTAAATATGTTAAATATGGGCATGTAATTGAATTATTTGAATAGATCAAGCTCTATTTCATCTATATTTGTAAAGTTCTGCATGATTTAAACTAAGAGTTTTTGATCTGTGATAAATGAGTGTAAATATAGTGTTTAAGTGGATTATTTGTGAAAAATCATTGAGCCAAGACTTTAGAGGTATGAATTGAGTACATTAGTATGTTCATGTAGCATTAAGATATTCTTTGCAAAAAAATTCTCTGAGACACTTTGATAAGCTTAATACATTAAAGGTTGCTTGAAATATCTTGTCTAACATTGATATTTATAGGATAAACCAAGTTTCTAAAAAAAATTATACAGGATTTAAAGCTTTGAAGGATTTAGATCAGCAAAGGTAAAATAAGAAATATTATTCAGTTGTTTGGATTATATCTTTGATACATATATACATCAACATGAACCATAATTGATGAGCCTATCTTTTAAGAGCCCATTATTATTGAGAAACATCCCATTATTCATTTATTTCCAGATATTCATCATTTTATAAAATTCCTTTGTCCTAAAGCATTCATTTCTAAGAGAAAGTTAAATAGGGTACTTGTGGACAACATAATTCAATATTCCCTCTTTGTGGCTACATTTACATCATAAATAGGTTCCCTTATTAAACCAACATTATTGTCAATATCAACATTAAAATCAAGTTCTATTTTATAACCAATATCAAAATTGGGTTCAATTCTAGAACTAATATCATATTTAGCATTAGAAGTAAAATCAACATCAGTCTCAACATTGGATTTTGACCCACTTGAGTTGGAATTAGCTTCAAAATCAGAATATATTAGTGGATATTACGACATTAGGTATATACTTAGACCAAATCCACTTGAGTCTAAATAAACTTTAGAATCATCATATATTGATAACTATTCTGATAGTGGTTACACACTCCTTGCATATTCACTTGAAAACATGTGTGATCCTTTCATGATTTGCAAGGACTTTTTCTTTTGAATTGACATAAATTCTCCTAGTAGTTTCTAAAAAAATTATGTTACCTTTTACCATTCCATTAACATTGCATATCCCATTCACATTAACCAACCTATCCATTATATTTATGTTCCACCTCCCACAAAATCTAATTAGGATTGATAGAATAACACATTTTTGAACTTTTTCCATGGTGACATCTCAGTGGAAGAAGTTTTGGCGAACCAAGACAACATTTAGGAAAAATAATAATCTCCTAGTGAAACCTTGTTCAAGGTGCTAAGGGACAATTAATTTCTAAACTTAACATATTTTAGTGAAATCTTGTTTGAGGTGCTAGATGATAATTAAATCCAAAAGTCAATGTCCCTTAGGGAAACCTTATATTAGGTGCTATAGGACAATCAAAATCAAGAAGACTTTGTTGGTGAAAACTTATTTGAGGCACCAATAGCTAAGCCAATTAATTCCTCATTACTTGATAAATACATTATTGAATTCAATATCAACATAGTTGATAATCCACAACATATTATAATTGTAGCATCTCATAGTCCTAAACAACAAATTTATATTGTGGCCTTATTGAGAGAATTTATAGAGGTATTTGGCCCTGCCACAACCAAAATCATGTCAAATTTAGAATTATCAACAATGTTTATGAATGTAAACCCCAATCTTCATATTTTCCCCAATAATTATACATTTCATTGTTATCATATTATTCATTCAACTCTTATATTACATTACCAAATTAGATCTTTATTCCAATGCCTATCCTTATTTATTCCAATTCTTATCCTTTTTTACCCTTCTTGGTAGCACTATTTTTTTTAGAGGCTACAAATCCATATTATATATAGGTGGAAGAAGTAGATCGACAACTAATGATGATCATACCAACTATAGTGTAGCTCACATCTGTAATAGCATCTTAGTAGGGAAACTATTTAGAATGGGTATAGGATAAACATTCAAAGGTTCATAATTATGCATCTCATAATCCTCCATTAATTTGGGATGATAGAAAATCAAAAACATTATAAAAATTAGTTCAAAAATAAAAAGAGAGAAATAATTCATCCAACAGTGAAAACCATGCATATGGTGCCTTGGGCAAGTACCATTATGAAATCTAGGTTTTGAGAGTTGTGTAAATAATTTTTTGACTGTAAGTACCTTGTTAGGGGAATCCTCATTTGCATCAAATACCATTCTATTCCATTCCAAAAAATTTAGCCATTCAATCTTATTTATCCTAATCCCATCTTATCATGCCCATCAGTCTTCCCATCTTGATCTTGTTATGGAAGTGGAAGGTATATTGAGACCTATTTAGAAAACATTTTGTCGCATTACCTGCATAACAATTTGATGATTGGACACATTTAATTATCATGTGATATGGTTCTTTGGTATTCCTAGTCCCTTCCCTCGTTATCATCCATTATTATATAGTATTATCTATTCATCCTTCATTCATTATTTTTCCCATTATGGGAGGAACTACATTGGCATGAGGTCCATTTAGACTATGTAGGTAATGCTTGGTTTCTAAGGTCATATTGGCCACCCTTAAAAAACATTCTCATCATTTTATGAGTTAAAACTTTGTGCATATCATAATATTCCATTGAGTTGAGATGCCAAAATCTCAAAAACATTCAAAACATTTCAAAAGTCCTAAAAATTAAAAAAGGCTTAAAATATCCATGAGAGATATAAAGCCAAAAAATCCTAAACATTTGAAAAATCTTCAAATCTCCATGAGAGATATTAAGCCACGAAATTCAAAAACATTTGTCTTGTTCTACATATAGTCAACAATCCCTTTATCAATCATTGGGACACTAATTTTAGCAACCATTGGGATGTGTCCTTTCCAAATTTTCCCTACTGGAAGATTCATTACTGGTTCCAATCATTTTAACCACCTTAGGATATGTATTTTACTCCATAGGATGTGTCCTTCCCATGCATGTTTCTTTTCTTTGGAGCACTATCCAATTATCATTATAATTACACCTTCACACATGGATATTAACTTGATTAATGACAAGATGTTTTTTGTTTCTTTTATTTTTAAGCTTTGTGTGTGTTTGTTTTGGTTAATTTCTTGATTGATTGATTGATTGATTGATCGATTGGTTGATTTTATTTTTTTACCTTGACTCAGTCCATATGTGTTTATAGGGTTATTTATTGTATTTATACTTGAATCCATCCATTGGCATACAAATATAATTTCATTGTAATTTTTCCATATCATGGTTCATTTATGTCACTTGTCTATTGGAATAGGATTCAATCCTTATGCACACTATGGTTAAGCCATCATGGTGTTTTATATCATGGTGCATATTATTGTGTGTTACATTAAAAATAAAGTTTTTGAGGATTATATATGATGTTTCACTACACTATAAATATCTCCCATTACAAAATCATCCATTCTCAAAATCAATCATTCTAGTCATCTTTGACTACATCACATCATCATATTTTGCATGGTCAATCAAAATAATTGAATAATATAGCTATATATGTGTTCATTAGGATGTGTATCTTTGAATGAAAATGTAATAAAAATATTCATACACATTGGTTCATTATTATTTTTCATTATTGAAAGAATATTTTCCAAGAATCAAATAAAATAACATTGAAAATAAGCAATGGATCAATATTACCTTAACAAGGTAATAAAACCATAAATTTGAGATAGTATATTTCATAAGTGGAAAAATCATCAAATGGATAAAACCCCAAAATATATTAAGAAGCCTTACAACCAATGAATCACTTCAATTACAATAGCATGAAGAAGCTAGGAGAGAGAAATAATGGCCATAGGCCAAAAGAGCATCACAAGGATGCAAGAGCAAGAGCAAGATCAATATTGAACCACTCCCAAAAAGGTAAGAAGAGAGGAGGAGAAGAGCTCAATAAATATAGATAGTAGGAATAATGAGTTGTATGTGAAATCTTTAGCATGTGTGCTAAGTATCCTTTATCCTCTTACAAATGAGGAGGATGTGTGTAACATGTAGAGGGAGAGGAGTTATATGCAAGTGACTCCTAAATCTAAAAAGTGGACAAGAGAGGTGAGTGACTCCTTAAAATGCTAGAATAAAATGAATTTATAAATATAATAAATAAACACACAAATAAGACTTAGGATAAGCCTATAAACCTATAAGAAGGACCTAAATTAAGGTTAATTCTCCAACACTCCCACTTAAGCCTAAATTGGGGTTATAAACCTAGAGAAAACATTTTGCAAATAAGAGATGGATTTGAAATTAAATAATACTCCCCCTCTATAGAGACTTTCTTCAAGATAAATTACAATAGTTTGAGAAATAAAAAAGAAAACAAGGTGTCATAAAAAGTCACAAAGATGAAAGTGTGATTATGAAAAAACTCCAAGAATCCTCTTTAGACAATGTGGTCGATCTATAATGGAACAAAGGCAAAAAAAGGAGTAATAATTCACAAAACCTAGAAGACAACATATTGACACCAAGATTCTAAGTTAAGTAACCAATTTGACAAAAAATACAATCTACCTACATAATGTAATAAAAGTAGATGTACAACTAGGCAAATTTAAGCTAAAGACAACTTCCATCACAAAGAGCAAAAACCTGTGTAAAAAAAAGTTAGTCAATAAATCTCTAAAAAAATCATATATCCTTTACAACAAAAATCAAGGAATGCAAGATAAGATATTTAGTTAATCAAAATAGAGACAAAGAATAAGTGTCACTTGCAAAAGATATTTTGCATAAAGCATTAGAATAATGATTAAAATAAGATATATCAAAGTCTCTAAAAGATTTATTTTCATTAGAAATCCAAATAACATTAACCTTATAGGTAGGATATTTAGTTATTTTATAATAATTTAAAATTTCATGTATGGATTTAACACAAAATTTACATGGGTGCAATTTCCAACATTGAGATATATAATGTCCATTTTTTCCACAATACACACAATGTTTAGCAATTTTAATCAAAGTATAACCATTAGAATCAATGTAATCAAAAGAAGTTTTATTATAAGTCTTTTTATGTGGAGGCAAATAAGATGTAAAATTTACATTATAATCAATATAATATTCAAAATTGATACCTTTATAATTTTCATTTGAATTAAGTAAAATAGGTTCAAGTATACTAGTTTTATAGTTACCAAGTTCACCACTTGAGTAGCCCATAGTATTCATGATTTTTTAATCTGGGGTTGGTAGAAGAAGTGCGCACATGAGTTTGATCTCATTTATAAACACAAGGATATCCATCATCATTAGAGATATTATCATTAGCAAAAGATGCAAATTTTTCATTTAGAGCGTCAATAGAATTTTGCACAGTCATCATCTTCTCATTAAAAGAGTTGTAAAAATTAGTTACAGTGTCATTTTGGCATGTAATTTGTGTCTTAATATAAATTATCTCATCAATTTTTAGATAAATTTGATGTAAAACATTTTTTATTTCAAAAAAATGTAAGTTTACAAACCATTTTAAGCATGTTAAGATGCACAAGACAATAATGTGATTTAAAAAACTTACGTGCAAGGTCTAAGCAAAAAACAAACCAAAAATACTTAAAAATTAACTTTCATGAAGCCAATTACACTAATATTTAGATAAATTAATTTGTAAATTTAAATCCACGCCAAAGCACCAAAAATATTGATGAGGAAAATAAAATTAATTAATTGATTTAAATTAAATTAATAAACTCTTTCTTTACATATGTAAAAAAAGGTTTTCTAAAAACTTTTAAAATGTATTTTAAAGAGTTTCAAAAAATATATTAATTACTTTGATTGAATAATATTAAGAAATTACTTAGCAAAATGTGTCTTGTTTTGAAAATAAAAACTTAACATGAATGCATAAAAATGATAAATTAAGCTTTAAAGAAAAAAGATGCCATGATGATATGAAAACATTTTTTATAATATGAATTAAAAGCTTTAAATGGTTTTATGAATGCCACATCCTTATGTAAAGGAAAGGAAAAAACATTTTTTTGTTTAAGATCAAAGTGTTTAGAATTTACAGAGAAAGCTTACACAAAGCATAATCAATGTAAACTTGGCATACTAAACATTAAAGATATTTTAGAAAAAAAAAGGAGACAATGTTTTACAAATAAACAAGATGTAATTTTAAAAAGGTACAAATCATTAGAAAAAAAAACATTTCTAAGTTGGAAGAATTTAAGAATGAACCCTGCTCATTCTTATTTGTTGTATTTCACTGGTCAATGAATTAATGATTGAAGAAATTTTATAAAGTTATACCAATATACTCCAAAAAAATGTAAATTGTAGGATTAAAATGGAAGTTACCTCATAGCATTGAGTTTTTTGAATAACCATAGCCAATAGATTTCAATAACAATACGTGTCAAAGAGCATGCTCTGCCAAAAGACAATGCTAAATGCTTGAGGAAAACACACTTAGGTAATCTATTGTGGACAAACGAGGAGACATGTTCAAATCTAAGAGCTAGATCTTAAAGATATATCCTATGGATACACTAAAAAAATTAAAAATCAATGATGTACAAGAACTTAGAACCAAAATACCAAAGGTGTAAAACTTTGAGAAGCACAAGATGTAGAAATGAATGCCAAACACTTAACTGAATGTCAAAGATTTGAATTAAACTAAGTTCCTCAAAAATGGTGCATGCATAAGGAAATAAGATTCTAAAGAAAAAAGTTAAGACAACTCAAAAAAAACAAATAACTAACAAAAATCCATAAAAGAAAAACCAAAAAAATGATGACTCCAACTGAAATAATATAAGCCACAATGAGAAAAACTATTAGATTTTTTTTCATTAATTTGCATATTATTATAAAAAAAAACTAAGTAAAAACAATTTAAAGATTTCATGAAGTTGGAAAAAATCTGAATGGTCAAAAGATAAAGACTAACCACTCATACTTCTTGAGATGTAAGCAAACATCAATCAGTTGTTAGTGCAAGGTATTACCAAAAAAAATCATGCAAGAGAAAAAAACTTAGATCATTACCAAAACCAAAATGGCTCTTAGAAGAAACTAGATATTACTAACAAACTAAAAATAAAAGAACTTAGAGCTAGATTTATATGCTTAAAATACCATATTTTTTTAGTATACACAACTAATAAAAAAATAAAATTGGCTAAAAATACACTTTCTCAAGTAACTTGAAAGTTAATATTAGTATTCAAATATGCAAAAATAAATTTTTATGCAAATAATGGAACAAAAAAAAATTTTAAAAAAGAACGATAAAAAATTGCTTCCTTTTCCTTCTTCAAACCTACAAAAAAAATCAAAGATCAATGTTAAATTAACTTGGATCTAATACAATGAAAGAATATTTTCCAAGAATCAAATAAAATAATGTTGAAAATAAGTAATGGAACAATGTTACCTTAACAAGGTGAGCAAACCACAAATTTGAGGTAAGATATTTGAGAAGTGGGGAAACCATTGAATGGAGAAAACCCCCATAATCTATTAATAAGCCTTAAAACCAATGAATCACTCTAAGTATAATAGCATGAAGAATATAGGAGAGAGAAATAATGGCCTTAGGCCAAAATATCATCACAAGGATGCAAGAGTAAGAGAAATATCAATATTGAACCACTACCAAAAATAAAAAAAGAGGGGAGGAGGAGAGCTCAATAAATAGAGCTAAGAAGAATAAGGAGTTAAATATGGAAGCTTCATCATGTGTGCCAAGTGTCCATAATCTTATTACAAGTGAAGAAGATGTGTGTGATGTGGGGGGAGAGGAGTTACATGAAACTAACTCCTAAATCCAACAAGTGGACAAAAGAGATGAGTGACATCTCAAAAGGCTAGAATAAAGTGCATTTATAAATACAATAAACACATATGCAAATAAGATGTAGGATAAACATATAAACCTATAGGAAGAATCCAAATTAAGGTTAATCCTCCAACAATTATATTATCAAATTAGGTATACTATTATATTCTTCATCATTTCTTATTATTTTCTCCCATCTTGGGAGAACTACATTGGCCTAAGGTCCATTTGGACTATGTAGGTAGAGCTCAGTTACATTTAGTTTTTTGGGTCAACTCAAACACTATTATCTCATTATTGTTCAATTTTCATTATGTTATTCTACATTTATTTCATCACTTTGATCATTCTCATATGTCTAGTTTTCATGGATTCTTCATTATTTAAAAATTCATTATACTATCACACCTATATTTTCATCATTCATCTCATCTTTGATATGTGTAATAGGTTAAATCCTTGAAGTATGTTTTTCAATCAGTTAATCAAATCAATTAGACTGATCAATGATCAAATCCTCTCTACTGAGGCAAATCATTTAATCAAAAATCAAATTTGCCTTGTTGGAGCAAATCATTAGTCAATCAATTATCCCCTCTTGGGCTAATTCAATCAATCTATCTTTCTTCTAATTCTAAGCTCATAGTTTTCGTCCTCTTTGGGGAAAATTAAAGTGTGGAGCTTTTTTAGGGATTGATCATTACCTAAGCCTACAATTTTCTCCCTATTTGAGGCAAGTCATAGCATGTCACTTATATTGGGATGCATCCTCCCCTATTCCCCCTCTTTGGGATAAAACATTTTTCTACTCTATCATTATTGGATATCGATATGTGTAAGCATTAGCTCATATAAATTAATCTCAGCCATGGATTAATTTTACCTCTTCTTCTTGTCTATTTTGTTCCTTTTAAGGGCTCATTCATCAATCTTACTTTTGGGCCACTCTCGTGAGGGGGCATTGTGGGCATCCCAAACATTGTTTGGGACATTGGTGTGAACCCATATTCAATAAATTGAACAAAATTTAATAAAATGTGAACACATCATTATTCAATCTTTATCAAATCAGTTTAATGAGAATTTCATTATTTGAAAAATCATTTTTTTACTTGCATCTTGTAATGCCTTCTCAAATATGGGGAAAAAGTAGACATCATTTCTCATCACTTTCATTTCAAAATTTTAATCTAAATCAATTTCTGGTAATAATACATAAAGTCATTAAAACACCTAAATTTGCTCATACACTTGACATGCATCTTATAAAACATATTGGGGCATCTTTGATTCGGAAAATATATTATATGCAATCTTCAGCTTCACTTTATTAGTTATGAGTCAATTTATGGCTATGAAAGAGATGTGTTAGATTAATTAGGTTAAATGGTTCTTCAACTTTCAAAAGTCACGTCACTTTTCATTAAGTTAATTAACCTAAACTTCCTCTAATTATAAATTACATAGCTTTTTGAATTCCCTATTTTATAAATTTATCAGTTAGATTTATTCCATAATTATCATGGAAAGTGGTTAAGTGGTTTATGACATCATCATGGCATTATAGGCAAATATCAGGGATCATGGCATCATCATGAATGTTGTTAACAATTTAAAAAATATTAAACAAATATCAGAATTTGTAATCCATACCTAATCAATACAAACTTAACCATAGTTATTAATGGCAAAAGGCATCTAGTATTGACTAATTCTCATCCACTCATCTCAAGCTTGATCCAATATCCACCATGATCTGATCAGGTTATAAATATAAGGTGGCCCCATTAGGCATAACAAGCCTTTTAGTGAAAATAAACTATATATAAATCAATGGAAAGCTTCACCTTTATTCATCCCTTCTTTATCAAAACATCAAGTGGACAAGGGGAGATGTTGCTTACACATGGATATGACATCACCAAGGACCTATAGTTCTACAATCTAAGCATAAACCTCTTACAATCTGGCTAGCAAATGACATCCTGAAGGGAGATTTAATGATTCTATTTTATCTTCTATTTGGTTATTCATTACTTAGTATTGCTCAATCATAGGTATTAGGATTAGAATATTATGGTCTTTCAAAAAAAATCATTCACTAATAATGATCTAGCCTTCTTTGGATTCATGATCTACAGTAACATAGCATCATCTAGAATGAACACCATATGATCAGATGTTAAGTAAATGAATTATCCAACAAAATATCACTACATAAACATACTGAATAGCCACTATGAAAACTTATCAAAATCATCAAAATGTCACTAAATATGTAGATGAACAAATACTAATAAAATTGAACATGATATTAAAATTATAACTATATAATAGTACTCATAATCTACTATAAAGAAGTGTAAAACTTAAAATATTAAAAAAACATGTCACATGATAAGTATATCAACATAAACCATATACGAACCAAAATACCATACTATAAATACTTTTGATCAGAATCATCATTTGAAACCAAATTTATCAATGGTGTTCCCTTATCTATTAGGTAATATATACACTCTAGTGGTGAATTAGGAAACTCAACATTAATGGTTCTACCACAATCATCATATACCTCAAGCTTAACTTTCTTTCACACTCTAGTGACCATGGGTTGGGATGTAAGACTATCAATACTCTTTTTACTAATTGATGCAAGCCTATTAGGGGCATATAAAGTAGGCCTAAGTAAAATATCTAATGAAGGATTAGGATTAGTGAGATTAGGGTTAAGATCAGGAGATAAATCAACATAAATAAAGATAAGGTTCATATTAAGAACATAATTAAGAGTTTTTATGCATATGTTGAGAATATTCACTTGGTGTACTTTGTCTAAAAAGAAGAGATTTCTAAGTGGGTCATCTCTAATCTCTATGAAAAACATTACCTTGCATATTAAAAGAGGAAGATGGTATATTATCAAATAGATTTTAAAACTTTGGGTCATTCGGTCATTCACATCAAAATGGATAGAAACATAAGTTCCATAGTGAGAAGGCTGAGAGAAAGTATTGGTAACCCTATAGCCATGAAAATTCCTATCATGATGACTACTTTGTGATGGAGTGACATTTGACTACTATAGGTTACTTCTAACCCACACATTTTTATAGGAATCTCTTTAATATTGTGTCCAACCTAACATGGTTCTACATCATGAAAAGGCCTATCACAATGACTACTCTATGATGGAGTACCACTTGACTATTATAAATTACCTCTACTCCACACAGAAAACTCTCAAATTTGGTGTCCAACTTGACATGGTTCTAGATTTAAAATAAAACAAATAAAAACCCTAAAAATGATAAATACTTTCAAAAATCCAATAAATTTCAACTAAAAAAAATTATGACAAGAAACAAATAACTTTTTTATTTAATATCATAGTATCAAATTATCCTTACATCCATAATAAGTTCCATTTTCCCGTTTGTAGAATATAGATTCATAATAGGATTATATAATAAACATATTATACATATTAAGAAATGGAACAATATTGAAAAATCAATTATTCATTGAAACATATGAAGACAAATTGACTAAAAACTATATTTTCCTGTGAAACCATTTATTATTTATAAAACAACTATATATAAAATAAGTTTTATAAAAGAACCATTTCAAAAAAACATATTTCATATTTAAGTAACTATATGATTTTATGGAGATCAAATGAATTGATAAAATCTACTTATTTCTCATAGTCAAGTAATGCATCATTTGACATGTATAAATCCAAACCTTAATATCAATAGAATTGCTAGGCAAGAACAAATGATGTAACTTGTTCACATAAAACTTTCATATATTCATATATCATAATAAAATACCATGTGTTTCATGTAGACTTAGGCCAAATATGCACCAAGATAAATAGATTTTTAATCAATGAATCATTTCATATGGTCATATTAATAAACTACTATATGTAAAAGTATCGGTTATGCAAAGGATTTCAAAACATATCTACCTTCATTTTATAATTTCATGCAAGGATGGAGTTATTCACTTGTAAAATATTTCCAAAAACATAATAACCTTTATCTTGCACTTTGAGTTATAACAAATGTTTGAATTTGTATGCAAGTATCCAAAATAAAAATGAAGGGTTTCGAAGACAAAGGCTTGAAAAATATTCCAACTCCATATCTGAGTACTCGCCTAAATAAAACTTCCAATTTTTTTCCTCAAAGGAATGAGACAAGAATGAATAAAACCATCAACCCAACAATATTATTTTCATGCATGAAAATCAGCTTTCAAGCACTCAATAATTTTACGTATGCATTAACCAAAACCATTTTATCGTTCACTACTTTATGCCACATAGATATCACTTAACCTTGTATTTTAAATGATAACACAATGATAATTGTAAACAAGATCCATGTCATATAATAAATACATGATAAATAAATAAACCCTGAGTGTACCTTTCAACTGCAATCTTAATATACGTGGTTATAAAATTAAAGAATTTGAATATACCATATGATTGCAAATCTTAGTGAAAACTGAGTTTGTATTTACACACAATGTAAATAATAATATTCTTTGCTTGAAAACCTTATAAAATATTTAAAAATAAAAACCATGGTGTATGAATAATGAAGCATGCAAAATTAAATATTATCTTTTCCTTACTTATGCATGAAAACCCAAAACCTTCTATTTATATGCAAGAATATCACTTCTTTATGCAAGTTTTAATCAAAACTTCCATTTATGAAATAAACTAAAAATATAAGCTTTGCATGCAATATATTCAACCAAAAAAAATTTAACCCCCTTAAAAATGAGAAAAGGATTCTAACACACAATGTGAACTTATTTTCAAACACACAGTTAATGTGGCTATGGCCAACATGTCCTATAAATTGGTGGAATAATAGAATTATCTAGACAATCCACTAAAAAATGCACTTCGATAGCCACTAAACAAATTTCACAAACATAATTTTACAAACACAAAATCCATGACCACTTTTTACTAAGTTGAGGTAGGGACAAGTCTTAAATGCCTAAGATTTTCATGTATACAATAATATTTTAATATAGCTAGATTTAAATTCAAATGCCTTCGATATAATATGCCTCAAAAATATCCAAAACCAAATCACTTCATAAAATAAACTTGTCAATTATAGCCTTTGATACAATGTTTAATCAAGGCTAATTCATGAAACAAGTTATATGATTTAGGTCACAAGTGTTCTCAAAGTCATATAACAATTGATAATAGGATAATTCAAATAATTGTTAAGCATGAAATATACTAAGACAGGGGGTGAATCAATATATTATATATCTTTTAGTTAATCTGATTTTTTTCTTTAACCACTTAATCACACATTCAAGATATACAATAAAATTGAAACAATAACATGTAGCACGAGAGAGAGAGAGAGAGAGAGAGAGAGAGAGAGAGAGAGAGAGAGAGAGAGAGAGAGAGAGAGAGAGAGAGAGAGAGAGAGAGAGAGAGAGAGAGAGAGACTAGATTTTTAAGTGGAAATCCAAAGTGGGAAAAACCATGGAGAATAATATCAAGTATATGAATGAGCACCAACTCAAATTAGAAATTTCACAAGCACCAACTTGTAGGAACACCAACCCCTTTGCCGAGCACCAACACAACAACTATTTGTGAGCACCAACCCATAGGAGCACCAACCCCTCTTGTGGATAAAACACAACTATCTCTCAATGTTACTCAAAAAATGATATAACTCTAAAATATCTCTTACTTTTCTCTCCTCTTTTTTTATATAAAATAATTACAAAACCATGCACTCTCTTGAATATTACAAATGGATTCTCAAGCCTTTATTTATAGCTTTCCAAATGACCTTTGGCATTCACCCTTTGTGACCCTTCAATCCTCATGGAAAATGGCACCAAACTTTCATGACCCTTCATATCCTTGTATTTGACAAGTCACATGGTGACCCTTCATAAGCAAATGTGTCCTTTCCTCTTTTGTCTTTATCTTCATGACCCTTTGACTTCTCCATGGGCCCTCTTTTGACTTTTATGCTACCAAAAATATATTTGTTAATATTAAATAAATATCAAGACACATTAGCCAAGATATGAATATTAAAAACACCATTAAATGTTATGGGGCCTTTATCACCAATAATGCAAGACCTTTGGCATCAATGACAATATTTCTAACAATCTCCACCTTTATCATTGATGGCAACCTCAAACTAAAACTGCCACATCTTGAAACCTGCATATACTACCATCTAAAAACATATAGTAACTCCCCCTTACTGTAGCAACCTGTACCCATTCTCTGTACATGTTTATGTACCTATACCTATTTTTGTTCTTCTCCCCCTTTGACATCAATGGCAAAGGGCTTATCCTAGAGCTAACACATAGCTCCCCCTCAACTGATGTTGATCTTCAATGGCAGGAAGTAAAAGAAATTACTCCCAAATTCTCGTGTAGATACTCAAATGTGTCTTTTGGTAGTGCCTTTATGAAAATATCTACAATCTACTATGTAGAACTTATATATTCTATCTTAACATATTGATCTACAACCTACTCTCTCAAGAAGTGATATCTGCTAAGAATATGTTTTGTTCTTGAATGCATCACTAAATTCTTAGAACTGTTAATAGCACTTGTGTTGTCATAAAAAATAGAAATAGGTTCATCATATTTTACCTTCATAGATTCCAAAGTTTGCTTCATTCAAAGCACTTGAGTACAACAAAATACCTCTATAATATATTCTTCTTTAGCTATAGAAAGTGATATTGAATTCTACTTTTTGCTTAGCCATGATACTAAGCTATCATTGAGGAAGAAAACTCCTCCACTTGTACTCTTTCTATCATCTAAGAAACCTTCCCAATCTAAATCTATATAAGCAACAAAATTAAAATCTCTACCTGTGGGATACCATAATCTATAATCTAATGTCCCTTTGATATATCTAAATATTCTCTTCACCAATTGAACATGACTATGTTTTGAAGCTGACTGATATCTTGTAACCATACCTACTACATACATGATGTCTAGCCTCGATGCTATCAAACATAAGAGACTACCAATCATAGATCTATACAAATATTTATCTACAATAGATGAATCTCCATCCTTGATCACCTTGTTCTCTATACCCATCAGTGTACCAATTGGTGCACAATCCTCAAAACCAAACTTTTTCAACATTTCTTTGGCATATTTACTTTGAGATATGAAAATTATTTTATCTAACTAAAAAATTTGTAAACCCAAGAAAAATGATAATTCTTTAAGCATAGACATCTCAAATTCTTTTAGAATTTTGTTAGAAAAGTCTTTTATCATATTTTCAATGTTACTTCCAAATATTATGTCATCAACATATACCACAACAATCAACTGATGCTCACCTTCTATTTTGATGTAGAGATTACTTTTAGCAAATATTCTTTTGAAACCTTGATCCTACAGGTATTTATCAAGTCTTGTATACCAAGCTCTGAATCTTGTCTCAATCCATACGTTGCTTTCTTCAATCTACATATATGGCTACTATCATTTGAGAGAACAAATCCCTTTGGTTGCTCAATGTAGACCTCCTCTTCTAGATTCCCATTCAGTAAATTAGACTTGACATCCATCTAAAACACTTTGAAATTTTTTAAAATTTCATATGCAAGAAACATTCTAATAACCTCTAGGCTTGCTACTGGTGCAAAAGTTTCTTCAAAATCTATTCCCTTAATCTAAACATATCTTTTACATACTAATCTTGCTTTATTCCTAGTCACTTATCCATTTTCATTCAATTTATTTATGTAAACCTATTTTTTTCTATCACATTATGATATTTTGGTCAAAACACTAATTCCCAAGTATCATTATTTTCTATTTGATTTAATTCTTCATCCATTACCTTAACCCAATGCTTATCATGTCTAGCTTCTGAAAAGTGTGAATTCTTTCATTTACATCCCTAATGATGTCACTTTTGTTATGATTTATTTAGACATATTTGGATGGAGTTTTGGTGTCTTTTTTCTCCTTCTTCTCATCTTCATTTGATTCTTCAAAATCTTCCTCTTCAATGATTTTAGGAATGTCTACTAGATCATTAATTATTTGTGCTCCATCTTCTTCTATCCTGACAATTGCACTTTCAACTATTTTTTTGTTTCTTTTGTTATAATATTTGCAAGAATAACTAAGAAATATACCTTCATCTGCTCTAGATTCAAACTTACCCAGTTTTTCATCAGTTCTCTTTATGAAGCATCTACTACTAAAAAATCTAAAATAATCAACTATAGCTAGTTTGTCTTTCCATAGCTCATACAGAGTCTTATCACTATTGACTCTCAATAATGCTCTATTCTAGATATGCTCTATTATACCAACTACCTCTCTTTAATATTTATCGAGTGTCTTGGATTCATTTAGCATTGTCCTTGCCATCTTTTGAACTGTTATGTTTCTTCATTCAACTACTCCATTTTGTTTTAGAGTTTTGGATATTGAATAATATCTCTTTATTCCATGGTCTTTATAAAACTCAATAAACTGATCTGACATGAATTCTCCCCCTTGATTTGATCTTAGGCACTTAATCTTCAAACTAGTTTTATTCTCAACTAATGCTTTGAAATGTCTAAAATTTTTTGATTTTTTCTTTAAAAACATTACCAAGTCATACATGAAAAATCATCAATAAGAAACATGAAATATTTCTCACCTTGAGTAATTTGATTTCTCATAGGTATACATAGATTAGTGTGAACAAGCTCTAACATCTGAGTGGTCGAGTATTATTTTATTTTTAACCACCTTCTGGCTGCTTCCCATGCTGACAAGGTTCACAAAGTGTGTTAGATGGATTTGTAATCTTTAAAAGATTTCTAACTGCTTGCTTCTTGTTGATGTTAACAATATTGTCAAAATTTATGTGTCCCATCCTCCTATATCATAGCCAACTTTTGTCAATCTAACTCAAACAACATCTTTGACCTTTGATGTCTAAAAACATATACAAATTATTTCATGTTCTCTGAGCATCTACAACCAACACATCTGAATATTTTCTCCTAATTTCACAAATTTATACATAAACATTTAGTGTGTGACCTTGATCACACATTTGACTTACACTCAAAACATTATGCTTAATACCTTCTACATACAAAACATTTTCAGTTTTAGTTCTACCATTATCTAAACTTAGTGTACCTTTTTTGGTAATTCTAGCAGTAGTATTATCTCTGAATTTCACTATGCCACCATTGATCTTATTCAAGGTTATGAACTTGTCTTGTCCCCTATCATGTGCCTTGAACATCCACTATAAATGAACCATGGTTTTTCTTCATTTATTGTATGAAAAGCTATCTATACCAACATAGATTTTTTAGGTTGTTTCTTCTACCACGAACCTGTCTGAATTTTCTTCTTGATGAATGGAGCCTTAAAACTATGGTCCTTCTTGACTAACTTGAACACACTTATACAGTACCATGATATGTGTCTAAATTTGCTGCACTTGTAAAATATTATAGCCTCTTCATTAAATCCTGATAGAGGAGAAAAAGAGTTGTGGCTTCTGCTTGACTCTGCATGAGTTTCCTTCTCCTTATTTTTAAAATTGTTAGCCCTTTTTTGAGATTCTATTTTCTTATGACCATATCCATTATAATAAAAATAGTAACCATAAAAATAGGACCTATTTATGTATCTCTGACCTAATTACCATTTGTAGCTATGTTCCTTTTATCCTTCTTTATTTGAGATGTCCTCTGTATTCTTAACTTTTTCCCTTTTTATTTCCTCTTTTGTAAGAGTTTTAGCAAAGCTCTTTCCTTTTTCTATGTTAACCTTGTCTATGAAAGTAGTGGCCTCCCCTTTCTCTTTTTCAAATTTGATACCTATCTTATTTGACATTGATCTTTGATTTTCTAATATTTTATTCAACATATTAGTGTTATTCTCAAATTTTGAATCATTAGCTGCTCTATCATTAATTGCTTTATTTGTTTTCTCAAGATCTGATTTGAAAGAATCAATTTCAATAACATGCTTTTCACATTCTTCACTTACTTTTTGCAAATGTGCCATTAGATCTTTTTCATTCTTCTTGGATTCTTCAAATTATGTTTGTATATATTCAATTGTTTCCTTTGACTCCTTTTCATTTTTCTCAATCTGGAGCTTAAATCTTTGGTTTTTCTTCTCAAGAGATTTGAAATATTCTAAGACACAAATAATTTCTCCTTCTAGATTCACTTTGACTTCATCTTTTTATTCTTGTTGATCATCTATACTTTTACTTGTGGAGGCATCTTTATGTATGGCCATGAATAGAATCTCTTCTTCTTTTGAATCACTGACTCCACTATCTTCAACTGAGCTAAGATATTTAGAATACAAACTCTTCTTCTCGAATCCTTTCTTGAATTTTCCCTTGAAATTATTCTTGTATGTAGACTTTCCTTCTTCATTGTCACCATTACCCTTATCTAGGCACTTAGCTACAAAATGTCCAATCTTTCCACAATTAAAACATTTAAAAGTTAATTTTCCTTGATATTTACCTATGCCCTTTTTAGCTTGTGAATGAATAGAGCTCCATTGTCATCTTCATCATCACTAAAACTGTCACTTAATTATTGAATCTTATCTTTCTCTTTCTTTGATGTATTGAGAGTAGCTTCTCTCTTTTAGGGTTTCTCTTGTTCGGTCTACATCTCATATGCTATAAGAATACCATGTAGCTCATCCATCTTTAGCTTGGCTAAATTCTTCATCTCTTCAATTGCCAAAAATTTTGCATCATATCTCAATGGTAAAGATCTCAAAACTTTTTGTACCATGATTGATTATTCTAACTTTTCTCCAAGAGCTTGAATCTGATTAACTATTTGATCAACTCGTAAAAGGTAACTTGCTATATTTTCTTTTTCTTCCATTTTTAAACTCTTAAACTATCTTCTGAAAGTCTAAATCTTAGCTTGCTAAACCTTTCCATCACCTTTGTAAATATTCTCAAGTTTTTCTTAAGTTTCATAATAAAATTTACATTGCATAATTTTAATAAATTTTGATTCACATAAACCACATAAAATAGCATTTAAATCTTTAGCATTATTTTCACTTGCCTTTTTTTACAATTGTTTGTGGCTCTTCATATTCCTCCACTACTATTTGCCAAATGTCAAATCTAAGAGCCATCAAATAAGTCCTCATCCTTATGCTCTAAAAATCATAATTTGTCCCATCAAATAAAGGTGCCTTATTTGTATAAAAACCTTCATGTGATCTAGCCATCATGATTTCCCTGATCTACCTTTAAGCTGTAAAACTTTTTCAAAAGGAACTAGCTCTGATACCAATTATTAAGCATGAAATACACTGAGAGGGGGGTGAATCAATCTATTATATATCTTTTACTTAATCTGATTTATTTTCTTTAACCACTTAATCACACATTCAAGACATGCAATAAAACTAAAACAAAAACATGTACCACATAAGAGAGAGAGAGAGAGAGAGACTAAATTTTTATGTGGAAACCCAAAGTGGGAAAAACTATAGAGAATAATCTCAAGTATATGAATGAGCACCAATTAAAATTACAAAATTTGCATGCACCAACTTGTAAGAGCACCAACCCTTTGCAAATATTTGTGAGCACCAACCCACAAGAGCACCAACCCCTCTTGTATATAAAACACAACTATCTCTCAATGTTGCTTACTCAAAAAATGATAGAACTCTACAATATCTCCTACTTTTCTCTCCTCTTTTCTTATATAAAATAATTACAAAACCATGCACTCTCTTGCATATTACAAATGGCTTCTCAATCCTTTATTTATATCTTTCTAAATGACCTTTAGCATTCACCCTTTGTGACCCCTCTATCCTCATGGAAAATGGTGCCAAACTTGCATGACCCTTCATATCCTTGCATTTGAAAAGTCACATGGTGACATTTCATAAGAAAATGCTTCCTTTCCTCTTTTGTCTTTATTTTTGTGACCCTTTGACTTCTCCATGGGCTCTATTTTGACTTTTATGCAACTAAAAATATATTTGTTAATATTAAATAAATATCAACACATATTAGCCAATATATGAATATTAAAAACACCATTAAATGCTATGAGACCTTTATCACCAATAATTCAAGACCTTTGACATCAATAAAAATATTTCCAATAATAGTTCCTTTCCTAAAATCACCAAGTGCATTCCATAAACCATGTAAACCTTAATGTCATAATGTGAAACTTGGATATATGTTAGCAAAATTATTTAACCACTTCAAGTATGTATGAATGACTGAGCCATAAGGTGAAAGTGTGTAATCAACACATGAAAAATATGCTATGAACATATCCATTGGAAAATAATATTATTTAAATTTATCAAAATCAAATATCACTAATTTGTAACTGCATTATTACTTGGATATTCACAATTTTATAATAGTTATGAAAACATCATTCACAACCTTTGAATGCAGATAAAATGCTCTTTTTATAAAATATGATCAAAATGCTATGAAATTATTGATTCTCTTAAACTATATTATGAATTTTCAAACCAAATAACACATCACTATATCACATTGAATCATATGTACATAAAATAATTGTTAAGTGAATGCAATCAAGCTAACCCTTACCAAGCTATTTTAGATTCCATGGCTTATGCCATCCTAGGTGAGATTTTTTAAAATTAAAAATTTTCAATGAGGGGTATTGAATTTGGATATATCAATCCCTTTTCTAAGGCTTAATTAATTGTATAACTTGATCCTTTTTCATATGGTAACATGTTTGTAACTCCCTTGTTAAGAAAGGACATTTGAAACTTCTAATGAAACTTAAGATGTGTTATACTTACCATTTTATTTGGAATTGGTAATTGTAAACATTTAATGTATGATAAATAATAAAATTATATAATTTATCTACCAAGGACATTGGCTTCATGTTTTTGTGGGAGCTCATATTGGGAATGTATGTCAAAAAATGTAGAATACGAACAAGTAATTCGATAAAATGGCTAAGCATTTTATATTTATAAATATTAGGATCTTAACCTAGATAGTAGTATACATTAGGGGGTACCTCATTAATGTAATTTAAAAACATCTTATATGGGTAAGTGCAAAATTTTGGGGATAAAAATTGGCCTACCCATGGACATGATTTTCTTGAAATTTTAAAAATATGAACTTCTATAGATAATTTGAGTTATATACACTAAAAATTTAAAGATAGTGTAAGAACATGAAATGTATCATTGAGTCTAGTTTCCAAAACACAAATTTGTTTTAAAAATGGTTAAGTATAACTAGGCCAAACATCTAAATTTTGAAGAGGAACTCCTATTTTTTTAAGAAAATAGAGTAGATAGATGGTCGTGTGGTGCACCATCTTTTGGCAACATTTTATATTTTTTGAAACACTTCAGTGAAAATTTACATAAGATCTTATAGTTTTTGACCTGTGTGTGTGTGTGTGTGTGTGTGTGTGTGTGTGTGTGTGTGTGTGTGTGTGTGTGTGTGTGTGTGTTTTCAATAAATACTTTTTATGAATTTTTTAAGTAAATAGATCCTGAAAACTAATTTAAAAATGGATAGTTGTCCATGTGGTGCACCTAACTACCTAAAAAAATGAAATTTTTTTTTTAATGTATTTATAATTAGGCTTTGTTTGTAACCTAATAACTTGTTTTTCACTTTATCAAAGAAATACAAATAACATAAACACATATAGGGATGTATGTTTGCAGCATGTAGTGGCCTAAAAAAGGTATAGTTAGATATTAACATAGTTTTAAACTTTAAATTAGTCTAAAAATTATAAAAAACATATTTTTTGAAAGAAGAGAGCATGTTCATCATGATGATATTAAGTTTTTGAATTTTCACATTGAAATTCATAGTGTATTTGGAGATAAGAGTTAAATTTTGTTGTTTTTTATCATAACTCTCAGACTCGATTGTAGATTGATAGGTCCAAGCTTTTGGCTCAAGAATCCAAGCCATTCCCAAGCCAAAAGGCACAAGATTTGAATTCAAATTCAAATTTCATGATTGCATTAATGTAAAATGTGATCACATTAATAGATAACATGATCACATTATTATATAAGCAATAATGCCATCATGTTACTATTGTTTTACACATTAAATTAGTAATCATGTAGATGGAGAAAACCTTGGTTAATAGATAATGTAATCACATTATCAATAATATGGTTATTTTTTTATTATAAGTATAAATTTATATTTATATTGTTACATTTATTTCCTTATAATTTAAATTTATTTTAGTAAATATAATAAATTAGGGTCACTCTACATCTAATAGAGTTAGTGTCATAATTTCATGCTTTATGATGTGGAAATAGTTTTTCAAAATCTAGTTTGGTCAGTACTTAGGCATTTTCAAGCTTTAAGTATTAAACCTTGGGATTTTAGGAAATAATTTTTACAATTGATGTCCATTTTTGGTAAACATATAGTCATTTTTTAGGTTTTTGTGCCTTATGGATTGATTCCTAACATTTATAAAAGTCATAAGTTTGTTAAAATTGAAGTTTTCAAATAACTCACTTTGAAATTGCTGCAAAGTGGTGTGAAATGGGTAGCATAGGTCACATTTATGACCTACACACATCAAATGACCAATTTGTGTTAGTTTCACCTATTCATCATTTGTCCCTCATCCTTGATCACTTCCTACTCATCCCTCATTACCCCTAATCACTCTCTCATCATTCTTAATTGTCCCTAATCACTCCTAATTGACCCTCACTATCCCTAGTCATCTCTAATCACTTTCTTATCATCCATAATCACTCCTCCATTAATCCTCACTATCCCTCATCATCCCTAATCACCCCCTTCCTATCCTTCATCATCCCTAATCACTCTTTCCTCATCCCTCATCATCCCTAATCACTCCCTCATCCCTATTCACTCCCTCCTCATCCCTCCTCATCCCTAATCACTCCCTCATTGACCTTCATTGTCACTCATCATCTCTAATCACTCAAGCTAATAATCCATAATCACTCATTCATTGACTATCACCATCCCTTGTCATCCCTAATCACTCCCTTCTCATCCCTCATAATCCTTAATAACTATTTCCTCATCCCTCATCATCACTAAGCACTCCCTCATTTATGCTCACCATCCCTCATCACTCCATTAACCCTCACCATCCCTAATCACTCCCTCATTATCTGACATAAGTATATACTTTAAAGATATCTTTGATTCCAATTATATGTTAGTTAATCCATTATAATATAAATTAACTCTTTTCTAGGACTTGTTATGTTGTCAATACCCCTTTGTGATATTCAATTTATTACTGAATGAATTAGATGATCTTCCAATTTTATGGTCAAGTAACATAAGTAATAACACAAAATAGAGTCTAAATTTTAGTTCATATAATTATATTTGTTTTACAAATAACTATATGAAACTTTATTTAGTTCCACCTTTGGTATCTTGGTTCAAAAGAAAAAATTAAACACAAATCTCTTGTATAATTTTCTAATTATGAGAATATTTGAATTAGATGCAAAGTTATTTAGTGTTTCCCATTCCTATATGACTTTAATCTTGGTCAGGTTCACAAATGCACTCCTTGAGTGTGTAATTTATCCCAAATATTTTATCTCTTGCATGAAAAATGAACATTTATTCATATTATCATAAAAATATGTTTCTACAAAATGTGAAACACTAGTTCAGCATGGTGTAGATGTTCATCCTATTTTTTCTAAAGATTAAGATGTCATCCAGGTAGATTAAAAAAATGACATAGGTAAAGGGCCTGAGGATGTCATTCAACATCTCAATGAATGAATTCACTACATTATTTAACCTAAAAGGCATAACCAACTAGTCAATCAATCCTTCTTTTATTTTTAAGACTATATTCCAAATGTCTAGAGATTCAACATGAATATGATGATACCCAAACTTAAGATCAATTTTGGAAAAGACATCTATACCATGTATATGGTATAAAAAATTCCTTAATATTTAGATGAGGATAATAATTCTTCACTTTATCTTATTTATATTTTTTTAATTGATTCACAACTTTGGTAAAATCATAAATTGGGCTTTTGCAAGGCAATGATTTGGGCATGATGTGTCCATTATCCATGATTTCATGGATCTACCACTTGATTTATTAATTCTCTAAAAATTATATGTTATATAAAGAAGTTTGAGGTAGAGGTCGTTAAGGGATCAAACCAATAGTATTATTTAGTGTATAATATGTAGGAACTTATTTAAGTGACTAAAAGACATCCTTGTATTCATCTAGTTTATGGTTCAATTATTTTATCTTTGTTATTTTTGGATAAAACACATTATGATATGGTGACATAAGGATGTTATTAAATTTAATACTTACCATCAAGAGTATACTTCTTACTATAATTGATAAGATTCATGCACTTCCTGGCACCAATTACTGAAAGCTTATGAACTAACTATGATATATGGTATTTTAGATCATGATAATATATCACAACATTTCAAGGATTTACTTCATAGACTACATGTAAATGGTAAATATATGGTTGACCACATGTAAAACATCACATGGTGAGATGTCACAAAGGATTGCATCTTTAAAAAGTTTGATTTTGTACACCAAGTGACACTACTAGGTGATCCATTTATCAAAGCCTACACTAGACCATACACTAACATATGGCTATGAATGATGTATAAATTTCAAGTTTAATTTTTAAAAATATGATTTAGGATAAATTAAATTCTTTTTAATTTCATTGTAAATGATGAAGTATATTGGCTCACCATTGATCTACATTTATTAATGAAATGATATTTTTAATTCATATAATTTCTTATTGGGAGAAGTAGAGATATTTTTAGTACCGACCATATCATTAGTACCGACCATATCATTAGTGCTATATAACTTGTACCCACTTCTTGAGATGTTTAAGTAAAGAGTTCATAGTGTGACACTCTTCATTGGATTGAATATTGAAGTTATAAATTAAGCACCACTTTCCAATTTTAGACTACTTATTATAATCATTTGCAATTTATTTTCCACTCTCTGGTATGATGAATAAATTAATAGGAATACAAATATAAGGCTTTCAATTTAATTATTTTGATCATAAAATGTCCTCATATGGAAATCAATTGATTAGTTTTAGGAAAAAACATAGCTTGGTGATCCTCATGTATTTACTACCCATTTTTGGTTCTATAGTGGTTTTACTTGCTTCTTTTTTTCTGGTAGATTTTCAATTTTGAATTGCATCATTTCTAATAGGCCCATATTTTTCATAGGTGTTAAATATTTATGTTTCAAATTTGCCTCCACATCATTTTGATCACTATGTCTTATATTTTATGATGGCATTCAACTTTCCACTTGTAGTTCCTAGCATTGTTAAACCCCAACAAAATACCACCTTCAAGGTATTAGATGGAGTGATTAAGGATGAGGGGGTATGAGGAGGAATTGATTAGAGATGATGAGGGATTAAACAAGGATGATGAAGGATGGTGAGGTTCAATGAGGGAGTGATTAGGGAGGATGAGGGAGTGATTAGAGATGATGAGGGATGATGAGGGTTAATGAGGGAGTGATTAAGGGTGATGATAGATGAAGAATGAGTGATTATAGATGATGAGCTATGATTAAGTAGTGATTAGGGATGATGAAGGATGGTGAATTTAAATAAGGGATTGATTAGGAATGATGAGGGAGAAATTATAAATTATAAAGAATGGTGAGGGTCAATAATGGAGTGATTAGGGATGATGAGGGATGAGGAGGGACTGATTAGTGATGATAATGGATGGTGATATCTAATTAAGGAGTGATTAGGGACTAAGAGGGAGTTATTAAATATGATTAGGGATGGTGAGGGTCAATGAGGGAGTGATGAGGGATTATGAGGGATGAGGAGTGAATGATTACGGATGATGAGGGATAATGAGGGTCAATGAAGGAGTAAATAGGGATAATGAGGGAGTGATTAGAGATGACTAGGGATAGTGAGGGTCAATGAGAGAGTGATTAGGGATAATGAGTAATGATGATAGAGCAATTATGGGTGATGAGGCATGATTATAAAGTGATCAAGGATAGGGGAGGGATGATCAACAAGTAAAATTAACACAAATTGGTCATTTGATGTGTGTAGGTGATCAATGTGACCTATGTTACCCTAATAACACCACTTTACATCAATTTTAAATATATTGTTTTGAAAAATTAAATTTTGATAAACCTATGACTCTTATAAATGCTAGGAATCAATCTAAAAGGCACAAAAACCTTAAAAATGACTATATATTTACCTAAAATGAAATGTAGTCATGTTATTGGTAATGCAATCACATTATTTATAATTTAGTTTGGTTGTTGACAATGAGGTCACATTATTGATAACATGGTTGAATTTTTGATAATATGATCGCATTATTAATAATGTGGTTGTGTTAATGATAAAATGGTCACATTATTGATAACGCAGTCACATTATCTATTAACTAAGGTTCATTTTGTCTACATGTTCACTACTTCAATGTGAAAAACAATAGCAATGTGAATTCATTATTTATTTTATAATAATGTGATCACATTATGTAATAATGTAATTTTGTTATACATTAAGGTGGTCATGTTATAGCTTGATAATATTCAATCCATAATTTAAATAATATGATCATATTATGTCAATAATGTGATCATGTTATTTAATAACGTGATCACGTTATGTAAAATTTCCATGGAATTATCCTCAAATTTTATTCACTTAACCATATATACAATTTATTTTCCAATTAGAGACATGTTGAGATAACATCGTAGGAATTGAAATCCTTCCACTAATCCCAACTTCTTGTATCAATCAAGGTACTTGTAAGTCATTACATTGAGTTGGACAAATGTCCTAATATGTTCCCCAATTATATGAACGTTCATACTTATGTATGTTTATATGGTATGATATATAAGATGAAAATTTTAATCAAGTTTAGAGTGTACAAATTTGATACAATTAATTATTGCATTTTTAATTCAGCAACACACAAAAAAAGAGAGAATAATAATCAATGTTAGAGTATACAAATGTGATACATTCAATTATTATAGTTACAACTTGAAACTATGCTAAAACTACTTATATTTATATTTAATTATATTAAATATATCATTGAATAAATAAGGAAATTGTATAAGTACCTTTCCATTTAAATATATCTTTTAGAGGGAACTTCAATTTATAACAATTATTTATTTATTCTAATTATTTTTCTGAGTTCCACTTAACATAGTATTTTAAAAATGAGAAATATTAAAACATTAATATCATATTCAATAATAATAAGTCATGAACTAACACTCTTTAATAATATAACAATGACATCAATAGTAAACTACACATCAATTTAGTATACCACGTAAAATCATATCTTTAACAAGGGGAAATAAAATGACATATTAAAGATTTTATTTTTATTAATTAGGATAAAATGATTTATAGGATGAAAAATATTGAATTATAGAGTCCATAATTTATTTTTTAAAAAAACACAACACAATGTTAATGCATTATGTTAAACACATCACTATCAAAGGTATCACTGAGTAAAGACATGGCTAATATAAAACATTTAACATGTGATAAATATGAAAATTATAGAATATGAAAAAACACTTAAATAACCAATATTTTTTATTATTTTCAAGATATTTTCTTATTGATGGCATTAAGTTTTATCACTATGGTGTAATTTACATTGGGTTACACCAAAATAAAAATAAAAACTAAACATTGTTATTACTAACAATGAATAATATTATACTACATAATATCATTTTGAATGGAGTTATTTCTATCAAATGATGATGATAGGGTTTGTCTCTTGATTATGTATTCACTAAAAAAAAATTATAAGAAAAATTTGATCTCTCATTTCTATCTAGATGTAATGGATTTTGCCTTGGTGTGGAATGGTTCAGGAACTAGGTGGCCATAAATTGGAGGCCTAGACATAAAATGGAGACTGCTTTAATGGCCAAAAATTATTACCTCCTCTCTTTCTCTATCAACTATGATTTGATAAAAACCCTCAACATAGTCCTACGGTTTATGGGTAGTAAATAGATACTAGGTTTTTACCATGATGAAGACTTATACCAAGACTTTCTTGTTTATATCTCCCTTCCTGAGCTCCCACTGGAGTTTTGGCATGACGAAATCATTTTTTGTATTTCAAGGGATTTTTTTCATCCTTTATCTATAAATATGGATACTTAGCTTAAGATAAGACTCTCGGTGGCTCAGGTCAAGGTGTTTGTCTCCCCTTATAAACCTATTTTGAAGTCTATCCTTATAAGGTCTAGAGAAGGAATGTGGAGGCAAAGATTTCTAATTAATGAAAACTTAGGATCCTATAAGAATTTTTCCTAATTTAATCACCTAGGTAAACCATGCCTATATATCAAGACTCCCAATAATGGTGATGAGTTTCTAGCATATTTTGATAAGTCTCTCAACTTTGAGAATATGAAGGACTATAATAGCTCCCCTTTATCAAAATTTGATGCAGATTTATGGCTCTTTACAAAGGAATTGCCTCTTTCTAGCTCAAAGTTAAAATTGGATATTTTAGGAGGCCCAAGTGGAATGAATGGTGGAATGCTTGGTCTACTATCACTAAGACAATATCATTGTGGAAATAATCCCTTAGACATGAACAAGCCTATTTCCATGGATTCTTTAAGCTTTGGTAGGATGGCTAAGGATAATTCATGACCCATAATTATTGGTATCTCACTCTAACCTAAGGAGTGCATTAACTCAGGTTGAAATCTTCCCTCTTAGGAGGATGAGGACCCTTTTATTATTCTCAAATCTCTTATTAAGGTCAAAATAGCTCACAAGAAGATCCCATCTTAGAATTCCCCAACTCCTAAACTTATTGGTCATGACCTGCAACCAAATCATGGATGGGGACTTTGTTTGTTAGGTTTAGATTCATGGTTCCAACACAATAAGTTAAAACTTGGTAAAGGAGAGGTGGATTTAGGTAATAAAAGGAAAAAGAGAGGGAGACCATTGACTTGAAACAAGTGAGCATGGGAAATGGAGGAAATTGTAAAAAGGACTCAAAAGACCCTCTTGGAAGGTAAATTAATTAATTCCCAATGAATTTATGACCTTTTTCCTTTTGAATGGTGATCCATGCTCTTGTTTGGGTATTATACTGGTTGGAATTTATGGGGCTTGTGATTATTCCACTACTAGGAATTGATTGGTTTTCTTCTCTTGAAACCATTTGGCTTTCTACCAAGTCTTTTATGCTTACTTTCTCTCATCTTTGGATTTGTTCCAATGAATTAATTTTATAGTTGGGTGAATTTTATTATGACCATTTTTTTATTACATTTATTTCATTAAATTTCATTGAGGTGTGTGATAGGGATCCTTTTTTTGCAAAACTGATTTGATCATTCCTTTAATTAGATTTTCCTTTTCTCATCATGATTTAATTTAATCATGGTAAATTCACTATCAATTCATCCTCCCATGTCAAATAATGATGTGTCATTCCTATTTATATCTTGGTTCCCCTCCTCTCTTAAGCATTGCCTTATTCTCCCAAGATATATTTTCCCAAGTTGTTCATGTCATAATTATCTTCCTTGATGTTTATTTAATTCTTTTGGTCTTAATTTTGTTTTAAGTATTGTCTAAGAGATCCATTTTTCCATTATTCTCTTTCTACTTTGTGGTTGTTTTCAAGATAATTTCCTTCATTGCTAAATATTACATGGATTTATATGAGGATTACTTGGGGACTGAAAGAGGCAATGATGTTGAATCTAAATATGATTCCCAAGAGAGCGATAAGATTAAACTAGGGATGGGAAGAATCAAGCCTAAGTCTTATTTTGAAATCAAAAACAATAATATTCTTGTATTGGTAATCCTAAAAACATAAGGCCTCACATATTTTATAGTGAAAATTATTGGACATGATTTCATTCTATCAATAAAATTTGGTGTTGCCTAGAAAGAAAGGTTAGTTATAATGAGGGGCATGCGAATGGAGATCTCTTAGGATTTCATAATAGAAGTTATGAGACTAATTATCCTTGAACTCAACTATTAAAAGCATAAGATCATGAAGGATAAGTGGGTCTCAAAAAAAAATTACTCTTATAATAAAGCTAAGGAGGTCACCAAAAGTTTCAGGGGCACCAACCTCCTAGAGGCTTGCCCAGAGGTATGTAATAAGGTCATGATGTATCTAACCATGGATTATAAATTCATCCTTGTTCACTCTTATCACTTCATGTTGATTAATCACTTTAAATATATTTACAAAAATATCCTCCCCTTCTTTATTTTGCATTCCCTAGAGGATTTGGTGGTGGGTTTTCAATAAAATTACAAGGTTTTTTTAGTTCACCAATCTCTCATTATGTTGCTTTTTAATATTGCCTCTCCGAAGAGGAATAAAGAGGTGACCCTGACTCATGGCTCCTTCTTGGCCTCAAAAAAGGAAAGAAAAGGTTAAATCATGAGCATTTTAATGTCAATGTTGTTGGAATGAAAAAAGTAACGACTAGTAAACCAAGAAATAAATTAATCCTAGACTATATGAATTTAGAGGAGTTGGTTAAATATGTGGCTAGATTGTGTGAGATAAATTTAGAAGTGCTAAGAAAATGAGATAATATTAATATAATCAAAATTCAACCTATGATAGAGTAATAAACAAAGAAAATAGGAAAACACAAACTTTATACTTCTAATGTACAAACTTTCTCCATTGTGATATACATTTGATTTGTTATTGGAAAATGTAGTGCTCACTCTTCCAATGTAAAGGAGAATGGGAAGTTTTTGGTGAAAAAGAAGTTTTTTATGATTTTATTCCATTTTATTCACTTGGATTCACTTGTGAATATAAATATGTTAACATAAGTCTAGATTTTGATTTCTTGATCCTTGAAAATAAATATTTGCAAGTTTATTTATAGATTTTTGGAGAAGGATCCAATGGTGGAGGATTATTTGGACTTTTTCAATGATCTAAATAATCAATGGTGGATAATGATTCCTCACCCATGAGTATGAATACCATTTCAAATGGTTAAAATAATCATGGTATTGGTTAGTTGAGTCATCAAGACTAAGTCAAATTTCTTGACAACTCAAGGGGTGAGTCAAAGGAGGTCGAGAAAGTTGTGAATTTAGTTAAGACGAGGGAGAAATAGGTGGAAGATGTTTGGATGAGTTTTAAAATATATATTTTATATTTAAAATTATGATTTAAAGTGTTCATAATTGACTAATTTGACTTATTCAATTTTTTGAATGTGGAGGGAGATGTGATGAATTATTAGAAGACTTATTAAATAGAGTTAGGTGCATTTTGACACTAAATGAAATTTAGGTGTCTACATTTACCCCTATTTAAAATAGTGTTTCAAGGTAATATTTTCTCAAAGAATAGTTGAATAAGTAGAGTTTTGATGATTAAAAAGGAAAAAAAAATACCCAAATGAATGAGAATGAGTGTGATGATTCTCCCTCGAGAGTTTGTGCAATAAAATGGAAAAATACTTGAAATTGATAAAAAGAGGAAATGAATAAAGATATTTGGAGAAATGATAAATAAACTTACTATAGAATTTATTTCAAACTTGAAAAATGTTGGTTACGTAAAAAATTTGCCCCGAGTTAATGAAACTAGAGTATGGATTTGAAAAACAATAGTTTAACTAGTCATAGATTGCAAGCTTATTATTTGACTAATGACACATGGGTCAATTGAGTGGTTGTGGGAATGATATATCCCAAAAATAATAAGTTGTGTATCTATAAATAAATAAAATATATTGAGTTGTAAATGATTGTGTTTATTTTACATAGATAAATTGTTGCAAGATTTTGAAAACACATTAAGAATAAAGTTATTTAATGTTGCTATAAATTTGAAAAATGGATGAAGAATGAGTTGGAGTATGGGATGGGGGGGAATATATTTGGTAATTTAGAAGAATATAAGTATAATAAATGGGGATGAAAAAAACATGTGTGCAATTTTATTATCAAGGTTAATTGTTGAGAATTGTGATTTGAGAGATTTTCTCTAAGACATGTGAGGAAACATGAGCTATATCCTACACCACAAGCACCAAGCAAAGCGAGTGAGGAGATTCTAGAGACTTTATAGGAGTGGGCCTATGGTAAGTAAATTTTAATTTTAATTTTTTTTTAAATTTATTAGCATTAATTAGGGCATTAAATTAGTATAAATAAAATCATTATTGTCAAAATGGTGATTTTGGAGTCAAAATTAGTGATTTCATTGGAGTAAATAGAAATTTTACTAAACATGGTAGTGAATTTGTAGAAGAGGATAGTGATTTTGTTTGAGGTAAAAATGCAATTTCATTGTTTAGCAATAATAAAATCATTAAACCTAGTAGTGAAATTAGTGGTGATAGAAGTGATTTCACTCAGGTAGTATCGAATTCATTGAAAAGGGTCAAAGGCAAATTTTTAAATATCAATAACAATTTTGAAAAATATAAGAGAGATTTTGTTATGTATAAGAATCAAATAAGAATGATAAAATGGAATGAAATGAAAAATGTTTGTGTGATTTTTGTTTTGTTATTTTGATTCAAATATTTAGAATGTTGTGATGATGAATTTAATTCTTAATAAAATTAATCAAATGCTAACATGTGTGATATAAAGGAGGTATTACCAGTGTTGGTGACATGGGAGCGGAAATATGAATCTATGACTTAGATGGAGAGATTCATTGAGTATGAGTTTGATGTGTTAGAGGTAAGTGGGTTATCCTATATTTAATAGATGTCAGAGGTTTGAGTAGATATATCTCTATTAACAACACTTTCAGAGATATGGCACAATGAGATGAGCATATTTCACTTGCCAATAGGGGAGATGAATTTTACACTGGAGGATGTGTATTAGATTTTGTGTATCTCGATATGAGGTAGACATTTTTATTGGGAATAAGGTCCATATGATATTACATTCTACTATATTTTTGGGGATGGGTTGATTCCTATTGTTAGAGGTGGGATTGATGTGGATTATTATACCAATTTAGAGATGGATTCTCTTACTATCTTACTCATGGATATTGTTAGAGTCATTTTTCTTCCTAACAAGAGTGAGAGCCTATGTCTTATTGGTCTCTTATATGTGATTATGGACATGATGGATATGGGAGAGAGATTTGCATGGGGTCCTTGCATGTTAGTACACTTATACCATGATTCACATCACTTTGTGTATTCATGTTGAATAGATATTGGTCCATCTACATTACTACAAGTTTGGTGTTGGGAGCACATTGAGATTGAGAGGTAGGTTAGTCATATGAGCACATGGTCTAATGATGATCCATTAGCATATAGATGGCATCTGATTATTGGGACATGCAGACCACATTTAGGATATCTATATTTTTACAGATAGCTATGGATAAGGTAGGTGATGCCCAAATCATCTAGGGACTTTATAGGGAGATTGTATTTTAGTGAACACATGATGGACAAAATTTAGGAAATGGACAAACACTCAAATTTGATTAAAAGATGAAATGGATAAAGTGACGTGGATGAATAATAGATTAACTTACTATAGAATCAGTGTCAAACTTTTGAAGATGTTGGTTGTGTAAAAAGGTTTCCCCTAGTTAATTAAAATTTAGAGTATGGATTTGAAAAACAATATTTTTAACATTCTTAGATTACACGCTTAATATTTTACTAATGACATAGGGGTCGATTGAGCAGTTATGGGAATGATATATCCCAACCATAATAAGTTGTATATCTATAAATAGAAAATAAAATAAAATGATGTTTAATTTACTTAGATAAATTGTTGCAAGATTTCAAAATCAAATTCAGAATAAATTGATTTAATGTATCTATATATTTGAAAAATTGATGAAGAATGAGTAGGATGAAAAGATGGAAATGAGAAAACTATCAGCAATAATACATATAATTGTCTCAATACTAATATTTACATAATTGTAGAGGGTATGTGTAAAACTATTTACCCCTATATGTCAAATGTTATAGAATATATTAGAAAAAGTACATTTCCCACTTTATAGATTGCACGCTTGGATTGTGCTTAGACTTAGGGGTCTCATGAGAAGATGTGGGAATGGTATATCCCAATGATGGTAAGCCACATGCCATAAAAGGAAAAATATAGATTGTTTGATTTGTGATAAATATTTACAAAATTGATATTTGAAACCATTGATAAGGAGATATATCACTTTGATTAAATGACAATAGAAAATGTGGATGAAATAACTTGGATGGATAATGTTGGTCGAACTAACCCTAGAAACCTCATGTCTGCATTACCTACATAATCCATTATGGACAAAGTCTGAGTGGGGATATTAGGCCAAATGTAGTTCTTTCAATGTGGGAAGGTATGTACTGTAAGATTGACCCATGGATGCGATGAACATATTTAAGTTAATGATTGCACATTGTGATTATATGATGGATTGATTTTCCCTAAAGCAATGATATATTTTAAGAAAGGATTGGGAATTTATATATCCCAAGAGAAGCTACATGTTTTGAGGTGACCCATGAATCAAGGTTCACAGGAATGGATGTGGGAATGATATATCATATTGTAAAATTATAAGCTCATATTTGCTGACTAATTGATTGATTGATTGACTGAGCAAGTGATGGTTTGATGGATAAAGGATGGATATTATGATTTTGTCAATCCTAATCAATAATTTCAAGAGATTGAATGAAAATATTAGGAAATTATTGTGGATGATTGATATGCAAGCATTAACAAGGAAAATAAACAACTACATGGATTAATGATGATGGATAAAATGATTCATCATGAATGAGATAAGGATGGATGAAAGATAGATATTATTATTGGTTTGAGAAGACACAAAAATGATTTATTTGAGAATGTGATATGGTTTAATATATGCATTATGTTTATTTTATTCTTTCATTATATTTCCAAAAATAATTCCAACTAAGTAATATTTGGGCAACCTGAGTTTTGATATTATGCATGACAATATGCTATGCCCCTAACCTATCACATGTATGAGGATAGTATTAGCCAACTTATGGATTAATTATCCCTCTTTTATGTTATATTACAGTATCTATGATTTATTTTGATTAGTAGGTCTGCCTATGGAGTAACCATGGCCTACATAGACTATATATAGGAGGTAGTGGGTAATTATTTATCATCATATTGTGAATTCTGCTCTTATTGAAGCTTGTGGAGGTTGCCCCCTCAAAGTGGCTTATCTATTATCATATATTGGGATATATTTAAGTCATATTTGGATATAATTCTGATATTATACTTAATTCTTGAAGTAATTTCATTACAAGTGGTATCAGAGCTGCGATTTGGGCAATCTTGTGGGTGAAACATTAAATTTTTAAATTTTGATATATAAAAAAAATAGTGAGAATTTATATCAAATTTTTTTATTGGAGGTTATAAATAATAAAATTAAGCTTCCATTAAAATTTAAGCTCATTTAGATCTTTTTTACAAAAGTTATCTCTATTTTATGGTTTTTCATAAAATTGCTCTATAGTGCGCAATTCAAAGAATTTTTCTGAGTTATTTACATTTTTGGAAATATTATAAAAATTTGGATACATTATTTTCTATGTATATTTTGATTTTAGGCCGACGTAATTCCAAAATCGCTTGGTCAAAGTTGGGTCAAAAGTGCCAATAAGGGTCGACATCGTAAAACACTTTTATGGCAGATCGACAAACTCGAGGTTGAGGAAAGGGTGCTAAAACTCTAGGTAAAAATCCTAAAAAGGAAGATATTGAGTTATAATGGAGATGTACTAGACCCTTTGTACCAGGGTTTTCTAACATAGATCACAAAGTGAGCCAGCTTGACTATAGTGTGCAAGGCATTCAGAGTGAGGTGCAAAGCATACAATCTAATATGCAATCCATACAAGATAGTTTGGGAGATATCATGATGGATTTGAAAATTAATTAGTCAAATCATCAAGATAACTCTATTTCACAACCCCACCGGGGTGGTTCTCCTAGCCATTCTACTTCAAATCTAACTCCATGGCCACAAAGGAACCTATTACCAAAGGTGGATATGTGCAAATTTGATGGAAAATATCCACTCAATTGGATCAACCAAATGGAGAATTTTTTTTACCTACATCAGATTCTAGGTGGACATAAGGTTACCATGGCATCCTTCTATCTTGAACCTGATCAATTCATTTGGTATCGATGGTTGTGGGCTCAAAAGAAAAAGATGACTCTCAATGTCACCTAGTTAGTTTTTACAGAGGAGCTGTAATTACACTATGGCAATAGTGTGACAGAGAATTACTTTAACCAACTGGAAAAATTATGACAAACTAGATCCATCAAGGATTATATTCATCATTTTTAGAACATGTCCTTATGTGTGGAGACAATTTTTGAAGCAAACTTGAATGACCTATTTTTGGGTGGACTCAAGGACCACAATTAACATGAGGTACGCATGTTTAATCCACTTAAGATTTATGATTCTCTTATCATGGCATGTAGAGCTGAGAAAAAATTCATAGCCAACAAGAATCATCCATTCACTCACTTCAAAGATTGTAGCATATCATCACCAACATTTCCTCCACCTACTAGATTCACTCCTCAGCAAATTGAAGAGAAGCATGCAAAAGGATTATGTTTCAGTTGTGATAGCAAGTGGAGTAAAGGGCATAAATGTGCTGAGAAGAAATTATTCTACATTGAGGTACCAAATGAAGATGAAGAAGTAGATGATGCCTCCAATGATGATGAGGAAGATATAGAGGGGGTACCTAAAGATTCCCAACCTACAATCTCTTGTCATGCACTTGTAGGTATTAGCACTCCACAAACTCTTAAGGTGGTGGGTTTCCTCAAAAAATAGAAGGTGACAGTGTTGATTGATTTAGGGAGCACACATAACTTTATAAACCATAAGTTGGCCACTTGATTGAACTGTTTCATCTACCCAACACCAAAATTTTAGGTCATGATTGCAGATGGTGGCACAATTAATTGTTCAGGCAAATGCCATAGTATTAAGCTTACTATGGGTGGGTACAATCTTGACTCTCCTATGTTTGCTATTCCCATGGGTAACAATGACATTGTTTTGGGAGTCCAGTGGCTCACAACCTTAGGTACCATTGAGATGAACTTCCAAGAACTATTCATGTACTTTCATTCTAAAGGTAAGAAAATTAAACTATGTGGATTACATGTAAAATCTCCACAATCGATTAGTTCACATCAGATCACCAAGATGCTAAAAAAGGGGGTAGAGGGAATTATTACATGATTATGCTCTATATAAATTCAATCCACATAGGCATCTACACATCTTGATCTACAGATAATTCTTGAGGACCAGTCATCTATTTTTGGGGACATGCCAAAAGGACTACCACTAAAAAGAGAACATGACCATGCCATTCAACTAATTCCAGGTAGTCAACCACCAAATAACAGACCATATAGATATCCATATGCACAAAAGAGTGAAATTGAAAATATGGTCCATGAGATGTTGGAGGTAGGGATCATCAAGCATAGCTAAAGTGCATATTCATCACTAGTGGTCATGGTGCAGAAGAAGGATGACACATGGAGGATGTGCCCAAATTAAAAGGAACTCAACAAGTACACCATCAAAGATAAGTTTCCTATTCTAGTAATTTATGATTTACTTGATGAGTTGCATGGTGCTAATTATTTCACAAAATTGGATCTTCGCTCGGGGTACCATCAAATTAAAATCAAGGATGAAGATGTTCATAAAATTTCTTTTAGAACACATGAGGGCCATTATGAGTTTTTGGTAATGCCCTTTGGTCTTACAAATGCACCATCTACTTTTCAGAGCTTGATGAACACTATTTTTAGGCCTTTTTTAATGAAGTTTGTGTTAGTTTTCTTTGAAGACATATTGATTTATAGTCAGACATGGGAAGCACATCTGCAACATGTGAAACAAGTGTTGATAGTTTTGGAGAAGCACCAACTTTACGCGAAGCCATATAAATGTGCTTCTGGAGTACATGAGGTAGAGTACCTCAATCACATTATTTCCCATGAAGGTGTCAAATTTGATCCCCAAAAGATCAAAGAAATAATGGAATGGCCCATGCCAAAAACTCTCAAAAACCTTCAAGGGTTCCTTGGACTAACAGGTTACTATAGAAGATTTGTGAAAGGTTATGGCGGCATAGCAACTCCACTCACTGCATTGCTAAAGAGGGATGTTTTCCATTTGAATGATGATGCCACCAAAGCATTTGAGAAACTAAAAGTAACTATGTGCACCACTCCAGTTTTAGCTACTCCAAACTTCTCACAAACATTCACTATTGAATGTGATGCTTCTAGGTCTAGATTAGGGGCAGTACTAATGCAGGAAGGAAGACCTATTGCATTTGAAAGTCTTCAATTCAAAGGTAAGAATCTACAAAAACCTTTCTATGAGAAATAAATGATGGCTATTCTTCATGCAGTTAAACAATGGAGGCCTTATCTGATGGGTAGACACTTTAAGGTGAAAACGGATCATGATAGTCTCAAATACTTTTTGGAGCAAAGATTATCATTTGAGGAACAACAAAAATGGGTAACCAAAATTTTCGGTTATGATTTTGAAATAATCTACAAGAAGGGTAAAGATAATGTAGTAGCAGATGCACTATCTAGATGGGATGCATCCATAGAAGCATTACTTTGTGCAATGTCCATGTTGCAAGCAGATTGGGTGGATGAAGCTAGGTTAGAATGGGAGAAAGACAAGGATACACAGGTTCTAATTCAAAATCTCTAGCAAGGTAATTTAGCCTCTAAAAAGTTTGAATGGAAATGTAATGTCCTATGGTATAAGGGTAGGTTATACTTGTGTAAATAATTAGAGCTTAAGCATAAGATTCTTGCAGAGTTGCATGCATCTCCAATTGGGGGACACTCAGGGTTCTTGAAAACTTATCATAGAATTAAGAAATAATTATTTTGGGAATGACTCAAGGGAGATGTACAAAATTTTGTGTAAGAATGCTTGATATGCCAACAGAATAAAGGTGAAATAGTTAAGACCCCAGGTTTGTTACAACCGTTAGCAATTCCTAGTCAAAGGTGGGAGGAGGTTTCCATGGATTTCATCACTAGTTTGCTTTGTTCTAAAGTTAATAATGTTATCTTGGTCATTGTGGATAGGCTTACAAAATATGCCGATTTTTGTGCTCTCTCACACCCATTTACAGCAAGTATAGTAACAGCTATTTTTATGGAAGCAGTTCTCAAATTACATGGAACCCCAAAAATAATTGTAAGTGATCGTGATCTTATTTTCACTAGTAATTTCTAGACTAAACAATTTTGTTGTTTGGGTACTCAACTAGCTCATAGCTCATCTTACCACCCCCAATCTGATGGACAAATTGAAGTGGTTAAAAAATGTTTAAAGGGGTATCTCTATTGTTTTGTATCAGATAAACAAGAACATTAGGTTAAATGGCTACCACTTGCAGAATGGTGGTATAACACATTTTTCCATACCTCTTCTAAAATGTCTCCATTTCTAGCACTATATGGTTACCATCCACCTTCCATCACTTCTTCATTAAAGGTGCACACCAAGGTTCGAGATGTAGAAGATCACATTCAACATCAACAAGAGGTTTTGGCTAGTTTGAGAGAGAATTTGGCCTTGGCACAAAATAGGATGAAGAAACAAGTAGATCAACACCGTAGTGAGTGAAATTTTGAAGTGGGTGACTGGGTATTTGTTTGTTTGCAGACTTACAAGCAGATGTCCTTGAAGCAACAAAAAAAGGACAATAAACTTGCTCCTAAGTATTATGGTCCTTATCAGGTTCTAAAAAAAATTGGAAGTGTGGCTTACAAGCTCAAGTTACCTCATTCATCTCACATACACCCAGTATTTCATGTTTCCTATTTGAAGAAGTTCATTAGACAGAAAGTTTCAGCCCAGACAGAGCTCCCAGAACTAGATGAAGAAGGACGAGTCATTTTGGAACTAGAGAAGATCCTCCAAACACATACTAAGAGGTTGAGAACCAGAGAGATTAGGGAATATTTGATCAAGTGGAAAAACTAGAATAGTGAAGATGCAACTTGGAAAGGTGAAGATTTTTTGTAACAACATCCAGAGTTGTTAAACGTTAAGGACAACATATGTTTAAAGGGGAAGGGCATGCTACGCCCCTAACCTATCACATGTATGAGGATTGTATTAGCCAACTTGGGGCTTACTTATCCCTCTTTGATGTTATATTACATTTATCTATGCTTTCTTTTGATTAGTAGGTCGGCCTATGGAGTAACCATGGCCTAGATAGACTATATATAGGAGGTAATGGGTAATTATTTATCATCATATTGTGAATTCTACTCTTATTAAAGCTTGTGGAGGTTTCCCCCTCGAAGTGGCTTATCGATTATGATATCTTTGGATATATTTCAGTCATATTTGGATATAATTCTCCTATTATACTTAATTCTTGAAGTAATTCCATTACACAATATGCACCAATGGTGTATAAAAATCATGATGACTCTCATGCAATACAGTAAGGACTAATAGATTCATAAGGATAAAACTTAGTGAATCATGATATGGAAGATCATAATAACACCATTAATAATGCACATAGTGATTTAGACACAAGAAATAACAATAAATATAAAAAGAGATGTTTCCAACAATGAAAATGATGTAAGTAAAATAAACACAAAAGTAAACAAACACTGTGGAAGCAAGTAAAAACCCATGATGTAAAAGAAAGTAAATAAATATATAAATAGGTAAGTAAATGACTAAAACAAGTAAGCAAATTATTTTTTTGGATGTCCTTGTCTAGAGTAGAACCCTTTGGCATATGCAATTTTTGACAATGTTGAATTGTCTAATGAGTAATCCATATAAGGGATGAATAGGATATATAACTAAGGGCAAGGGATTTTCTTTATTTTTTTATTGTTATTTTGATTTTGTTTTTTTGGATTTTCTAATGCTTTGTTTTTTTTTTGGAGTTTATAATGTTTTTATATTTTTTTGGATTTATAGGTGTATATACAAGGAATACCAGCAAAGTAAAAACTATAGTATAGCATCAAAGAGTGAGTGGAAGGGGATGGAAGGAATACATTATATATGGAGTATGGATGAATAATAATGGATTAGAATTAATATGATAACTCTAGGGAACACATAATGTAAGAACCAATTGTCTAGTCATCAAAATAGTATTACAAGGATACACCAAAATGTTTTTAAGAACATGTCTCAAGACATTTCCCCTTCCTTACCAAGGTAAAAATGGGAATAAAGATGGTTTTATGATGGCAAGGATTGGATGGGTTTTGATGTATTTTGGGTTAAATGGATAAGGATGTGTTTGGATAGGTAAGGGTATTCAAGGATGGTTTATTATGGTTGAGGATGAGTTTAGGATGTATTTAAATAAGCATAGGATGGGTAAGCATGCTTTAGGATAATTTAGAATAAGTAATAATGGTTTAGGGTAAGCGTATGATCATAAAGGATGGGATTAAAAAAAATTAAAATGGGTAAGGATGGAGGGATGATTTAGAATTCATAGAATTGAAATGGAATGAGAGTTTCCCCAAGTGTAGGGTACTTATAGGTAATTGATTATTTTATGCATGATGCTGAAAATTAGTTTTCATCATGATACTTTCCCAAGGCACCATATAAATGGTTTTCACCTATGGATGAATTTCTCTTTATCTTTCTGATTATTTTTATTTTTATTTTTGACATCTCAATTATAAAAGGATTTGAGATGCATGATGCTTACCACTATAGATATTTTAGGTATGTGCTCTAGAGATATCTTTAGTAACTTCATTGATTTCTAAGTTTGTTTTTCCAAATTTAATAGGATATAGTCATATCCCCTATGATAGAGGGTGTTTCCATATAGGTTAAATCAAAAAGTATGTGTTGAGTGCATGAAGGGTTTGGAGGGATGGAGTTATATTGGGGATAAGTATATGTGTCATGATGTAAAAAATGAATGGGACCAACAATCTCACCTTTATCAAGACTGAGAGTAACTATAAGTTAGATGATTTGAAAATTTAATGTTTTGTAAATGATATTTTTAATTTGTGATGGGGATCCATCCCACAACTATGCTAATGTAGATGATATTATTAATTTTATCATCTGTTGGTTCTATAGAAAGGGTTTCACCAAAGGATTATTCTTGATTGTTTTGATTGGGATTTAGATTTGGATTATCTAATAGTGCCTCAAATAGATTTTCACTAAGGGACTCATATTTTTTATTTTCTATATTTTGATTTGAATTTTTAATGTAATTTGTATTTTGATCATTTGATAGTGCCTCAAAGAGTTTTTCACTATGGAGTGTGGATTTTGATTGAGGTACACTTCTTGTTCCTTAAAATACGTAGATGTTTCTTGATGATATTTTAAAAGAAGACCATCTAGGAATTATATAATCATTTTATTATCATGGAAAGAAGTTAATTGTAAGTAAGATCATTGATCCCAATCAAAAGGTGTAAGATACTAGATTGAAAAATGGAAGGCAAGATTAGTGAGGTTGATGAGAGGAGTGATGTCAGCATAGTCCTCATAGAGACTTTAAATGGATCTTATTTGATAGTGGATAAATTTCCCTTAGAAACCATAAAAGTATCACTAACATCTTTACATTAACTTTCAAATGGTTTGTAGCTGATGGTATGGGGTTTAGCATTTACTTCAAAATAGATAGGTTTGATAATTCCTTGATCATGAATTATTTTGTCTATAAGTACCTATATCACTTAGGTTGAATGTTGTGGGATGATGGGAGATTCAATAGGTGATAAGGGTTTGGGTGTTTATCTAATGGGTGATAGGCTATGTTGGTTAAAGGAGGTTTTTTCCAAGATAGGATATTGGTCAAAAATGGGATTTTTGTCAAAAATGAGATCTTGATAAAAAATGGTATCTTAATAAATATAGGTTTTTGGTAGAAGATAGGCTCTTCAATAAAGATGGGTTATTCATCAAAAATGGATGGTAAACTATTATTTTTAAATGTAGGTTGATCGACTATGGATTGGCTAAAAATGTATGTGTCCAAAATGGGATCTTGAGAAATGTATAGAAGGTTATGACCTTGACTTGGAAGTGGTATAGCTTGATTAGGCTCAGAAAAGACATCATGGAATATCCCTAAGCTATGATTTTAAGATGTGGATACACTTGGATCTACCTTGATGTACCTTTTGTTAATCAAATCTTGGATATAATTCTTTAGTTTCATACAATGGTTTGTATAATGACCTTCAATTTTGTGATAATCACAATATTTGTTAGGTCATTACCACTTAGGTTTTGGGACATTTGGCTTAAAGTATTTGGTGTTTGTAAATATGACTAAGTTTGTAGAGACCAATTTGTGAAATAATACATCATAAGGTTCTCCTAAAGGAGTTATTTTTTTCTTAATAGGCATGGTAATGTTATTGATAGTTGGGAGTTTCTGATTTGTTGTAACTCTAGGAGTGAAATGATACTAGATGGTAGAGGTGCTAGAATTGGATTTTATTTGCTAGTGTAATTAGGGATGTTGAAATAAATATTATAACTAGTGGATGGGAGACTTGATTGACTTTGGAAAATAGAGTCACTATTGATAGGATGATGTTGATGTGGAATTTTTTAGGATTCCCTAGTAATGAAGTGGGTTAGAGAGGTAGCTTGATCTTGGAATGATGGATTTGTGTTGAAGGTGAAACTATTTAGATTTGGTGTATTTGTGAAGGTTGATGGACTTGAATATGTTGGTTTTGTAAACAAATTTGAATTTGATGTAGTTTCATTCAAGTTTAGGAATGGGTTGGATGTATAACCAAAAAGTTGATTTTGATGAATGTGGAAAGGTTGGTTTTGAAACATGTAGGAGTTGAAAGGTTGATTTTGATGGAAGACATTTTGATTTGAATAAATTTGGGTTTGATTTTTTAATGGGTTTTGGTTCAAATATATATTTGAAAGTGGTGGTGAAGGTGAATCAAAATTTTGATTTAGATTGATGTTAAGGTTAGAACTAGATGGATTGGTGAATGTAATTTGATTTGTGATTGGTGACTTTTGATTTGTGGATGGGGTGGAACTTGTAAACTAATTCAAAGAATTTTAAATACCAAAACTTGAAAATTGATTTTATGGTGTCCCTAAATTAAAATTTGGATGTTTATTTATGGGTAAACATGATTAAGTATTCAAGTTTTAAATTGATTGATTGATGTTTGGGTTGGATTGGTCAATTGGTAAACTTGAATAACCATTCAAGTTTTAATTTGATTGATTGATGAATGAGGATGAATACATATTCAAACTCATATTTGAATTTGTTGGATGATTGATTGGTGAGTTTTCAATCACATTGAAACTTTGAATTAGATTTTTTGGATGATTGATTTGATGTTGATTCAGATATGTGTTTGAATCAAAATTGGATGGATAAAACCCCAAGTTAAAACAAGGATTATTTGGATTTGGATTTGTGACCAAATTGATCAAGGGATTATTTGACATATACATGTGCCTTGCAATGAGTGATGTTTGTTAAGGGAAATAATTGAATCAATAGATGAAAAATACTTGAAATTAGACTCTAGTAAAGTAAAATATCAAAGTGACTAATAGTTTAATTGATAACTAAATGCTTTTGTGTTTTTAGAGAGAACGTTGTGATTTTTATGATAGTATTTAAACTCAAAATAATTTGTTTGCAAACAAGGATTTTGAATTATGTGGTAGACACAAGGAAACAACAAACAAAATTCTATTCTAAATAGTCAAAAAATTGCACAAAAAAGGTGAAAAACTAGGATGAGGGTCATGAATAACTATTGGGCCTTCTGATGTCTTTGAACTATCTATACTCTTAGCTACAACTTAATATTTTAAGGCACTAACCATGGAATATGATGTTATTCCCATGGCACACTGAGTCTAGTTTCAAGGGTGTGTGGAAGGTTGCTTTTTGGTGTTGATTGCTAACCAATGCACTAAAGTCGAATGGAAAAAGAGGTTATCGTAGGCTTAAATTTTTAAACAAGCTTATCTAGGGGAGAAAAACATGGAAGAAATAGATAAAATGGATGCACACTATTAGGTCTTATCCCAAAGTGCCCAACATAGCTATAGGGGTCTAAGTCTGTTGACAATCGATAATATTATATTTCAATGCAGTTGTTGAAACCTTGGGTATTAGAGCATGAAATCTCCTCACATCACGGTGTGCTTAAAACACACAACCACTTAAGTAATTAAAATAGATGGATCTCAATTTAGATACCCTGATAGTAAATAGGGTTTGGCCTATTACATGGTGGTGAAATCTAAAATCAATAGATCTCCTAAAAAAAGTATCCATTTTTTATTTTCAAGTATCATCACCAATGTGATACCAAGAAAGAGCATATGTGGGCACTACTTGGGTAACATAGATAATTTTGTAAATATTTTTGATTTTCAAGTATCATCACCAATGTGATGTCAAGGAAAGAGCATACACAATTTCCATGATCACAAAAAAAATACTGAAATGAAATGTGATGTAATTACTAAAAACAAAAATTTTAAATCAAGATTGAAAATGTTAATAAAAAGAAATTAAATTTTTATTGATTCTTTTTGTTGATTCTCTTTGACAAGCATTCTACAAAAAAGTTGTTATAATGTTTGCTTAGGCTTAAAGCAAGGTAACCTATAATATAATGAATAAAAACCATAAAAATAAATTTAAAAACACCTCTCTATTACAAAATCATAGTTACACAAATAGACAAGAAAAGGGAAATTATAATAAAATCAACATAGGGAAAAGACAAAATGTGAAACATAAAAAAATAAATAGACACGTGCTTATAGAATAATTTCATTACTCAAAACAATAATTTTTCTACCCAGAGAGATGAATTTGTTCCAAATAATGATGACTTCACTACTGAGAATGATGATTTCACTACCAAAAAAGATGATTTCACTATTGAAAAGGATGATTTCATTGCTAGGATTGACAAATTCACTATTGAAAATGATGATTTCACTATTTATTAACAAGTTAATTGTTACCCCTATAGGCAAAACAAAAAACATAGAAAAAGGAATAATAGAATAATTTTTATGTGTATTTGAACAAATTCGCTATTAAGGTCTATAATTTCACTATTTATGCTTCTAAATTCACTATTACGTAGTGCAACACACACATCCAAATAGAAAATTCTTGATAACAACTTGTATCTCATACCAGCACTCAAAAATACAAAATTAAATGCATATACAAACACAAACAACAAAAATCAAATGAATAAATGTTATCTAAATGCAAAAATGATGATTGAAAGATGAAAAAGATGAGGGAAGTTCCCACCAGGCATGCCAAAAATGTGTGAAATAAATTTAAAGGTGATAATAAAATAATATAATCTTAATATAAGCTAAATTCAACCTATGATTGAGCAACAAACAAAGAAAATGGGAAAACACAAACTTTATGCTTCTAATGTGCAAGTTCTATGCTTTGTGATATACATTTGATTTACTCTCTTAAAATGTAGTGCTCACTCTTCTAATGCAAAGGAGAATGGTAAGAATTTTGGTGTAAAATAATTCATGTATGATTTGATTCACTTTTATTTTCTTGAATTCACTTAAGAATATAACTATGTTAGTGTAAGTCTAGATTTTGATTTCCTGATCCTTAAAAATGAAGATTTACAAGTTTATTTATAGATTTGTGAAGAAAGATCTAATGGTGGAGGATTATTTGGACTTTTTCAATGATTCAAATAATTAATGGTGACTAATAAGTCTTCACCCATTACGATGAAGACCATTTCAAATGGTTGAGAGAAGCATGGAATTGGTTAGCTAAGTCAACAAGACTAAGTCAAATTTCTTGACAACTCAGGGGATGAGTCACTAGAGGTTGAGAAAGTTCTGGTTTTAGCTGGGATGAGGGAGAAAAATGTGGAATATGTTTGGATGAGGTGTAAAATCTAGATTTTATATTTAAAATAAGGATTTAAAGTGTGTATAATTGATTAATTTGATTTATGCAATTATTTGAATGTGGAGGGAAATGTGATGAATTATTAGAAGAGTTACTAAATAGATTTAGGTGCATTTAGACACTAAATGAAATGTAGGTGTCTATAGGGACCACTATAGCAGGGGATGCTTTGGTGATTCTATCAGCTCTAAGTTCCCCAAAGTCCCTAGTCTAGTGGATACTACTTTGATTGAGGTAAGTTCATCAAAGAAAAAGCTACGCTACTTGAAATTAAATCTAAAGAATAAGGCCCTAGAAATTAGGGAATTGAGGAATGAGCTTAATGACATCAATTAGGTCCTTTTCCCTAAAATTAGTTTAATGGCCAAAGATGGCCTTGTTTTTAAAATTGACACCCCATAGAGCAAATGACTAAATGACCCTCAATATCCTTAGGGTTGGGGTTCCTCTAGGAGATAGACTATAATTGTTGTTATTCCTTACTTGACCACCAAAATCATCTCCCCTCCTTCTACTGCTGGAGGACTATAGTTGGTAGGTAAAGAAGGCCCTAGTTCTTAGGTTTTGGGTTCCTTTAGGAGATAAACTAGAATTTGTGTTACTCCTTACTTGACCCCCAAAATCATCTCCCCTCCTTATACTACTGGAGGACTATATTTGGTAGGTAAAGAAGACCCTAGTTCTAGGATCCATGGGAAAGCCTTGAAGATCCCCTTTTAGGGCCTTTGGTGTGGCTCCTTCTGGAAACTGGCTTTTTGACTTGTTGGTTTTTTGTCTTAGATTGGATTATTTTGTTGCTACTCATTTCTTTTTTATCTTCCTTGTTATGTTTTTTCGAGTGGTTCCTTCTATGTTTGGGTGATTTGTGCCCCTAGTTTTTTTGATGTAATTTCTTAGAGACTCAAGCCTCCTGCTATGTCCTGGGTTGGATTCCACACTAGATCAAGGTGGGTTTAATCTAATATGAATAATAAATAATATTATAATAATAATGTAATATAATGAGTTAATGTTATATTATATTATTATCATATTAGTATACATTATTATACTATATATTAATATCAATTTATTACTTAGATCATTTTATGTGTGGTTTTTTTAATGTAAAGGAAATATAGAATAATATTGAAATAGGAAAGGGGATAAGACAAAAGTGAAATCAAACATCATAATGCAATTCAATATTACAATTAAAATTCTATCATTTTATGTTTGGTTTCTTAAAATGTAAATGAAATACATAAAAATATTGAAATAGGGAAGTGGATAAGACAAAAGCGTAATCAAACTTAATACCACAATTCATTCTTACAATAAAACTTCTATGATGAAATTTATGAGAGATGAATAACACTTTTAACTATAAAATGAACATATATAAGGTTGTAATTTGTTATTATAGAAGCCACAAACTTCAAATATTATACCATTTTATTATTATTATTATTATTATTATTATTATTATTATTATTATTATTATTATTATTATTATTATTATTATTATTATTATTATTATTATTATTATTATTATTATTATTATTATTATAAATTAGACTATTAAAATGGTTTTTAATAATAGATATCAAATTACATATTACATGTAAAATATATGATATGGATGGACATCAAATAGTTTAGCATTTGAAGTATGCAATTCCAATAACATTATAAGATCATCATTATCTTAGTATTTTTAGATCAATATATTTAAGGTATTGAACTAGTGTAATTTGTTTTTCAGTTGAATAGGCCATTATTAGCCTTTAGTGGGCATTAATATATAAATTAATTAAAAGTAAACTATCCACTGTAATGGTTAGATTCCATCATTCTTGGATTTTATTTAAGAGAAATGGTGGGTATGATTGAAATTATAAAAGTGCAACTCAAGTTTTTCCAAAAATATTAAATAAACATTGCATATTGTTAAATATAATAATGATATTTGGAAAGCACATAAACAAATTGAGAAAAAATAAAATTAAATTGCTGTCTATTGTCTATTATAATAAAGTGCAAAAAGTTTATGAAAATTAAGTTACAAGTTCCAATCCAAAACTTGGTTATGACATTAAGGATTAAATTTGATGATTGACCATGCTTATCATGATTTTTTTATAGTGGTTATTTGTGCAACACTACCTTTCAAAAGTTAGTAAAGTTTAATAGAATAAAAAAACATTAAAGATAATTTTTATATTTAGAATGCATGCAATATGTAGGTGATGTTATGATGATTTTAAATGGCATGCCCCTGAGGCTATTGTATTGTTGATGGATAGTACTATGTGAGACTAAAAATCAAGCTTGAGCTGAGAGAGAATATGCCAAAGGGGTCATCATCCATTAGGGAGATTATTTAGATGTGTTTTGAATATCACTATTATTATTCTTGATGTTGAAATTCTAAAAGAAGCATTGCTCATTTTCTCATTAATCTTTTATGGTCAAAACTTTACTTTTGTTGCATGAGATTGATTCCTTACTCATTTTGAAATGTGACTCTAGTATGTTTTTTTGCATACCTTAATTTATGGCTTGTGCATATAGAATTTAAGTTTTTTATTGTCTAATTGAGAGGCCTTTAAAAGGTCAAACTCTAATTTTTTCTTATTTATTTCATGCATATATATGTACCACTTAGATTAATCATATCCTAATATCAATACTAATTATACACATCATAATATAATTATTTAGTCCTATTTTTTGAAGTACTTAAAAATATAAGCATGATTGAAATAACTTCAATGACTTATTAAAGTGGAAAGTAGTTAGTACATATTATTACACTACACTAAGCCTAATGTATCACTATCAATTGGATGTGTTTTCAAAATTGTGAAGTCAAAAATATAAATTATCAGTTGTCATCCATCAAACACCTTATTTCATAGATAAATATAGATGATTCATGTAAATTCTAAATCTATGCATAAGGTAAGTGGTTAACTTGGAATGTGACATATTCATATATGTATAAAAAAATAACTTTAATAAGCATATATTAGAGCAATCAAAAGATAATTTTACTTTTGTCCAACTCATTGTAAAATGGTAGCCCATAAAAACTGCTCATGGAGGATGGAAATCATCCCCTAAGCATCAAACATGAAACCTATGTAAGTGGGTCAAAAAATTTGTAGACTAAAATAAATGGGAAAACATCCATAGTAATTGTATAATAGATTTATCACTAGTGAAATTGCATCGTGAAGAAACATATAAATATAAATGCCTATTAAAATAATCATGATGGTCAAGCAGGCAGAGAGCTAGGGGAGAAGAGGAGAGAGGTAAAAACATTTATGTTTTTTGCATTAGGACCTATTGACCAAATTTGACATTTAGGCCAAATTTTGACCCCTATAGGCAAAAAACTTGTTTTAATATGTTTATGGGTCTAATACTTTTTCATAGGCTATATTATAGTTCATCTAATGTTATGTAATGCATTTTTAGCCTTAGTCATGGTCTAATAAGTTTATTTATCATTTTGAGTCATTTAATGGGCTTTTAAGGGTCATAAATGAAAATGGAATGGTTCCCAAGTGTCCAAGTGTCATTTTTTCCTTTAAAATGTTAAATAGGTCATATTCCTTGTTACGGAAGTTAGTTACATCAGAATCTTATAGGTTGTCTAACTAAAATTCAAGAAACCAATGAAAAAGGGAGCATTTGGCACTTATACAGCCTATTGGGGAAGGTGACATGTGGGAAAATATCATGTAATTACTCTTAATATTATTCACACTCATATAAATTATTTACATGCTCTATAAGTGCCATTTTAAATCCAAAACCATTCTACTTCTTCTTTGTCTTCTTAGATATACAGAAGTGACTAGCAGGTTTGTGCTTAGTATAAATAGCTCAATAGGTTTCAAGGCAAATTATTTTTGGAGGTGATAGTAAACTCATATACCTTAATTTCCATACCAATATTTTATTGATTTATCAACTTTTATTTATGAATCATCCTTTATAAGCTAACTATGTTTTTTGGCTCATTATTTCTGTACCTTATAGGTTTTGCTCCATTTTGGACCAGTCTATATAGACTAGTTGGTGAGGTGGACTCTAGAGGATTTTGTAACTCTTATAATATTATTTTCATTCTTATTTTTCTGTTTCATGGTTTTTTGGTGATTAAATCATCTCAGGTTGGTAGATTAGTCTCATTTGGGATGACAAGTAGTTTTTCACCATTTTCAGAGCTCCCATGCTTTGATAATGGTTAAGGGGATGTGATATGTGTTCCACAGGTCTCAATTCCATATATTCACCTCCTTCCATGTTTTTTTTTCACTATATCATGCTTTTTGAATCTTTTAGCCTTATCATTCCTCACAGTTAACTCTTTGCTCAATTTCACTTATAGTCACCTGTATAAGCTTGTTTAACTTGTTCATAAAGTTATAATTAGGGTGTACCAATTGATTCAAGTCATTAATATCTTAGTATATTTAAATATTTTTTGTGGTGAGGTGTAATAATAGTTAAAATCTCATTTATCACACCAAATAGTCATGAGATACGCATGCCTGCTCTGCTCCATATGCATGCAAGTGGTTTTCACATTGAAAGAGATATTTTGGAACTTGTTTCAAGATGTCCTTGGTGGAAATAATGTATTTAAGGTATTTTAAATTATTTTTATTTTTTCATGAGTATTTTCCTCCATATTTTTTCTTCATTTCATGTTCATTGTCCACATTCTTCCCATACACACATACGTGCATCTCATGATGACATCATGAAAGCCTTCGTAGTGGTTTCAATCCTTTTGAAATGTGAAAAGTTCATTTTAAGGTATTTAAGGGGGCCTTGGAAAACTAAAATAAAATTAAAATGGACCATTAAAATCAAATTACAATGCATACCATTCATTCCATGACCACTACCTAAACTCAATCTACTTGTACTATAAAATGACCACCTACAAGTGGTACCATAGAAAGTTGGGGAGCTATTTTGAGGTTTTGGAATGAATTATAAATTTATCCTTAAGGTCAATCTAGTTAAATTATCATGTTAGGCCTAATTATAATACTAGGATGGCAAATGAAAGTGTTGAATACCTTCAAAGCATGAGATAACTAAATTCAGGGAGACTTTTCCTAAAATGCAAAAATAGAGGTCTAAAGGGTTTTTGTAGGTACCCTATAACATGTTTGAAAATAGTTATAAATAATAAAAATAGGTGATTTTGATATATTATAGCATGTAGAGGACTTTTTCCAAGAATGGAGGTTATAAATTTAGTGCAAGTTAGAATTTGAAATCCTCAAAGTGGCCTAAGAAAACACTAAAATCCTGCATTAACATCTACATGCTTAGAGGTTTGAGTGACTATTGATATCCTAACTTAAAAACAATGCATTCAATCATGGATAAGATTATTCCATTGATTTAATGGTATATTAAATATCATGAATCCCATAAAAAATATGTGGATTCATGTTTTTTAAGCTCATGTCTACCTACAGGTGTCCCCACATAGAAAATATACACCTACAGCTAGGAAGATAGGTAGTGACCCAAGCTTGATGTCTACGTGGTTTTTTAAGACATTTAATGTGAATAAAGGTATGTAATATATATATATATATATATATATATATATATATATATATATATATATATATATATATATCTTATTTTTCATGTAAAGTATTTAAACACCATGACCAATCTTAGTTAAGTTTAATATGTACCTATAACAATCATTTTGGTAGAGTATCTTAGTCAATAGGGAAGGACTCAATTTATGAGCTCAAAGTGCATATGAAGGGTTAAAGGGAGGTTAAATTGATTAAATAATCATATTAACACCTTATTAAATTTCATTATTATCTCCAAAAACCTTTTAATGTGTGAAAAATCCTACACAAACCTCTTAAACCCATGTATGCACCTATAGTTGTGTGTTGTCATGATAAAGGTAGGAATTGAATGTGCTTAGGAGGAGTATAAGGTTTTATATCAATTTGGAAATATTTAAATATATTTGAAATTTTTTTTTAAAAATCCCCAACACTTTTCCAATTTTATCATCTACTCTCCCTACCAACCCAAGGGTAACAATCCATATAGTTGCACTAAGGGACTCTTTGCTCATTAGGTAAGAAGGAAGAATCCAAAGATGGAGAGTGTTTTTAGGAGAATTAAAAGATTAATTATCATAAATTTGAGTGATTAAATATTTGTGAAATCCTAATAACTTTGTTTTATCTTGGAGATGTCATTCTTAGGTGGATTTGAGAAAAATGCAAGAAACGGTCCTTTTAAGAGCCTTTTTTGGGCATTTTGAGTTGGTTAGGTACCTAAATGAGTGAATCCAGATAAACCCTTTGGTAAAAAGTATAATTATGACATTATTAAAATAATAAAATATTCACTTTTCCTTTGTTAATAGGGTTATACCTCAATTTTTTGTCTTAGAGGTCAGCCAGTCAATAAAAATTAGGGTTTGGCAAAACAAGTTAATAAAGTCAAAATGGGCAAAAGGAACTTGATGGAAAGCTTGGGAAACATAAATAAACATATTTTAGGTTTATGAAAGGTAAATAAGTGATATTAATCACTATTTTAGGCTCAAACCTCCCAAAATGACCAAAATATCCTTGCACACAGTCCAACTAGATAAGCTTCCATTAGGCCTAGTTAATGAATGAAAGGAAGAAATGAAAAAGGGTGTTGGGAAAGTTATGTGGTGAAATTTTGAGATTTAATGAGGTGTGAAAATTCATAATACAACAACCTAACCATGATATATCATTATATATATCCAAAATTAGTAGGGTACATGCTAAGCCCATTAAGCCTTGAGAAGACCTAGAGCCAATTGGGAGTCCAACCTCACTTCTAGTTATTGGTGAGATATCTAGTTGATTTAATCATGTTTATGAGATTAATTTAGACATTAATGATATTTTTTTATGTAAATAAACTTATATTAAATCTAATTTTATCTTAGAGATAGTCCAAACATACAGGAAAGGTGGAAACAAGCTTGATAGGGTGATTTCAAGTGCTCATATATCCTCTGAAACTATGCATGGATACCAAAGGTGTTTGGAGGGGTTAGTAGGGTCTCATAAAATCATGTTTATGTAGTTTATTATCAGTTCAAATTTTAGGGATTTATGATCAAATATTAATGAATAAAACTATCCAAAACCCTTGGAAAGACCTGATTGGGAAAAAAAGGCTGGAGATGCATCTAAATGGGATGGAATGAACATGAAATTAATTATATATTATAGAGAACCATTCAAGGATTATCCTCATAAATTTTTATACTACCCTAATATTTTCACTTGTATTTTCATCCTTTGAGGAGATGCAAATCTCTCCTCATCTAAGTGGCACAATGGAATCACCTCTAGGCTTGTGGGTAGCCTAAGGAATGAGGTGAGTCTCTAGATAGGGATAACTCCCTCGATGTACCACTTGAATACTACTAATAATACTAAATTTTGGGGTAAAAATGGTGAGAGATAACTAAAAATAAATATAAACTACGGAGGTGGTAAACCACATCAATTTGATGACTTCCGACCAATTACATCCTACACTTAAGACCAAAAGACAAATAAAACTTACACTCTTTCAATCTTCATCTTCTCACATAAATGTTTCATTATGAGGTCATGGATGGATGTAAAAATATATGAGGACTATTAAAAATTCCTTTAATGGCACTAATTAAAATACTAAATCATTCAACATTTGACATCTCCTAAAACACTTCACATGCAGTGCAAAAAGATTCTTTATAGCTGCAAATAAGGGGAAAGAATGAGACCACATGCTAGGAATCCATAGTTTTAAATAATAAATATTCATAATTCATGCATAAAAAACTTTTAAATAATAATTAATAGGTAACACTTAGTCAATTTATTTATCAAAAGCTATACAAATGAGTAGGGCTTCACCATAATCAGGTGGAGCATAGAATACAATGCCAAAATGGCCAACTCTCATAGAGTTTGTGTGTGTGTGAGAGAGAGAGAGGGATAAATAGAATTTAAAGGGTCACAAGGATGATTTTAAATCTGATAAAATAATTTATCCATGCATTATAATATGATATGGGTTGAACCATGTAAGGATAGGAGAAACAAGTGCCAATCAAAATCACAGATTTGAAGAAAAGTAGCAAGAAACTCTTCCCTTTCTATAGAAAAACTACCTTGATGATTGGGATTGTTTTAATTTAATGAAAATAAGATCAGTATAAATTATTTTAATTTAATTTGAGGCTATCATTCATGCCTCTCCATGCATTGGTTGTATGCATGGTTCTCTAGAAACCTTTGAAAGTGGGTCATCATCATCTATTGTCCAAAAAACTACCCTTCCATGCATCCTTCACACTTGGCCTCCAAAATGCCTTTATTTTTCCATTAAAATACATGGGATGGATTTAATTAAAATTTTAAAGTCCCTCTATGTCCTTGGAAGCATCAATCAAGCTTTAAAATTAGTTTAAGTGAAACTTTTCACCCCTCTTACTAGCTTGTGTAATAGGCCAATTTTGACTGGTTGAGTTGAATGACCTATTTAAAATAATTATGAGGTTTTTTTAGACATTAAATTAATATTTAAAGTTATTAAAATTCTTAATATTTACATCAAACTTTGTTTCATCTCCTAACTCTTCCTGTAGCCTGCACACCAAATAAAATAATGACAAAAAAGCCTATTTTTACTTCTATCTATACAATTACATACAAATAATCATGGTTTTAAGTAGAATATGGAATTACTATACGACCTAAAATAATCATTATATATAAAATATTTCATTTTGGTAGCTATCCAACTCCATTTTCCAAGGCTAGTCCTTAGCAAGGGTTTAGTAGGGTTTTAGGCCTATTTTTAGTCTTAAGGTTGGTTCATAAATATCCAACGTCCAAGTTACCAAATAATTAAAAAAATGTGACCTTAAAGACCCCAACTTTACCTAAATCCTTTTTTTCCCATGATATCCTTATGAAATATATGAGCTTCAAAAAATGACCTATTGAGCTTGTTTTCATCATTTTGCACAAGTCTGAGTAGTTTTGGGCTAAAAAAAGAATCTCTTGATGTTTTATCTTTGATAAAAAATATTTTAAACCTCTATGTTTATCTAAAAAACATTAAAAAATTCATTTTAATTCCCAACCCAAGCCAAAATTAAATTTGACCCCCTTTTTGGATGTTAAGCCTAGTCATGCCTAGCAGGCCTATGTTGTCCTTGAAGCCTAAAATGACTCCTCATAGATTTTATTGAAAAATAGGTCATTTAACACATTTATATTTACCCCTATACAAATTCAAACTCAATATATTATTTTTTCCATACTAGGAATGAAATTTTCTTACTATTTGCCCTTTAAGCCTTGGTTTTGCTTATTAGGCTTGATTGCAAACCTAAGAGCATGGGGTACCCTGTTTGGTTTCCCATATTATTTCTTGGCTTCCCATGTTTATGTTAATGTATTTAAGCTTACCAAACCTTAAAACAAAGTTCCCAAATCCTCTCCTTCACACCTTTTACTTCCTTCCCTCAAACCTACCTGTCATGCACAAGGGGAAGTACCCCCTATCTGAGACAAAATAGGGGTTAATTACCAAGTATATATAGAAAAACACTCCATTTAATGAGATTTTAAAACTCATAATCATGTTATACACAAAAATTTATCCTTTTTTAACATCATTTTCCCTTTCAACTCACCAAAAACTCAAAATAGACCTTGCATGGCAGACTAAATACAGGGTTTCCTTGATGTAGACTATCTTTTGCATCTTTACAGTTAATCATGGGTTAATTATATCCTTAGGAAATGTATATAATTTTAAAAAATGTTTTACTTTTGTTTTATAACCATATCTCACCTGAATTCACTTTAGACTCCTTGTGAATGGGCTAAAATAGCCTTGAAGTATGTAAAACTAACTCATTGTCCTACAAAATCACATATAGGACTGTAGGTGTACCTAGGGTATTTGAGAGGTTTGTGTAGAGAATTTTACTTGTTTATATCTCATGAATTCATCATGACAATTCATTAATGTGTTCATATGCTTGATCATCTACTCAAATCCCAACTTGGCCTTCAACCTACATTTTTAGTCATTTAAGGCCTCCACTGCTTGCAACTGAGACACCCCTGCTTATAGGTGTCATTGACCTTATTAATATATTAATATTTTATTTTAAATCCTTTGGGACCATAGCAACTATTTTATAACTTTTTATATGTTGTAATAACCATAGATACTGTTTGGGCTCCTTATTGAGTTTGTTCTTGCTTAGACTGAGACACTTTCCTCTCTCAAGACTCCTGTAAGTTGTAGGTAAATACTTGGGCTTCATCAAGGTGATTATGATGGATAAAAAACTTCTTAAGATAACCTTTAAATTCAAAAAAAAAATCATGTCTATCCATTGTTCCTTCACTCCACCTATCTGACCCCTATCTCAGTCCATACAGGGGTTGTAGGTGTTCATATAATTCATCTAGCTTGTCCATGATGTTGAAAGGCTCCCCTTAAAGTATGATAGTATCTATAATTCATTTATTCATTTTTATTCTTCTTGAAATATTGATACACTACCAAGACATAAGTTCAAGTGAATATCCTATACCCTATTGTAAGTGCACTCTTCAGGCATATGTACAGACTAAAGATGTCATGGAACCTCTTATCAACCTCATGTATATTCCTTTAGTTTATTCTCATGTCACTAAAATCACCTATCCACATAGTCAAGTGTGAATTCTTCATATTTTTCCTCAAAGCAACAAATGGGCCATTAGCTCCTTTAGACTTGTAGATATTATTGAAGCATATCAGTGTGTTTTAGAGCACTTTTGAGGCCCTCAAAAACATATCACCCTCTACCTTTTGATCTTCACCAATGGAATGATCATATCATATACTATAGTAAAATAATTCCAATTATTTAATACTACTTGTAAGCATGTTGTGGGGAACCAACAAAAACCCTTGAGACTTCTGTTTTCACCTTTTGGGGTCAAAGGACCTGAAACAGTCATTTTGTCTTTGGAGATAACAATTTCCTTTGTCTTTCTATTTGGCATCTCAAACATGTATGTTATTATTTCCTTAACACATCATGATTCCAATAAGAGTTTCATTTTCTACCTTAAGACCCTATTTGATGCCCCATTCTTCTATTTGGGTCACCTATAGGTGACAATTTGTACAATCCACACCATAGAGATGAGAAGTTGATATGAAACATGATCTATGGGATTCCAAAATAATTTTTTAGATTATTCCATGATTCCATATGTACTCCTTACATCACTAATTCCTTTTTTAGCTCAGATATTCTCTCTTCAACCTACTTAGTCCTATGGTGGCACCTGGATGTGTGTATGTTTAGGGTAGTCTAGATGTAAATGTAGAGTATGTTATTGTACATTATGAATAATACTCAGATAATGAGTATGTAAGGTGAGAATCAAGTTAATATTCCCTTGGAAACACATGAAGGAACTAACACAACCTCTTGAATCCATAACAAAGCACAAAACTCCTGCAAATGGTGAAGACTCTTCAAAATGCAAACCAGTGTATCCTCCTAAAAATTGAGTTTGTTAGATCATAAAAACCACTTAAAAATTAAAACAAGTTTTTGAATAATTATATATGTAATCCAATAATCTATGGAAGAAATCTTAGCAACTAGTTTTTATGGGTTTCTACAAATAAGACCAAAAACTAAAGGGTGCACAGATTAGTAGGTAGTTTTGAAAGCTAAATTTCTTAGATATGATTCATAAACCTCAAGCCACCATTCCTAAAAATTATTATATTTATTTTAATGTATATAAGTTTATAATATTCCCTTAAGATATTTTTTCCTAAAACTCCATGAGTTGTTTGTACCAAGTACAAACATGCAAGTCACTTCACTATGCCAAGGAGGGAAAGAGAGATGAAAAATTTTGAGATATAAATTACATATTAAGATAAAAACAAATTATTTTAGTTAAATAAAGTTAAATTACACCCCTTGACCCTCTCCCACATGGCACACTTCCCAAAGAGGTCATACAAGTGCCCAAATCCTCTCTTTTCACTAAGAAACTACCCTTTCTTCTATATAACCTACAATTTGTTAGTTATTTCAGTTTCTTAAGACCTATATTGACACATTTTACATTAAATAATCATTTTTAACTTTCATATTTCCCAAGAAACTCATATAAATCATTAAATACACCTATTTGAACCCTTATAATGACTCAAAATGATAAATAGACCTAGAAAACTAATGACCAAAGTTATTATAACATAAATTGACATTAATTGACCTATAAAAAACCTCATGAAAATATATTATACCCATTATATTCCTAAAAATTAATTTTTTTACTAGGGGTGCCTTATTTTGACCTAAAAGTTAAAATTGTTCAACAAATTAGTGACTCATAGGGGTAGTATGTCTGCTATACTAACTAGACTAGTAGCCTTATTAGTCCATTAGGATTAGGGGTCATCTAAGGACTGAGAAAAATATGAAAAATTTGACCATGACTACAAATTTATCAACACAATATAATTAGTGACTACCTCAACCACACAAAGGAAAAGGAGACACACAACAAAGAAAGCAAACACACAAAACACACACATGTGCATAAACACTTAGGGGAATAAGGAAACAACCTATTATGAACAACTATAAACTATACATACCTCCTTTCTAGGATCAAAAGGAAAACCTATTCAATCATCTTCATGATGAGATGAAACAAAGTACCAAGCATGTTTCTCTTTAGATTGAATGCTTTGTGGATCAGGCCTCTTCCTTGGCACTTCACTTGATCTGATCTCAAGTAGATCATCATTGAACAAATCTACAATGAATACATATTAATCTTGAACATGTTCACACACTTCATACTTATTCCCACTCTTCATCTCATGCTTAACTTGCATCTCTTTAGTAGGCATGTCTCCAAGAGGATTGGGTTCATGTTCTTTGGAAGATTGAAGCCAATAAGAGCTTGCTCTATATCTCAAGATCTAATGTGTTTCTCCCAACTGATTGGAAGTATTATATCCCATCTTGATGACTTCAAACATGTCATCATCAAATTACACATTCTTCTTGAAAATATATATTCAAAAGGATGCTTTTTATTTGCATACTTACTTATGTACCAATGTTGCCTTCTCCATCTTTGACCAGATCATAGCCTCCTTGAAGAGGGGTATAACCTAATCTCATGACTTCAAAAAATTCATCCAAATTCTGATTAAAAACCTCTCTTAGTCCATACATGGTATCTTTCAAAGTGAGAAAAGAACCAATGATCATTTCTTCCTCATCAAATATGGAGGCCAAAGCTTGTGAATTGTCCTTTTGTTCACCAAAGGGAGTCCTTATGGTGATTTTTTCCTCATAAACACTCATGAGGTATTCTTTATCATCCATGAATTTAGTATGTTCTTCTTCATTTTCCTCTCTCAATATAGGTTCTTCAACACAAAGAAAACATTCCTCATCATCAACCAAGCAAAGAGATTCAACACAAGGACTCAACTCTTGTTCAACACTTAAGACCTCTTGAGGGATCTCAAGTTGTGTCTTAGTTTCTACAATATATTTTTACTTTTTAAAAGCTTCAATATATTTAAACTCCTTCATGGTGATGCCAATACTAGGCATCTTTAAATCATGGGATCTAGCCCAAAGAGCCTACCAAGAAGGTAAGTTTCCTTCAAGCAAGAGTTCTCTTTCTTTATCAACCAGTTGATCCTCCTTTGGTTCCCAAACCACACGTCCATCAAGGCAAAGGGTGATGGGGTAAGGACAAGATGAACTAGCTGGTGGATATGGAATGTAGATCTCAAGGTCATATCTATAATGCAAGGTAAGAGACTCTTTAGGAAGCTCTTGAGGAAGGGGAGATAGGGTGTGTTTAGGCATAAGATCTTATTTTGGGTCTAAACCTTCCACCTCAATTTGAATTAGCAATCTCATCTTTACTTCTAATTCCTCTATTTTCTTGGCTAGGTTCTTCTGGAAAAGCTTCTCTTGAAGTTGATAAGAATCATCATGGGAATAAGGATTGCATGAAGGTTGACATGGAATAGAACAAGTTTCTTGAGGAAGGGTGGGAGGGACTTGCAAAGGATCAACTCCACTTCACACTCTTGGACAATGCTTCTATCTTATTTCTTACCCCATGATTCTACTATCTTTCTCCAACTTGGGATGTTAAGATTAGATGTCTTCTCAATTTCACACTCTTGGTTAAGATTTTTCTCCTCCTTCTTTCCTTGTGATTTCACTATTTTTTTCCAACTTAGGACATTGGGATTATGAGTCTCTTTTTTAGGTGATGGGGATGGTATTTGAGAGGTCAAAGTAGACTTTAATTCCAATTCCTTTGCTTTCAACATAAACTATTGCATATGTATGTTAGATAACTCAATTTTCCTATCAATATTGGCCTCAAACACAAGACCTTTTGTTTCAATACTCTCCTCGAACTGATTAGGAAGAAGATGACCTTGATAGGCTTGGTTTGTCTCATAATTAGGATTCATATATGGCTGATATGTAACTTGGGAAAGTGGGTACAAAGGCTGATAGGTTTGGTAATATTGCCTTTCATGAGATCCTAGCTTATCCTCTAAGGAAGACATTAAGCCACTCATATCAAGCATCTCACTTGTGATCCTTTGTTAATTGGCTCTCTCAATAGGTTCCCACTCTTTCTTAATTAACTCTAATACATTTCTCACTTGATGGATCGAATTATTAGGATTTTTTACCACATCCCCTTCGAGTATCAAGCTCCAACATATTCTTTTCATAGCCAAAAAGTGCTTGTTTGAAGGTAGAAATGGGTTGATTAGAGAAAGGATTAGGTTGACAAGGAACAAGACATTGAGAAGGTTGGTTATATGACTGATACAACTCATGATAGGGTTGAATATGATCATAGTGGGATTGATAATTATCATAACAAGCTTGACCAAGAACTTGTTCATATTGATAAGGAATAGGACAAGATGGATATGTTTCACCAACTTGTAGAGGACAAAACTCAAATCCAAGGTCAGCCATGAATCTTCATTGAAATAAAGAACACAAATAAATATATTACTATCAATCTTTAAAGGACAAATTGGGTTGCTTGACTAGCTGATATGTCTTCAGAGTCACCATTGATGCTTGAAAATATGACTCCAAAGGTTGATGTGTTGAAGGACAATACCAAAAATCCTCCAACTCTTAGAACAAGAGTCCCACCAAGCATGCCAAAAACTTTTTTCACTTGGATTTTCACCCTTTTAGGAGATTCAAAGCTCTCCTCACCTAAGTGGCATAATCGAATCACCTATAGGCTTGTGGGTAGCCTAAGGAATGAGGTGAGTCTCTAGATAAGGCTAGCTTACTTAATTTACCACTTGACGATGACGACGATGATTAATACTACTACTACTACTACTACTACTACTACTACTACTACTACTACTACTACTACTACTACTACTACTACTACTACTACTACTACTACTACTACTACTACTACTATTACTACTACTACTAATACTACTATTACTAATACTACTACTACTACTACTACTACTACTACTACTACTAACTTTAGGGGTGAAAAGGATGAGATATAACTAAAAAAATCTAAACTAAGGAGGTGATACACCAAATCAATTTGATGACTTTCAACCAATTGCATCCTACACTTAAGACCAAAAGATAACCCAAATTTACACTCTTTCAATCTTCATCTTCTCACATCAATGTTACATTGTGAGGTCATGGATGGATGTGAAAATCTAGGAGTACTAGACAAGAGACCTTGAATGGCACTAATGAAAATATTAACTCACTCAACATTTTACATCTCCTAAAACACTTCACATGCTCTATAAAAAGATGTTTTCTAGCTATAAACAAGGTGAACGAATGAGACCACATGCTAGGAATACATAGTCTTCATTAAGAAAAATTCATAATTCATATATATCACACTTTTAAACAGTCATAAATAGGTAACACTTATTCATTTTATTGATCAAAATGTATACAAATGAGTAGGGCTTCACCATACTTAAGTAGAGTATAGAATATAATGCCAAAATGGCCAACTCTTATAGAGTTTGAGAGAGAGAAAGAGAAAGAGAAGTTCAAGGGTCACAAGGACACTTGTAAATATTATAAAATCATTTATCCATGAATGATAATATTATATGTGTTGAACCATGTAAGGATAGGAGCAACAAGTGTCAATCTAAGTCACAGACTTGAAGAAAAGTGGCAAGAAACTCATCCCTTTGCACAAAAAAATTGCCTTCATGATTGGGCCTATTTATTTCCTATAAATAATAATTATAATTTAAAATTATTATAATGTAAGATTATTCTATTATAAATGTCTCTCCATGCATTGGTTGTATGCCTAGTCCTCTAAAAACCTCTAAAAGTGGGTCATCATCATTTATTGTCTAGAAACTACCCTTCCATGCATTCTTCACACTTGGCCTCTAAAATGAATTAAATTTTCAATTAAAATAAATGGTAGGGAGTGAATTAAATTTTTAAAGTCCCTTCAAGTCCTTAAAATCATCAAGCAAGCTTTACAATCAGCTCAAGTGAAGCTTTTCACCCCTCTCACTAGCTTGTGCAATTGGCCAATTTTGACTGGCTAAGTTGAAGGACCTATTTGAGACACTTAGGAGTTTTTCAGGAAATGAAATTAATATTTTTAGTTATTATAAGTCTCAATATTTCCATAAAAAAAATTCATCTCCTAACTCTTCTTGTAGCCTACATGACACATAAAATAATGATAAAAAAGCCTATTTTTGGTCTCATCCATATAATTTTGTACAACTCATCATGGTTTTAAGTATCTTTTATAAGTCCTCTATAACCTCAAATCATCATTATAGACAAAATATTTCATTTTGGTAGCTATCCAAATCCATTTTGCAAGACTGGTCCTTAGTAAGGGTTTAGTAAGGTTTTAGGCCTATTTTTAGTCTTAAGGTTGGTTAATAAATATCCAACATAAAAGTTTCCAAATATTTCCAAAAATTTGTCCCTAAATACCCATTATAACATTACCTAACTCCTATATTTCCCATTCATATCCTTATGAAAGATATGAGCTTCAAAAAATGGCCTATCGAGCTTGTTTTCATCATTTTGCACAAGTCTGAGTAGTTTTGGGCTAAAAAAAGATCTCTTGATGTTTTATCTTCACTCAAAAATCTTGGACACCTCTATATTGATCTAAAATTCATGACTAAATTCATTTTAATTCCCAACTGAAACCAAAACTGAAATTGACCCCCTTTTTGGCTATTGGGCCTAGTCATGCCTAGCAGGCTTGTGTTGTCCTTAAAGCCTAAAATAACTCCTCATATATTTAATTGAAAACTAGGTACTTTAACATATTCATAGTGAACCCTTATAAAATTTCCAATTCACTACAATATTCTTTCCATTCTAGGAATGAAAATTACTTACCATTTGCCCTTTACGCCTTGGTTTTGCCTATTAGGCTTGACTGCAAACCTAGGAGCATGGGGTACCCTATTTGGTTTCCCATGATATTTATTGGATTACCATGTTTTTTTTAATTTATTTTATCTTCCCAAACCTTCAAAAAAAATTTACCTAAGCCTCTGCTTCACCCTTTTACTTCCTTCCCTCAAACCTGCCTGTCATGCGCAAGGGGAAGTACCCCCTGTCTGAGACAAAATAGGGGATACTTCCCTAGTATATCTATAAAAAAAATCCATTTAATTATCTTATACAACTCATAATAATGTTATAAACAAAATTTTATCCTTTTTTAACATCATTTTCCCCTTCAACTCACCAAAAACTCAAAATAGTCCTTACATGGCAGACTAAATGTAGGGTTTCCTTGATGTACACTATATTTTGCATCTTCAGGGTTTCTCATGGGTTACTTAGCTCCTTAATACATGTTTATGATTTTAAAAAAGTTTTTACTTAAGTTTTATAACCATATCTCACCTTCATTCACTTTATACTCCTTGTGAATGGGCTAAAACAACCTTGAAGTATGTAAAACTAACTCATTGTCCTACATAATCACATATAGGACTATAGGTGTACCTAGGATATTTTAGAGGTCTATTTAGGGAATTTTCCTTATTTATATATCATTAAGTCATCATGACCATTCATTAAGTTGGTCATATGCTTTATCATCTAATCAAATACCAACTTGGCCTTTAACCTACATTTTTAGTCACTTAAGGCCTCCACTACCTACAACTAAGACACCCCTGCCTGTAGGTGTCATTGACCTTATGCATATGGTCATAGTTCCATTGAAATAATTCATTACCATAAGAACTATTTTATAACTTTTTATATGTTTTACTAACCATATATGGTATTTGGGCTCCTTATTGAGTTTGTTCTTGCTTAGACTGAGACACTTTCCTCTCTCAAGACTCATGCTAGTTGTAGGTGAATACTTGGGCTTCATCAAGGTGATTATGATGGAGAAAAACCTTCTTAACCTCACCTTGAAATTCAATTTTTTTTTTATCAACCTTAAAATTCACATAATATGGCTAAACACTATTATGATACATGTCTATCCATTGTTCCTTCACTCCACCTGTCTGACCCCTATCTCAGTCCGTACAGGGGCTGTACATGTTCATAGGCTTCATCTGGCTTGTCCAAGATGTTGAAAGGCTCCCCTTAAAGTATAATAGTCTCTATAATTATTTTATTCAACTTGATTCTTCTTGAAAGAGTGAAACACTACCAAGACATAAGTTTAAGTGAATATCTTATACCCTGTTATAAGTGCACTCTTTAGGCATATGTACAAACTATGAGTGTGTAAAGGAGGTCATGTAACCTCTTACAAACCTCATGGATATTACTTTAGGTTATTTTCATGTCATTAAAATCACCTATCCACTTAGTCAAGTGTGAATGCTCCATATTGTTCCTTAACGCAACAAATGAGCCATTATCTCCTTTAGATCTATAGATATTATTGAAGCATATCAGTGTGTTTTAGAGCACTTTTAAAGCATTCAAAAACATATCACCATCTACCTTTTTATCTTCACCTTTGGAATTATCCTAGTATATACTATAGTAAAATAATTACAATCATTCAAATTCTTTAAGACTACTTGTAATCATGTTTTGGGGAACCAATGAAAACCCCTAGGACTTCTATTTTCACCTTTTGGGGCCAAAGGACATGAAACAGTCATTTGGTTGTTGGAGATAACAATTTCATTTGTCCTTCTATTTTGTCTCTCAAACATGTATGCTATTATTTCATTAACACATCATGATTCCAAGAAGAGTTTCATTTTCTACCTTAAGACCTTATTTGATGCCCCAGTCTTCTGTTTTGGTCACCTGTAGGTGATAATTTATAAAAAGCAAGCCATGGAGATGAGAAATTGATAGGAAACATGATCTATGGGATTCAAAAATGATTTTTTAGTTTATTCCATGATTACATATGTACTCCTTACATCACTAAGGCCTTTCTCAGCTTAGAGATTCTCTCTTCAACCTACTTAGTCCTATGGTGTCACCTGGATGTGTGTATGTTTAGGTCAGTCTAGATGCAAATGTAGAGTATGTGACTACACATTATGAATAATACTTGGATAAGGAGGGTGTAATGTGATAATTAATTTAATATGACATGTGAAACACATGAAGGACACTCACACAACCCCTTGAATCCATAATAAAGTACAAAACTCTTGCAAATGGTGAAGACTTTTCAAAATGTAAATGGGTGTATCCTCCTACAAATTGAGTTGGTTATCTCATAAAAAAACTTGAAACATGAAACAAATTATGTGAATAATTATATGGGGAATACAACAAGCTATGTAAGTAATATTAGCAATTGGTTTGTACAGGCTTCTCCAAATAAGATCAAAAATTAAAGGGTGCATAGATTAGTAGGTAGTTTTGAAAGCTGAACTTCTTAGAGATGATTCATAAACCTCAAGCAAACATTAATCAAAATTATTATATTTATTTTAATCTATATGATTTTATAATATTTCCCCAAGATATTTTTTCCTGAAACTTCATGATCTATCTGTACTAAGTACAAACCTGCAAGTCACTTCACTATGCCAAGAAGGAGGGAAAGAAAGATGAATAGTATTGAGCTATAAATGACATTTTAAGATTAAAAAAACATATATTTTAGTTAAATAATTTGAAAGGACACCCCTTAACCCTCTCCCATGTGGCATACTTCCCAAAGAGGTCATACAAGTGCCCAAGTCCTCTCTTTTCACTAAGAAACTAGCCTTCTTCTACATAACCTACAATTTCTCAATTATTATAGTTTCATAAGACCCATATGGAAACATGGTAAATTAAATAAGCATTTTTAACTTGCAAATTTCCCAATAAACTCATACAAATCATTAAATACACCTATTTGACCCCTTATAATGACTCAAAATGATAAATAAACCTAGAGAACTAATGACCAAAGTTATTATAACATAAATTGCCATTAATTAACATATAAAATACCTCATGATAATAAATTATACCCATTATATTCCTAAAAATTAATTTATTTACTAGGGGTGCCCTATTTTGACCTAAAAGTCAAAATTGGTCAACACCTACCTGTACAAACAGGGTACAAAATAGGTTATTTTGACTATTTTGTGTATTGTGCATGGTATATGAGGTTTGAAGAGATGAAATAAAGTTTGGAATAAATATTAATAATTTTAATAACTCATTATATCCATATAATTCTTTGAAAAAACTTCTAAGTGTTTAAACAATAGCTCTCATCTTAGCTAGTCAAAATTAGCATAGTGAATGCAATGATGAGAAGGGTGAAAACTTTAATTATGAGCCTTTTTAAGGTGTACCTAGGAATTATAAGTCCATATATATTATTTAAAAGTTTCATCCACTCCCTCCCATGTATTTTCATGAAAAAATGAATCTAATTTTGAGGTCAAGTGTGAGGGGTGACTGAAAGAGGAGTTTTTTAGAATATAGGTAGTGATGGCTTACTTACAAGAGATTCCAGATGAGTAAGACTACAACCAATACATGGAGATGCTTGTATAAAATCATTCCCTCCCATTTAAATCATCATACATATCCCTATTTATTTTTTGGATGTTCAAACAGGTACAAATCATGAAGGTAGTTTTTTTAGCCAAGAAAAGGAGCTTCATGCCACTTTTCATAAGTTTCATGACTTGTATAGACACTTGGACTTCCTGGCATTGCATGGTTAATTTCATATCTCTTTATCATGCATATTTAAACTGTTTTCTCATCTTTACAATTGTCCAAGTGACCTTTGGAATTCCCTTGTCTCGCCCGTCTTTTAAATGTTATAAATAATGACTCTTTTGGATCTTTTGAGCAACATCCATTGGTTGATAGTGAAACCCTAGCTAGTTTTGTACTTGACTATCTCTTGAAGCTATAAAAAAAGTGAATTTTCCTACATACATGCTGTAATATTGAGTTTTTTTCAATTTTGTTGGTCTTGTCTAGTAGAAGATGATCTTTTCTAGCATGTTATCCTTGATTGTTCACCAAGTGTGTAGAAGAGTAATTGTTATAGGTCTTTGTTAGTTTTCTCTTTTAAGTTTATAATTATTTTATAAGTGGTTCATGACTATATTCTCCCAATGAATCATTCATTACCCTCTTAAGTATCAAAATACCTATTGAACCTAGCATATGAAACATTGATGTAGCAATCTGTCTTGAGTTGTGTGTTTTGTGTGAAATAAGCTTTATTTTGCTCTAAGTAGCATAATTTTAGTCAATAGGAGGAAAATAAATATTGATGAATCACCTTTTATTTTTCTTATTTTGTCTTATTAACCCTTTTCATGCAAATTTTATAGGTAATAAAGTACTTTACAGAGTGCATAAGGGAACTAGCCCTTCTAGAGATTCATCTCACCAATTGTTTACCCACAGCAAGTGACAAGTTTTTATTGTGCCACTTGGATCAGGAGATAAATACATATCCTCAAGGGGTGTAAATCCAAGTGATAAATTTTTTTTGCATGCTTGAAGGGACTTTAAGTCCTATAAGATTGTCCAAGATTGGTGTTGGTCTTGGCATATTTATAGCTAAAAGAACATATACATTTAGTACCTGGCAACTCCACTAAGTTTCCAACTCTTTGGTTTCTAATCAGTACTTAATTTCCATGCCAAAGGTGACCATTAGGTCTACTACTAAAGGTATTCCCTTTGATTTTGTGCAATTGCCTTTGTATTCTATCAAAAGATTCATATTTATGAACACCCATCCTTATTCAAGGGAGTTGGTGTTTAAAAAGTCTAGGTTATTGATTAGTTCAACCCTTAATACACATATTCTACATTCCAATATGGCTAAAAACCTTTTTTAGCCTTCACTAGATTGTCTCCTTTGAACCTTGCCCAATATGACCAAATTCTTGGAGCAGCCCTTAAGAGTGTTCCATCTTTTAGTGGAGAAGGTACTATTACTCCCATTGAGAACATTAGAAACATACAAAACATCCATAACATCACTTGAGATAATGTGGCCATTAGGCTATTTGAATTGTCTTTCAAAGGGAAAGCTTTATATTTGTATGGTACTCTACCTCATAATTCCATTTCTTTATGGGATGAACTAAGAGATCTATTGTCTAAAAGGTTTGAAGATAAGATTGATCATTTATCACTAGCTAATCAATTTACCAGTATCAAGAGGGATCTAAAAGAGTTCATGTAGGATTTTAACTCTAGATTTCAAAAAACATGGGATAGGATCCCAACCCTTGTGAGACCTACTATAATAATGCCTTCTTGTACTACCTAAATGCATTAAATAGTGATGTATCCATGATGATCTAATCCATGGGTGGAAATACACTTCCTACTACCTATGAGATAGCTATTAATGTTGAGAATTGTCTTGTTCAAGTAGGGAAGATTGTTCCTAGACCACCAATGCCATTGTTCCCTAATTTGTAGCCTCCTAGTTAAGTAGTATTACCTACCTTGGCTCTTTACCTAATAGTCAAGAAAATTCTACCCTTTCCCCTACCAATGAGATTAATGAAGTCAAGAGTTTATTTCAAAGTGTTACTAATGAATTGGTTGCTCTTAAAATGCAATAAGCTCAAAATTATAGGCCTTACCAATCTTACAATTAATTTGGACAAGCAAATAGGCCTCCGTTTCAAGGTAATGCTCAAGCACAAGGTCAAATCACTCAAGCTAGGCCTTACAAAAGTTACAATCCTAATACCCCATCATCTTATAAATCTCTTGTTCCCACTCAAAACAAAAAATTTCAAGAACAACCATGTTATCCTTCCTATGACCAAAATCAAGACCAAGTTGTCTATGCTAATGAAATGCATAATCAAGCCATGAAAATGCAAGGTAGTCAAGTATCTCAAGTTCCTATTTTTGAGGTGCTAATATAAAGTGGGGTATAAAATGGATAAAAAAATCATATTCTACCCTTTTGACTCATTTAGAGGGAAATTTTTGTGCCATAAATTATGTGGGAAGCTCAAATAATGTGAATGCTAGTGTATCTTCTAACACTATATCTAAGAAGAGGGTTGTTAAAGAGTCACAAGGGGTAACTCAAGGACCTTTTTTGACTCCTAAATCATCTCAAATGGTGGGTGGATATAACTTAGCTCCTAAGGTGTAGGAGAATCATAAATTTTAGAATTTAAGGCCACCTCCTACACACCTATCTTCACATGCTACAACATAAGATCCTAGTGCTTTCAAAGAGCCTTCCAAGATGAACAACCCTTCTATAAATGTTTTGGATCAGATGAATAAATCACACATGAATATTTCATTTTGGGATTCATTGACATTATTAGGACAAAAGGATATTCTCCAAAAGGAATTTCTTGGACTAGGTAAATAAGTTAGATCAGCTAGGAATGAAAATGTTGTTTTCATGAATCGAACTCAACCCATAGAGAGACAAGTGAAGTAAACTAATAAGACACCTCCCTTTTACCTATCCTTGATCATTTTTTATTTCTTAGTTTATAATTGTATCATAAATAGTGGGGTTAGTACTTCAGTTATGCCTAAGTCAATAGTGGATAAACTAGGCCTCAAGTATGAACTAATAGCTAAAGGAGTTATACAATTGGATGGGTCACTAGCAAAGACCTTGGGAGTGGTCAAGGATTTGAATTTTATTTTACATTCTTGTCCTACTTTTTCCATCCCTCATGATGTGGTTATTGTATATTTACCTCCATACTTTGCTCTTTGTTTGTTAGGAAATTTAAAGCCAAGATAGGTGGATACTTGGCAGCCAATTGGTCATATATGATTTTTAGGACAAAGTATGGTACCAAGGTGAAGATTGAATCAGAGCCTATCCATCACAATAATTTATATCCCTACATGTCTAAAGTTTCAAATGTAAATTATGCAATTCTTGATGAGGAAGAGCTTCACATGGACCAATATCTAACTTCTTCTCTTGAAGGAGTTGCGAATTTGTATCTAGATGAATGGAGAACTAAGCATTATGAGAATGATCCTTTAAAATTCATAGAGGAATCTAGTCTTGGATTGTATTTCATTCATGAGGAGGACTCTTTCATTCCAAATTTGATAAAGCCGAATGAAAACATGGATGGTTTATGGTAGTTATTCTTTGATGGATCTAGAAGCAAGGTTGGAGTAGGTGGTATAGCAATGTTAATTTCTCCATCTAAGGAAAGGTAATACTCTAATTTCAGATTTCACTTCACTTGTACTTGTAATGTGGTAGAAAATTAGGCCCTCATTCATGGCCTTGAGTGGGTTAGAAAGAGGTGTGAAAGAGTTGTAAGTTTATGGTGATAGTGAGTTGATTGTGAATAAGGTGAGGGGTCAAAATCTGAATAAGAATTATTTGCTTAATTCTTATAAGCATAGAGTGTGGGATCTTGTGTAATATTTCCAAGCCTTCAACATCCAATATATCCTAAGAGAAGACAATAAACATGTTGATAGGTTGGTAGTAATTGGAGTTCAGTTTGATGTTCTAAAGGGGATAAGAGATGATAAGAACCAACCTCATATCAAGATGATTATAAGGCCATCTATACCTAATAATGTCACTAATTGGAAAGTGTTTGATAGTGACCAATTAATAGCTCTTTTCCTATAATAGGAGGCTAAGTTTTCTTCAAAGAATCAATCAAAACTACAACAATAATATGGAGGGCAAATTGTATAATTGAAGACAAACAAGCTCCCTAAAGGCTTAGTCACACTTGAGAATATCTTCAATGATGATAACTAGTTGAATAATGAAAATGTAAGCATGTCTAATAAGAAAGAAAACTATGAGAGAGTACAAATTTTTAAAGATAATTTGCTTACTCTTGGGAAGGTATGTACTAGAGAAGAAAGACATACTTTCATTGAATTATGCAAAGAATTTTCTGACGTATTTGCATGGGAATATAGTTATCTAAAAGGATTTGACCCAAAATTATATCAACATACCATATAGATAGATAATAATTCTAAGCCTATAAAGCAAAGACAAAGGCCAATTAATCCTAAGATTGAGCCTCTCGTGAGAAAGGATCTTATAAATTTGATTGAGTCTAAGATCATTTTTCATATTAAACATTCATCTTGGTTGGAAAACTTAGTCTTGATAAGGAATAATAATGGGGAAATTAGATCATGTGTTGACTTTAGAGACTTGAATAGAGTTTCTTTGAAGGACCATTATTATCTTCCTTCCATGGACAAGATTTTGTAAGTTGTGGTAGGTAGTGAAATGTTCTCACTCCTTTATGGATACTTAGGGTATAATCAGATTTTGGTAAACGAAAGTGACCAATATAAGACAGCCTTTACTACTAAATGGGGTACATATACTTATATTAAAATGAATTTTGGTTTGTCTAATGCTGGTGTAACATTTCAACCTATAATGGATATGGATTTCTCAGTGTCTAATAAAGGATATAGTGTTGGTGTATCTTGATGATATCTATTTTTTCTAAGGATACAATGGATCATTTAAATCACCTTAGGTAGATTTTTGAGAGATGTAGAGAGTTTGGAATCTCTATAAACCCAAAAAAGTGTGTGTTTTTTTCCCATGAAGGTAAACTTTTAGGACACATTGTCTTAAAGAAAGGCCTATCCATAGATCCTGAAAGGGTGAGTGCAATCTTGGAATTGGATTTACCCAAACACAAGAAAGGTTTGAAAAGTTTCTTTATAAAAATCAATTTCATAAGGATATTTATTTCTGATTTTGATAACTTAATCAAGCCTATAACCTCTATGCTAAGGAATTATGAAGTATTTACTTAGACAAGAAGAAGAAAGGAGAGTTTTGAAGAGATTAAACAAGCTATTGCTCAAGCTCAAACTCTTACAAGTCCTAATTTATCAAAGGAATTCAACTTATATACCTTTATAAATTAATAATTAATCTCTACTATGCTCACTCAATCAAATGAAGAAAACTTGGAGTAGCCTATTGCCTTCTTTAGTCATGGTTTAGAAGGTTATGAGGTAAGATACATTGATGTAGAGAAGCAAGTAATTTTAGATGTTATAAGTCTAAATAATTTTAGGCATATGTTATCTAACAAAAAGATTCATATATTGGTACCTCATCCTAGTGTCAAAGACTTCCTTTTGAGCAAATATTTGAATGAAAAAGGGTTGGTTGGATTACAAAAGTGATGGAGTATGATGTAGAAATAAAGACAACCAAGATAGTGAAAAGGAAGAGATTATGTGAGCACCTTACTTCAAATTTGAAGAAACAAAAAGAGGTTATTTTATCCCTTTATGATTATCCTATGATAGCTACATATTCATCAATGAAAATATGGACACGAGAAATGATCCATTTTCTTCAAATCATTGAGTGTCCACAAGGCCTAGATAGAGCCAAAAGAAGGTAATTTATATTACAATCTATTCCTTATGTACTTGTTTATGGAGTATTGTTTAATAAGGACTTCTCAAGTGTTTTATTGAGATGTGTTGAATTAGATTAGGTTGATGGACCATTTGGTGGTCACTTTGCTCTAAGAACCATAGTTGCTAAGATTATGAGAGATGGATATTTTTGGCCTAGTTTGTTTAAAGACACCCATGCCTGGGTAATAAAATGTCAAAATGTGCTCTATTTGATGGTAAGAAAAATCTTTCATCCTTTCCTCTTCATCCAATACAAGTAGACCAACCTTTTATGTAATGGGGTCTAGATTTTATAGGCCTAATCAAACCTTCTAGTGCTAGTCACAAGTGGGTGTTGACTACTATAGATTACTTTACAAGATGGGTGGAGGCTATATATCTTAATGAATAAAATGAAATTTTAGTTCAAGACTTATATGAATACATAATGACAAGGTTTGGTGCTCCTTCAACAATAATTTTAGAAAATACATTGGCATTCCTTAGAATGAAGACAAGTGAATGGGCTTTGAAGCATGTCATTTATCTTATTACTTCCTACAACTATTATCCACAATGGAAAGGACTATTTGAGTCCAATAATAAGACTTTAATTAGGTTCATAAAGAGGACACTAGAGGGAAACCAAAGAACATGGCATTACAAGTTGAAGACAACTCTTTGGGCTGTTAGAATCACCCCCAAGAGAGCAATTGGAAACTCACCATATACACTTGTTTATGGGAAAGAAGCTATACTACTTATTTCACTTGAGTTACCATCCTTAGATCTCACTTGCTAGCTAGAGTTAATGGAAAATGAAAGCATGGAGGTCAGGTTGTGTGATTTGATGGAGTTTGAAGAAATAAAAGATCAATCTATGCAAACTATGAGGGCTCATCAAGATCAAATAAAGAGATACTTTGATAATAAATCCATGCTAATAAGCTTACAAGAGGGGGACATTGTTCTAAAGTGGGATGAAGATAGGGCTAAGCCTATAAAACACATAAAGTTTGATGTTTTATGGAGTGGCCCTTATGTCATCACTCAATGCAAGCAACACAATGCTTTCCAACTTCCAAATTTGGATGGAGAGGAGTTTCATATCCCAATAAATGGGATATATCTCAAACATTTCTATTAAGTTTCTCCTCTCTCCTTGTGCATATTTTTTATTTTCCTTGTTTTCCCTAAGTGCTTATGCACATGTTTGAGTCTTATTGGTGTCTTAATTTATTTTATGTTTACTTGTTGTGTTGTGGTTGTTTGGTGTGTTGTAGGCAATTACTTTCTAGTTGTCTTAGATAACTCATTAACTCCCTTGTCCCATGATATGATAAGGCTACTAGTCTTTAGTATAGTAGGCATACTACCCTTATCAGTCACCATTTTGTTGACTAAATTTGACTTTTAGGTCAAATTTGGATCCCTATGGGCAAAAAACTTAGTTTTTTATATGTTTAGGGGTCTAATACTTTGTCATAGGCTATATTATAGTTTAGTTGATGTTATCTAATGCATTTTTAACCTTGGTCATGGTCTAATAGGTTTATTTGTCATTTTGAGTCATTTAGTGGACTTTTAAGGGTCATAAATGCAAATGGCATAGTTTCAAAGGTGTCTAGGTTTCCTTTTTTCAATTAAAACATCAAAAAGGTCATATTACCTATATAGGATGTTAGTTACATCATAATATTATAGGCTATCTAATTGAAATTCAATAAACCAACTCAAAAAGGGAGCATTTGGCACTTGTATGGCCTATTGGGGAAGGTAAAATGTGGGAACAGATAAGGGAAGGCCTCTTCATCTTCCTCACACTCATATAAATTATTTACATGCTTTGTAAGTTCCATTTTTAATCCAAAACCATTATGTTTCTTCTTTGCCTTCCTAGACATGTAAAAGTGACCAACATGTTTGTGCTTAGTACGGATAGCTCAAGAGGTTTCAAGGCACATGGTTTTGGGAAGTGATATTACACCTAGATTCATTCATTTCCATATAAATATTGCAATGATTTATCAATTGTGATTTATGAATCATCCTTTATAAGCTGATTGTATTTTCTAATCACTATTTCTTGCACCCTATAGGTTTTGCTCCATTTTGGACTAGTCTATATAAACCAATTGGTGAGGTGGAATCTAGAGGATGTTTTATCTCTTCACATATGCTTTCCATTCTTATTTTTATGTTTCATGGTGTTTTGGTGAGAAAATCATCTCAGGTTGGTAGATCAGTCTCATTTGGGATAATAAACAATTTTTCACCATTTTTAGAGCTCTCATGCTTTGATAATGGTTAAGGGGATGTGAAATTGTTCCAAAAGTCTCAAGGACATATATTCACCTCCTTCCATGTTTTTTTTCACTATATCATTCCTTGGGCATCTTACAGACTTACCATTCCTCACAGTCAACTCTTTGCACAATTTCACTTATAGTCACCTGTATAAGCTTGTTTAGCTTGTTCATAGAGTTGTAATCAGGGTGTACCAATTGGTTCAAGTCATTAATATCTGATTATATGTCATTTTTATGTTTTTGTAGGTGCAATACTGGTTATAATTTCATTCATCACTCCAAACAGTCATGAGATACCCATGCCTGCTCTATTCCATATGTATGCAAGTGGTATTCACATTGAAAGAGATGTTTTGGAACTTGTTTCAAGATGTAATTGGTGTAAATAATGTATTTTAATGATTTTAAATTAGTTTGATTCATCCATGAGTATTTCCCTTTATACGTTTTCTCTATTTCATGCTTACTATCCACATTCCACCCATACACACATACAGGCATCTCATGATGACATCTTGAAAGCCTTAGTAGTGGTTTTAATCCTTTTTAAATGTGAAAATTTAATTTTAAGGTATTGAGGGAGGACTAGGACCATTAAAATCAAATGATAATGCATAATATTCATTCCATGACCACTACCTAAACTCAATCTACTTGTACTATAAAATGACCACCTATAGGTGGTACCATAGAAAGTTGGGGAACTATTTTGAGGTGTTGGAATAAATGAATAAGTTATCCTTAAGGTTAATCTGGTGAAAGGATCATGGTAAACCTACTTAGAACACTAGGATGGAACATGGTAGTGTTGAATACCTTCAAAGCATGAGATAACTAAATTCAATGAGACTTTTCCTAAAATGCAAAAATAGAGGTCTAAGGGGTTTTTGTAGGTACCCTATAACATGTTTGAAAATAGTTATAAAGCATCAAAATAGGTGATTTTGATAAATTATATCATAGAGATAAATTTTTCCAATAATGGAGGTTAGAAATTCAGTGCAAGTTAGAAGTTGAAAGCCTCAAAGTGGCCTCAAAAAACACTACAATCCTGCATTAACATCTATAGGCTTGGAGGTTTGAGTGACTATTGATATCCTAACTTGAAAATAATGAATTCACTCATGGATAGGATGATTCCATTGATTTAATTTCATACAAAATATCATTAATTCCATTAGAAAGATGTGGATGTATGTTTTTCAAGCTCATGGCCACCTACAGGTGTCCTTACACAAGAAATATACACCTACAACTAGGAAGATAGGTAGTGACCCAAACTTGATCTCTAAGTGGTGTTTTAAGGTATGTAATGTGTATATAGGTATTTAATATATTATATATGGATCTTATGCTTCATGTAAATTATTTAAACACCATGACCAATCTCAATTAAGGCTAATATGCACCTACAATAGTCATTTTGGCAGAGTATCTCAGTCAACAGGGAATGACTTAGTTTATGAGCTCAAAGTGAATACAAAGGGTTAAATGGAGTTTTAAGTGATTAAATAAACCCATTAAAACCTTCTTAAATTCCATTATAATCTCCATAAACCTTTGAATGTGTGAAAAATCCTACATAGGCCTCTTAAACCGTGTATGCACCTACAGTTGTGTGCAGTCATGATAAAGGTAGGAGGTGAATGTACTTAGGAGGAGTAGAAGGTTTAATATAAATTTTTGAATAGTTTACGATAGTTAAAAATTTGTTTTAAAAATTTCCAATACATTTCCAAGTTGATCATCTACTATCCCTACCAGCCCAAGGGTAGCATTTTGTATAGTTGCACTAAGGGACTCTTTGCTCAATGGGTAAGAATGAAGAATCCAAAGAGGGAGAGTGTTTTTGGGAGAATTAAAAGATTTATTATCATTAATTTTATATTATTAACATCTTTGGAAATCCTAATAGCATTTTTTTAGCTTGTAAAGGTCATTCTTAGGTGGATTTGAGAAAAATGTAAGAAATAGTCTTTTTTAAAGGCCTTTTTAGGGCATTTTGAGTTGGTTAGGTACCTAAATTAGTGAATATAGATTAAAATTTTTTGTAAAAAGTCTCATTTTTAAATTATAAAAACTCTTAATATATTCAAGTTACCTTGGGGAAGAGGGATATACCTCACTATTTTGTCTCAAAGTCAGTCAATCAAGAAAAATTAGGGTTTGGCAAAACAAGCTAATGAAGTCAAAATGGGAAAAATAACTTGATGGAAAGATTTAGAAACCTAAAGAAACATATTTTTAAGTGTAAAAAAGTAAAATATGTGTTAGGAAGCACTATTTTAGGTTCATACCTTTGAAAATGACCAAAATACCCTTGCACGTAGTCCAACTAGACAAGCTTCCATTAGGCTTAGTTTGTGAATGAGAGTAAAAAATGAAAAGGGGTGATGGGAAAGTTATACGGTAACATTTTGAGATTTAATTAGGTTTTAACATGAATAATAAACCAACCCAATCATGATATATTAGTCTAGATATCCAAAATTATCAAGGTACATGCTAAGCCCATTAGGCCTTGAGAAGACCTAGAGCCAATTGTGTGTCCAACCTCACTTTTAGTTATTGGTGAGCTATGATAGGAAGCACTATTTTAGGTTCATATCTTTGAAAATGACCAAAATACCCTTTCACATAGTCTAACTAGACAAGCTTCCATTAGGCTTAGTTTGTGAATGAGAGGGAAAAATGAAAAAGAGTGATGGGAAAGTTATGTGGTAACATTGTGAGATTTAATGAGGTTTTAACATGCATAATAAACCAACCCAACCACAATATATTATTTTAGATAGCCAAAATTATCAGGGTACATGCTAACCCCATTAGGCCTTGAGAAGACCTAGAGCCAATTGGGTGTCCAACCTCACTTCTAGTTATTGGTGAGCTATCTATTTGATTTAAGAATTTTTATGAGATGGATTTAGACATTAATGATATTTTTTTGTGCAAATAAACTTATAGGAAAGCTAATTTTAGCTTAGAGACAGTCCAAACATGCAGGAAAGGTGGAAACAAGCTCGATAGGGTGATTTCAGGTGCTCATATCTCATTTGAAACTATACACTGATACCAAAAAAAATTTCAAGGTTTAGTAGGGTATCCTAAAATCATGTTTTTGGCATTTTTTGGTAGTTACAACATCATGGATTTATGAATAAATCTTAAGGAAGAAAATTATCTAAAACCCTCACTAAACCCTTGGAAAGACTTGAGTGGGAAAAGAAAGATGGATATGAATCTGAATAGGATGAAATTTATATGAAATTAATTTGAGGTTTTATATGACTCTTCATGTTTCCCCCTTGTAAATTTTTGTGCTACCCTACTTGTACGGATAGGGTACAAAATGGGTTCTTTTGACTATTTTGTGTATTGTGTAGGGTACATGAGGTTTCAAGAGATGAAATAAAGTTTGGTGGAAATGTTAAGAATTTTAATAACTCAATATATTCATATAATTCTTTTAAAATACTTCTAAGTGTTCAAACAATATCTCTCATATCAGCTAGTCAAAACTTGCACAGTGAACAAAATGGTGAGAAGGGTGAAAACTTTAAGTATGATCCTTTTGAAGGTGTACCTAATCAATATAAGGCTATGGAGATTCTTTAAAATTATAATAAAATCCATCCCATGGATTTTCATTAAAAAATAAATCCAATTTTGAGGCCAAGTGTGAGGGGTGACTAAAAGAGAAGTTTTTAAAACTATAGACAGTGATGGCTTACTTCTAAGAGATTCTAGATGAGTAAGACTGAAACCAATGCATGGATAGGCATGTCTAAAATAATTCCCTCTCATTATAATAATCATACCTATCCCTTGTTATTTTTTTCATGTTTAAATAGGTCCAAATCATGAAGGTAGTTTTCTGAGCCAAGACAAAGAGTTTCATGCCACTTTTCATAAGTTTCATGACTTGTATGGACACTTGGACTTCCTAAAATTGAATGGTTCATTTCACATCTCTTTATCATGTATATTTAACCTATTTTATAATATTTACAAGTTTCAAAGTGACCTTCGGACTTCCCTTGTCTCACCCCTCTTCCAAATGTTATAAACAGTGACTCTTTTGGCTCTTTTGAGTAGCCTCCATTGGTTGATGGTGAAACCCTAAATAATTTTGTACTTGAATGTCTCTTGAATAAATAAAATAAGTGAATTTTCCTACTTACATATTGTATAATTTAGTTTTTTTGCAATCTTGTTGGTCTTGTCTAGTAGAAGATGATCTTTTCTAGCATGTTATCCTTGGTTGTTCACCAAGTGTGTAAAAGAGTAATTGTTACAGTTCTTTGTTAGTGTTATATTTTAAATGTATAAGTGTTTTATAAGTGTTTCATGAATTTATTCTCCCAAATAATCATTCATTACCCTCCTAAGTATCAAAATACCTCTTGAACCTAGCATATGAAACATTAATGTAACAATATGTCTTGAGTTGTGAGTTTTGGGTGAAAGAAGCTTTGTTTTGCTCTAATTAGTATGAGTTCAGTCAATAGGAGGAAATTCAATATTGGTGCATCACCTTCTAGTTTTCTTAGTTTGTATTCTTAACCCTTTTCATGCAAAGTTGATAGGTAAGAAATTACTTCAAAGAGTGCATCAAGGGAACTATCCCTTCTAGAGATTCATCTCACCAATTGTTTACCCACAATAAGTGAGATGTTTCCATTTTGCCACTTGGATGAGGAGAGCTAGGAATCTCCTCAAGGGGTGAAAATATAAGTGACAATAGGACCTACCAATAGATCTTGAGAGCAAATTTTAGGAACATATTATGTCAATGGAGGGGAAATAATACAAACCATTGCTCTCTTCTTCTCATAGAATATGTTATGTTTCAAACATTATACACTTATTTAGAAATTATAAATATAAGATACTTTGTATAATTTAATTTAATATATGGTCTATTAACATAATTTATTTAAAAATCTATGGTAATAATTCTTATTTTAAGTATTTATTAGTGTAAAATATTATTAGGATGCATTGAATCTAAACTGAAGCTTTCATGAAACAAATTTTGAGCAGAAACACTTTCTTATGAAAATACTACACATGTCACTATGATATTCAAAATATGCTAAGCATGGTATTTTAATATGGAAACTATTTGAGATCCATTAGTTGTTAAAGAAAACAACATAGTATTTCTAAAAATCTACTTTAATATAGATTATAGGTAATTATTTTTGCAATTCATTTTTTTAATTATTTCATTTAGAATAAGGTACTTCATGCATTACTTGGTAGGCAATAAAAAAAAGTACTGAAGCACGTAATAATAAAAGAGATATGAATATGAATGAATATGAAATTAAATAATTGATAAATAGCGACTAGAATTTATAATGCCTATTATAGTTTTAAAACACATGTAGGTGTTATATTTTGGCCTTTTCTTTTTGATAAGAATGTTGACACTAAAATCAAAAGTGAACATCATATATGCATAAAAATTATAATCTAATCCTATACATAGAATGAGTGTCAAATACATGTAAAAATGGCCCAAAAAATATTTAAAAAAAAAATTAAAAAGAGACAATCAATACACATAATTATAGACACATAAATCTGGCCACCAATAACCTCCAATCGGGCTTTTGACCAATTTCCACCCAAAATGCACAATTTGGCCTAAAAACACTAAAACACGCTAAACGATGTGAAACTGACATATTCAAGTACCAATTTTATCTAGGGTATCCCTAAATGAAGTAATGTAATTTATGGGCCAGCTAACTTTGATCAAATCATTCTGAGTCAAAATACCAATTTTGTACCTAGCTGCTCTAGATTGATATTTCCTATCAAATATTCTACACAAGATGTGTGCCTTTGTTATTTTCTTTAGTAACATCCTAAATGGGAATATGGATCCAATGCATCTGACGTATACATCTAATTCCAATCTAGTCAAATTTTGGACCAATAACAAGGCATTCTAATCAATTTGGGTAATTTGTGCACAATGTGCTTAATCATGCTTAAGATCTAATTAACCCAAATCAAGGCCTAATTAATAAATCTATGGAAACTATTTGAATACTTGTTTTTAGAAATTAATATTAAATATGTGCATCATCAAGTGACTTCATTTCTTGGGAAGACATCCCTAGGCCACAAATGCCACAAATATCAGGATTCATGCCTCTCATGCCTCATCAATGCCCTCCATGCATATTAATTTCCCCTTATTCCAATTTAATGATGAGGATAATTACAAACTTAATTCCAAAAATTAAATTAATCCTCAACCACATATCTCAATCTTGAGATGGATGGTTGAGGTTGATTGTGATCAAATCCAAAAATTATAAATAGGAGGCCTCACAAGATCATTTCTAAGATTTTTTGATGAAAATTTATAATGCCAAATTGGTTTCAAAAGCTTCAAGCAACTAGTGTTACCATGCCAAATTGATTCCAATCCAATCCAAGCCACAATCCAAAGGTGCCAAGGAGAGATGGAGGTAGATAATTTTCCATTTCCAAGGACTTCATGAGCACAAGCTGAGCAAGCCACCACTACAAAGGCATTTGAAGCATCTAAGGAAGGTGAAAGAATTATTGTATTTTCATTCCTTGCTTTTTAGTTGTGTTTGTTATTTGATTTTGTTAACTAATCTCTCCCTAGTTTCTAGGACTAGAGATGTTATGTTATTAGTGTGTTTATTTCATTTTGGAACTAACACCATACTAACCATCTTCTCTTGAGTCAAATTCTTAAATCACATAATAGCACATCTGATGTGACTAGATGCATCTCACACCTGAAGGAGATCCTTTTTTAACTCTAAAACATTTATTTGAGCCCTTAAAACTATTGCAAGTTGATTTTCTAACTTTATTTTACCATTTTTGGTTGCCACAGTTTTACATAGTAACTGACATCAACAAGTAATACTGACATCAATTACCTGACTTAACTGACATTGGTTAGAAAAATTGACATCAGTTAAATCTTAGTTGGCCAGAGTAACTGACGTTGGTGGTAATAACTAATGTTGGTCATAGTGTTTTTCCAAAAACATAGACTTGAGAGCTACTTTTTAAAAGTTCATTGTTTTAAGCTAAAAAGATCTTCAAAGCTAAAGTACATGCTAACAATTTTATTGTAAGACAAAGCTTGATATTTGTTAAAAACATGTTTAAATCACCTTTGCATACTTAAAAATCAATTAGGAATCTTGTTTTAGGTATTTAACAAAGAATCTAGATGTTTTTGGTGAATGTTTTCAAAGTTTAAAACTAAGACCAAGGGGTCAAATGAACACCACCAAACTTTTCATTTGGGTATAAAATTGAACAGACTTGTCAATTTTTTTTACAATAGTTATTTAAATTAAATTTTTGTTTGGCAAAAAGAGTAATGTTGCATGTATGCTCTTCTATTTGTCCCCTATAGGGAGCCCTTGGAATCAAAAGTGTCATTCCTATTGTAAGTAGCCTAGTCCAAGGCTTAGAAAGAAAGTCATCTAAATCACTACCCAAAAACTCATCAAAGTTTGGGTGATCTTGAAAATGACCCTAAAGTCTTTCTACTTTCATGTTTTCTATATTTTTATGCATCTTGGCTTATGAGGGGGACTTCATCACCTCCCACAAGTTCTTTAGGGAAGCTTTGACCTAGGGTTTCATCTCCCAACATTGACTTCATTTGGATCCTTTGGAGTTACATATGGGACATAGTGCCACTTTGGACATCGCACTATACTGAGCGAATAGTAGGATGTAGTGGTTGAAAAAAAGACTAGACCTTTTTTCAACAAGCCAAGTGATATGGACCCAAAATACATGATTTTCTTTTGCATTATTTGGCATGAAAGTCATTGTGCAATTGATTCCCCTAGATCATTTAGAAACTTGTTAGATATTAGACAAATCCCCACTTGCCATGAAAGTATTATTGGTGTAAGGTGAACCTCAAGGTTCATGTCATAGTACTATCATTTGAGATAAGGGGATTTAAAAACCCTACTATATAATGTGCATTTACTTTTGGATGAATGCTTAAAATCCTCTCAAATGGCGTATATTGATGAATTCTAGCAATACCAAGCAACATGTAGTTTAAGATCTAAGAACAATTAATTAGTTGGTCTTGTCCTATTTTAAAGCCTTGTTTGGAGTCAAAATTTGGTGTAAACAAATAATCCAAACCAAACACATAGTCCAAATTTTCCTTTGAACAAAGGGGCATTATGTTGTTTATGTGAGATCATCAATTTTCCTTGTTCAAAATTTTATCAAAAGCTTGAGAGTCACATCATCCACTTTGGCATAGTTATGTTGCCCAAATGAGTCTAAACCTTTACCAACATTGTTTAAGTCCTTCACTTATAATCCAAATTCAGAATTACACCTTTACAAGTTCATAGGGTTGATGTGTTAAGTGGGTTCACCATTTGCATTAAACTTGAGGTAACTTAGGTTTAATTTCCAATTTGGGTTGAAGGTCATTTAAGACTCATAATAATTATCATCACTTAATAGACTTAAGCCATTTTGTGCTAAACACTTGTACTTTGGGCCTATGCACCACAACATTTTGAGTTAAGAAAAGTAGTGCTATGCTATCAAAATTATGTAAAAATGTCTCTACCTTAGATAATTTTGAAACAAACTTTTTTTGTCACACCTTTTTGGTCAGTATAGCATCATTACACTACCCAAAACATTTTGAATATTGTTTCATAGACCCTCTTGCATAGAGTTTCAAATTTGATCCTACATTTTCAGACCAATCCAAGTGCGCTTTTGTGATATTTTATCTAAAAAAATGATTATACTGATCACCTTTGTCTAGCTGATTTGTCAAACGAACCAAGTTTGATACCATTATTTGTGAGAAAATAAACTATTACTAAAGTGCCTTTTGTTTCATACCTTATACCTAGTTGATCAAGTTCATGTCCAAGAATCAAATGCTTAGTGTTTGTTATAAGTGTTTCAAATCCATTAGATTAGAACTTTCATCTATTTTAAAGTCTAGATTTTGACGTTGTTTGGCCAAGAGTCCTAGCACATGCCTTGTTTGAGCATAGCTTCTGACTCCACATTTGGCCAAAAGACCTAGAAACTTTTAAATTCCTAGATTAGATTGAATTAAAACACTTCAACCTTAGATTTTGGCATTTTAATTTTGAGGACCATTTACTTGCTTATCTTTGTGTGAACAATCAAATGTTATATACTTCACGCTAGCTTATTTTCTCACAAATCTTTGCATAAACCTTTTGATCCTTTTGACAAATCTAGACCAATTTTGAACATCATCTATTTTAGACATTGCCCTTTTTAGAGTTTGTAGAAATCTTTGACCTTTTATCATAAAAACATTGACTATAGATCCCAGCATGTATTCTTACACTTATAGTGGACTCATGTACAATCTAAGGATTAGTAATATGGTTGCGCAAGAAGAAATGGTGCAAGACCCCTATGCAAATAATATTACTTATGAGATGGATTCTTATCCCTCTTATAATACTCAATTAGGGGCACAAAGTTGAGATGTATTGGCCAACTATTTGGTTAACACACCACCTTACATAGAATAGCACCAAAAGAAAACCATGCAATACCTAACTATAATACCCATAGTGGATGAGCTAGTACTTCAACAGTGATATTCTACTAATATGACTTGCATGTATGATCCATTTTTTTTTTAGCAACATTTTTTAGATAACAAAGATGAGATTTTGGTTAGATCCATAGAGGTAGGGGCTAAATTTCTAGCAAACTTCCCCCATGAAAATTTACCAAGTCTAGTAATAATGTCCCACAATATCATTTACAATTAACAGGCTTCTTCTAGCAATCCTATGGCTCTAGTCCAAACAATGTACCGAGATCCTAATATATCTAATCAAGGCAAAAACATCATGGAAGAGAACTTTAACTAAATTCAGACAGCATATCAAACATATCTGAATCTAACATGTGATTTCAATCAGATGAACATGGTAAGTAAGCCTCTCATTAACTTAGTTCCTTCAATAGGAGTGTTGATAGAGTTAACTAGATAAGAAAATCTGAATTCTGACCCATTCATGCAAACTATTTCAATAGATAAATTGATGTATATGCCCATTATTGAAGAAGTGTCTTCAACCTCTACACTGAATAGTGAGCCAAACATAGTGGACAATGTGTAAATAGCATCCAATCTTGATCAAAGTGGTACTCACCTAGCTGGTTCCTCAAGCATACAACCTATGGGATTAGGTAATCAAACAATACCCAATATCATGCCTCATTGACAAAATGTGATGAATCCTACTCCTCAACAAGTAATGAGTAGTATTCCATAACAATAGACACAGTCTAATATATCAATGCAAAAAAGGATGAATACATTGCCACCTCAATCAAGGGAAACTAATATTCCACCTTGCCAGGTAATGATGATCATACCTCTTTAGTCATAGACTAATATGCCAATCCAAAACCAAGTAATGACTAGTCAACAATGTGCAAATATTAGTCAATGATAGATGTTAAATCTACAACTTGATTTTACTTCCTCATAGGGATTCATGCAATAAGGATGTCTCCATGTTTCTCAAGTACCTACTAGATAACCATTGGTTCAAAATGTGCCACAAATATAGAGATAGGGTCTTGGTCCACAAGTTCCCACTCAACAGCAAGGTTTGATTAGTCGTTAGCATGTCCCTTTTCAACCAAAGCAAGCATAGTATAGTTATATCTCTCTGTCCTAACCACAAAATTCTCAAATTCAAACATTTATCGCCAACCTAAACTAGAACATCCCACAACCATATGTGCAATTTCATGTACATCTTAATCTTCGTATACATATTCCTGGTCCATTCCCTAACCCAACCAATATACCCCAATAGGTATCTCCATCATACCTTGGTCAAATTTTTCCACTTGTGACCTCCCAACCATCTATCCAAACCCAAATTCTCCCTCAAACCTATATTCCACCCAATTTTCTATCCCAAGAATTGCAATAGATGAAGGATGCAATTGTTATCATTCAAGCTAGGAAGTAGACCAAAAAATTCAAATTATATGGCATGTGTTCCTATCCATTCAACATGGAGTATTTGCAAACACCATTTCCTCCAGGATATAAACCACCAAAATTCAATAAATACAAAGAGAAAGGTAACCCTAAGGCTCATTTGACCAAATTCTTTTTCACATGTCAACCAGTGGTATATAGCAACATATACATTTTTCTATTGTTTCCAAGGAGCTTGGCTAGACAAGCCTTGGAGTGGTTTTTAAAGTTTCCCAAGAATTTAGTAACAGACTTTGATGATATTTTTGATAAATTTGTGCAACACTTTTCCTATAATCCTGAGCATGAGATTTCATTAGTGGACCTGACACAAGTAAAGAAAAAAGCTAGGGAAAGTTTTGCAATTTATTTACAGTGATGGAGATCCCTTGTAAGATGTTTCACCCATAGTTTCTAGATAAATAATTAGCCATTATGTTTACCAAAAATTTGCATAGTGAGATAGCCTATCATCTGGAACTGTAATGTGTGCATACATTCAAAGAGATCATTGATAAAGATTTGTTGATCGAGAGGGCACTCATCAATAAAGGAGTCATCAAGCTCAATTCAACTAATCAAAATCAAGGTACCAATCAAGGAAATAAGCAACATCCTAATCAATTACAAGCATCACAATCGATGCAAGCTAATAACCATGAAAGACCAAAGCAATTTAACCATAATAAGAATGTTGTGGTAAATGGAGTAACTAAATCTTGTCATGTCCAAACTATGAAAACATCATTTGCACCACCTTTTTAGCTTACTCCTACCTAGAAACCTCTCTAATTGATGCCGTAAGAACAACAACCAAAAATTGCACAATAAATATAGTAGCCTTTACCATTGCAAACCCTCCTCCTAAAAGAAAAATACCTACACATCATGTCTTTAGTAACCTTAGAGAACCTATTGAATTGGTATTTCACAAACTTGTTGTTGCTAATCTGATTAGTTGGCCTATACCAAAGCATTATTCAAAAGGCATTCTTTATCCTGATTGGTACCATGAAAATGAATTATGTGATAATCATCTGGTCAATAGGCATAATCTATGAAAATGTGTCCAAATCAAGCATTTAATTAAGAATGTGTTAGAGAATGGGGAGATAAAATTGGATAATGGTGCTTCCACTTCTAATCAAAAACTTAGGATCTATCAAATCCCCTTCCCCCAATATAACAATCAATAACAATAGAACAATTAGCAACAACAACAGTAGTTAGTGTAGTAAAAAAATCAACAGTATCAAAATCAAGGGTTGAATCAATGGAACCAACAAAATTAGCAGCAAAATCCACAATGATAGAACAATGGACAAAACTAAGGTCATAATGGTAATAACCAACAAACCTACCATGTAGTTGCACATGACTACAATAGGTTTGTAGGTCATATTGTTGGGGGTAGCATCAATACCATCTCTATTAATCCTAGACCAAACACTAACTAGTCTAGACCATTTCTAAACAATAACATTCAGCTAAATCACATGGATAATCCTTCTTTGACCTAGGATTACATACAGGCAAACTAGTAAACTAGGACTTCCCCTTTTGGATCTCATAATTATAATTCATTCTTTCCATGTGACCACATGTAAGTGCACTAGTAACTGAGACTTGTCCTATCTGGTCCCACACAATTTCCAACATCAATTAGAAATAATGGTCCAGTATTTAATCTTGACTATGTAATCACAATTCAAGGGTCAAAGATTACTATCCCAGGCCCATAACCATCTACCACTTTACCTTTCATCCAACTAACCATTTAGCCTCAAAATAAACCATTTACTATTGACCAAGACAAGAAGTTTGATATTGTAGAACAATTGTAAAAGACACCAGCACAAATTTCTATTTTAGATTTTCTATGAATGTCAATAATCCATAAGAATATCTTGAATGAGTTTTTGACCCAATCCACTATTGTTAACGACATATCCCCTGATAACTTTCAAGCATTGGTTCGACACCTAGCTCTAGCCCAACAAGTCACATTCAACCAAAGTGATATGTCTTCTCTTGGCCCACCCCATAATAACCCATTGTACATAGAAGTTTGTATCAAATGGTATAAAGTGAAATGTATCCTTATCGACAATGGATCAGAGTCTCAACATAGTGTCTCTAAAGCTCATCAAGCTTCTTGGGTACATAATGGTAGATCTCCAACCAAAAATAATAACTATCAAAGCCTATGATAATTAAGAAAGAGAGTCATAGGGAACCATTAGTTTGCCAGTTATCATTGGGCCTTTAACCCATGATACACTTTGCCATGTGTTAGATCTTGAGTTATTATACAACATGCTTCTAGGCAGGCCTTCGTTACATGAAATTCATGTAGTCTCATCAACACTGCACCAATGTATCAAGTTTTCCCACTTAGGGATGGAAGTGAATATTTTAGGAGATTTACACCCCTATGAGCACTGCAAGCATCTTGAGGCTGAATTTCAAAGCTATAATTATTAGTACAGTATAAATCCAAGTTCTAATTAGGATAAAGAAAAAGTTATACTTATTGATCCTTCACCAGATAATTGCATAGATCTTAATACCTTAGATTCCCTTTTCCACATGCCACCTCCCAAAGCTTCTAATCATTTCACCATTTTAGATAATGGACCAGGAGATTATGTGACTCATGATACATTTCATATTGCCAATTTTCCTTAGAATTTGAAATCCTTTAGGTGACCTAAATTCATCCCACATATGCATTGGTAACAAAAGAATAAAGATAAGAGACATATCACATTTATACCAGCATCGAGCCTATAACCTGACCCACTTGAAGAGGATGACTCGTGGTTATATAATGACAACCAAGCTGATTGTTATAAAAGTGCAAAGTATCTTATTCTTAATAGGATCATGGAGCATCATAATTATGAAGGAAGAGGCCTCAGACCGAATTAGAAAGGAACCATTGAGCCAATTTCTATGACTAAGTATGAAAGACCTTATGGACTTGGATTTAAACCACCTGGGGGTGACCCCACATATCTTATTCAAACTCCATCACCAACGACTAGTGATGATGATGCCAATAGTGAAGTAGATTCTGATCATAGACTCACCTTTGATAACTTAGCTAAAACCAACATGTTTGATAACAATGTCATTTTTACCCTTACCCAAGCTATTCATCACAATCTATTACCATTATATTATCCCCAACTTATAGATTAGGACCAATAATAATCTACTCTATCGATTGATGAGTTTCAAAATGATGAGGCATTCTATGGTTTCTTAGGCCTTAGAGATAATGTTCCATTGGGAGATCACAAATTAGGATTCTCAATCACATTGGATCTATAGCCTATTTTGGAGAGTGAGTGAACACCCTTAGCCAAAAATAAATAAGTAAAACATTGAGGTACCAAAGTGAAAAATCTTTGAGGTGATTTTTGACCAAGAAAAAAGTAAAGATAAAGACTAGTCTAGTGGTGAAAACATGTTTCAGGCACCATTAGATGGGGGTGTTCATTCTTTTTTGAATTTAGACTAGGAAACTACCAATGATGAACTTCCCTATGGATCTAAGTTTAGATTTGAGAAAAAACAAGTATTTGATCAAATTCTACAAGAATTTTTTACCATTTTTATTACATGGCTAGATCTCCCATTAAGGGACTTAGATTCATCATACATAGGAGAAGTTGAAGAGCAAGTCCTAACATAGGACACTAACATAATTCAATAGTTCAAATCATTGCCTACTATCCTAGAAGATGGTTTGACCCTTCTCGTTGAAGCTATAATAGAGGTAAATGTCAAGACTTTATAGGACCTAAAATGGATAAAATTAGGCACATCCCTCACTAAGGAACATGACATCTTCATATCTCTATGGAAATAATTTGTAGATATCTTTGTATGTGCTTATTCTAACATGCAAGGTTTAGATCCCACCTTGGTTCTACATCACCTTATGGTTAATCCTGATGCCAAGATGGTAAAACAAAGGTTACGTAAGATGCATCCTCACATTGTTGTATTGGTAAAGAAAGAGTTCAAAAAAATCTTAGAAGTAGGATGTATCTGATCCATTGACTACTTTGAATGGATCTTTAATGTTATACTTGTTAGTAAAAAGCCTGAAGGGATTTGAATTTTTACTAATATTGGAGACATCAATAAATCTTATCCTAAAGATGATTTCCCTTTGCCTAATATTGACATGATCATCGATTCCATGGCTAGTTATGAAATGATTTCACTCAAAGATTAGCATAAAATAGTGTTCACCACTCCATGGGGAAGTTTTTTTATCAAGTGATTCCATTTGGTCTTAAGAATTTTGGACCTACATATCAAAGGGCCATGACTATCATATTCCATGATATGATGCATGATATTGTTGAAGACTATGGATGACATATTAAGAAAATTCAAAACTAGGGCTGACCATCCAGTAGTGCTACGTAAGATATTTGAAATAATACAAGAGTACAAAGTTAGATTAAATCCAAAGAAATTTGTGTTCAGTGTAACTGTTAGGTTGTGGAGTTAAAAGCTTCACCAGGATGCAAACAGGAGGAGTTGTTGAAGCGTCACAAACACCGACGTCGGTCAAGCCAATCGATGTCAGTCAGGGGAGAGACAGGAAGCTGCCAACATCGGTCAAGATCGGTTGACGTCGGTCACCTCTAGGCAGATAGGGACCAACGTCAGTCGCCTATGCGGTTCCAGAACTGTGAGTTGACGAATAATTTGTTAATGAACTGGTTGTTTGTATGTTAAGAGGCTAATTATAGTCTTGAGTTGCATTTCTAATTATTGTAATTAAGAAAGTCTAATTATTGTATGCATGAGATCTATATAATAGACTCATGGGCTATATTGTAAAAGTGTGCTAGAAAGCCATTGTGCTTGAAGAGAGAGCAAGAGTAGCTCTTCCTAGTTCCAAAGGGGTGCTGAGTGTGTATGATCAGGGAGAGTTGCAAGTTGTGCAAGTTCTACTAGGAGATCCACTAGGGTACTGGTTTAAGAATCATGAGGACTTGGTGAGGCAAGGACAAGGGTTCTTCAGGTTGTAGAGACATCTACATGGTAAGTAAGGTCTATTGACTTGCAGGTGGTAGTAAGAGAAGGGAAGATCTACTTGGAGTACGGTTGTGTACTTGGTGTACTAGTAGCATTGTTACTGCCTGGTGGAGGTGAACAACAACTCTGTGTTTGAGTTGATTGTTGTGACTGTGATGAGAGAGTGAAATGTTGAAGGAGAATTACAGGTGAACCCTAGAAGTGTGGGAGCTCTAGAGGTGTGGGAAGAAGAAGTGTGGCATCTTCTTTATTGTATTTTCTTCTGAATGAGTATTAATACAATTGGGTATTGTCTCTCATATCCTATGTTGTTTCATATTTCTAGTTACTTATTCATTCTAGTTAAATTCTATGTTTAGTTGCTAATACAAAGGTAATCAAGTGTGCCCTTAGTGGGCAGTAGGATCCTGACAGTAACTTCAAGCAAATTATTGGGCTTCATCATGTCTCATAGAGGTATTGAAGTAGATCTGGCTAAATTCCATGCTATAACCAAGATACCACCACCAACCAATTTGAAGCAACTCCATAGTTTGTAGGGAAAGATCCAGTCCATCTGATGCTTCATCTCTCAATTACCAAACAAGTGCAACCCATTTACACACCTTTTGATGAAAGGAGTTGCATTTCACTAAGATGATCTCTACCAAATAGCTATTCAATATCTCAAAGATTATCTTGTTAATCTACCTATTTGATTACCTCTTAAGCTAGAAAAGCCATTTTTGTTATATCTATCAGCTACCAATCATGCTTTGGGGGCACTCTTGGCTAAACATAATGACAAAGGAAAGGAGCACACTGTATACTATTTAAGTCATACCTTAGTTACATATGAACATAACTATACACCTATTGAAAAAGCTTAGCTAGCCATGGTCTTCATAGCTCAAAAACTGTGTCATTACATGTTGAATAATAAAACCAGCATTATTTCAAAAGTAGATCCACTCAAGTATCTACTATCTAAAACACCTTTACAAGGAAGAATGGCTAAATGGATCATGCTTCTTAGTGAGTTTGACATAGAATATGTCAATCAAAAGGCAATCAAAGGATAAGTTCTTATAGATCAACTTGTTGAATCACCTCTCACAGACACACAGCCACTCACATTTTAATTTCATGATGAATCTATCATGAGCGTCATTAACACACCCCTTGAGGAGTAGCCTTGGAAATTGTATTTTGATGGTTTATTCACTACACATTGATCGGGGGTAGGCCTATTATTTATTATACCATAGGGGTATTTAATCCTTAAATCATTTAGAATCAGCTTTCCTTATACAAACAACATGGCCAAGTATGAAGCATTTATTATAGGACTTTGACAAGTAGTGCATTATAATATATCTCATCTCTAAGTTTATGATGATTCTCAATTAATCATCAATCAGGTTATAGATCATTTTTAGACCAAAGATGACAAGTTGGTTGTATATAAAGCCATGGTTGACACTCTTAAATAATAAATTATTAATATTAAGTTTGAGTACATACCAAGGGCTAGTAACATAACTATAGATGCCATGGCTACTATTGGCTCTCTAATTGGACAAACAGATAAAGCTAGAGAGTATCAGTTGCTCATTGAAAATTTTTTAGAACTAGCTCATGAACCTTCAACCATTGCCATGATTTGTGATATTGTTGGTCCTAATTCTATCTGGTACTCAAAACTTTAAACTACATGCATGACCAAGTTCTGTCACCTAAGCTATCTTGAAAATAAACCAAATCCTTCATTCATCATTCTACTCATTATACTTTTCTTGGATCCACCTTTTATCATCATAATTTTGATGGAACTTTGCTTAAATATTTAACTTTGATAGAGTCTAAGCTAGTATTAAGAGAAGTTCATGAAAGAGTATGTGGATCCCATTCTAGTGGGGTAGTCCTATCTAAAAATCTCTTGCATACTAGTTAGTATTGGCCCAAAATAGACATATATGCCACTACATATGTAAAAAAATGTGACAAATGTCAATGGCATGTTAATCTGATTCATGCCCCATCAAAAACTCTAAAACTGATGTTGACACCATGGCCATTTTCTACATGGGGACTTGACCTCATTGGGAATATTAACCCCACTTCATCTAATGGCCATAAACATATCCTTACTACCACTAAATATTTCACTAAGTGGTTTGAAGCTATACCCCTCACTTACGTGATTAGAAAGCAAATTTATAGATTCATTTTCAATCACCTCATCTACCAATATAATATTCCCTCTGATATTATATCTGATAATGGAGGATCATTCAAGAAAAAATATGTAAACCAGTTATGCAATGAATACAACGTCACACAACATTTTTTTAAAGCATATTACCCTCAAGATAATGGCCAAGCTGAGGCATCCAACAAAACCATTGTCAACATTCTCAAAAACATTATCAATGTTATTGATCATGATTGGTGCTTCTAGATATTCCCTACCCTTTGGGCATATCATACTAATAATCATACCCCCTCCGGGGCCACTCCATACACACTTTTTTATGGTACTAAAGCCATCCTTCTCATTGAGGTTAAATTTCCTTCACTATGCATCTCTTTCAAGCATGTCCTGGATGATCATGACTATCAAGTAGGTCACCTGTAAGAGCTAGACCTACTTGATGAAAAATGCACAACTGTGCTCAACAATCTTCAATCATATCAGAACCAACTCAAAGGCCACTATAATTGGTGTGTTAAGTATAGAACATTTAAACTTGGTGATCTTATTTTTAAAGAAAACCAAAATAATACCATAGCTGAGAAGAAGCATAAAGAGAAATTCAAACCAAACTAGATAAGGCCTTTCATCATCACTATAGATTATGGATCAGCAGCATACCAACTTTTCACACTAGATGGCGATGAACTTCCAGAGCTAATGAATATTATTCATCTCAAGTGGTATTATGCTTGAGCACTAAGGTGTATTATCTATAAGGACTGCTCTAGTTATGCCATTTTATCACTATTCTTATTTATACAAAATACCATCCTTATTCATCCTCTTTCTCGTATCCACTTTCCATTTCCAACCTACCAACCCAGTGTGTTCTAAAGCCTATCATGTTTGACCTTGGTTTTTGCCATTCATTATATAGTTTTAGCATTGGGGTATCTGATCAGTTCATCAGTTAGTTCAAGTACTTTAGATAGAGAGCATATTTTAGATCAGTATGATAGAAGTTTTGGTAGTTACATCCTTCATTTGTTATTTTATTCTTACCACCAGTCTTGTTACTAGTTATAACCACCCCATTGATCTATGTTGTTGTGTCCTAGTTATAACCACCTATGGAAAAAAAAGGGGCAACACCAAGCCTTGACGTACTAACTTGCCACTTCATATGCCATGTTGTGCCTTTTTACCAACTATGCTTGTTTTATTTTAATTGGATACCGCACTAGTCGAATTTCTCCAATAAAGTGGTAGAACTATAGTGACTTGAGGTCTTACTCTAGGACTATGTAGGCAATGCTCAATACTTTTTTAGGTTAGCTCAGTCACCCTTTTCCCCATGCTCTCACCATTTTGTGAGCAACCTAAGCCATGCTCTCACCATTTTGTGAGCAACCTTAGTTTAAATGCTCTCACCATTTTTTGAGCTTGAACTATTTAGTGTCTCATCATTAGAAAATAAAAAAACATTTTCAAAATCATTAGAAAATAAAAAAAAACATTGACCACTTCTTTGCCTTAAGGATTCTTGGAACCCTTACTAAGTTACAAGTAAATCACTTGTCATTTATTTTCCCCATCATTTTTGGCCATTTTCTCTCACACACTTTCCATTTTTCAAGACCATTCCTATTCTTCTATCACATCTATTATATTTGTTTTCTTTAGTTATCATATTCTTCCCATTCCCTAGGAGAACTACATTTGGCCTGAAGGTTTTTATTAGGTATTACATCTATATAACTATGTAGGCAACGTCCACTTTCCTCGTGCATATAGAGATAGCTCCACCACCCCCTTCTTTTTCTTCTATTCCCTCATTTTGTTTTTTTTTTAAGTTATCACCTATTTGCTAGTGTAAATGTTCATATGGTTTCTATTACATTGTTTGTTTATTTCTTTCTACTTATTTTGTTTGTTTGTCTACCTGTTTGTTTACTTTCAGCATTGTTTCCTTGATTTAGTTTGTGTGTTCATTGGGTGATTCCTTGTCCACACTAACACTTGAATCCATCAATATTCATATGTTTACATTATCATCATGGTTTCTCTCATTGGTGCATTATTTTCTATTGAGTATTGGATTACAAGAGTCAGTCCTCATACATATTTTGGCCAAGTATTTATGGTGTTATAGCATGAAGCCTATCATCACATGCTACAACAAACCTCAGATTCAAGAAGTATATTCAGTAATGATGACATCTCTTTGACACTCACATCTTGATTCCATCTTAATCATATCCTAAATAGAGTAATTAACCATAAAATAATTTCAACCTTTATTAGTTTAGATGAGCATCTCCCTATTAGTAGGTTGTTTTAATTCATCATTACCCTCTGTGTTAAGTTATCATCATCCTCGACCAAGTTTATCATGTTTTCCATAATCAAGGTCTAATGATTATAACCACCTATGGGCAAATCATTGCACATTGTCCTACCTCCATTTCTCAATGATTATAATCACTTTTGGTCAAATCATTGTGTTGTCACCACTTTACTTTTTCTACCTATATAGGGGTATGTTATTATCTTGTTTATTTGTCCTAACTGGAGTAGCTCCATCTTCTCAATGATTATAACTGCCTTTAGGCAAATCATTTTGTTATCATACTGTGTTGCCACTATTGGTGTATAATGATTATAACCACCTTTGGGCAAACCATTGTACATCATCTCACTTACATTCTCAATGATTTTGACTACTTTTTAAATATGATTGTGTTTTCACCCCATCATCTTTCCTTTCTTTGGTCCCCTCATTTTGCTTCTTTCTTTTTAAGGGATCATTTGCCGACATGCTTGTGCTAATCATTCCCTCGAGGGGGCATCATATAGTTATTTTATCATCATTGCAATTATAGGTATACAATACCTTTTCATTCTTTGAGAATATGTTACTCTGCTTATAGCTTTCAATGCCTTCCCAAATAGGGGCAAACTATAGATACCTAAATCTAGCCATCAATAACCTCCAATCAAGATTTTAACCAATTTCCATCCAAAATGTATGATTTGGCCTGAAAACACTAAAACATGATAAATTATGTGAAACTAACATATTCAAGTGTTGATTTTGGCTAGAGTATCCCTAAATGAGGTAATGTAATTTATGGGCTAGCTAACTTTGATCAGATCATTCTGAGTTAAAATGTCAATTTTACACTCAGGTGCTTTGGATTGATCTTTCCTATCAAATATTCTACACAAGATGCATGCCTTTGTTATTTATTGTTGGTAACATCCAAAATGATAATATGGATCCAACGCATCTGACGTGGACTTATAATTCTAATCTAGTCAACTTTTGGACTAATAATAAGGCATTCTGACTAATTTGGGTAATTTGTGCACAATGTGCTTGATCATGCTTAAGAGATAATTAACTAAAATCAAGGCCTAATTAATAATTCCATGGAAACTTATTGAATACTTATTTTTAGAAATAAATATTGAATAACTGTATCATCAAGTGACCTCATTTTTTGGGAAGACATCCCTAGGCCATAAATACCACAAATATCAGGATTCATGCCTCCCATGCCTCATCAATGCCCTCCATAATGCTCTCTATGCCTCTTAATTTCCCAATATTCCAATGTCATGATGAGGATAATTACAAATTTAATTCCAAAAATTAAATTAATCCTCAACCACAAATCTCAATCTTGAGATGAATGGTTGAGGTTGATTCTGATCAAATCCAAAAATCTATAAATAGGAGGCCTCGCAACATCATTTCTAAGCTTTTTTTATGAAAAGTTATAATGCCAAATTGGTTCCAAAAGCTTCAAGAAACTATTTTTACCATTCCAAACTAATTCCAAGCCAAGCCAAGTCAAAATCCAAAGGTGCCAAGGAGAGACAAAGGTAGACAAGATTCCATTGCCAAGGACTTCATGAGCACAAGCCGAGTAAGCCACCACTACAAAGGCATTTGGAGAATATAAAGAAGGTGAAGGAATTATTGTGTTTTCATTCCTTGATTTTTAGTTGTGTTTGTCATTTGCTTTTGTTAACTAAGCTCTCCCTAGTGTTTAGGCCTAGAGATGTTATGTTATTAGTGTCTTTATTTTATTTTGTTTTCATTTTGAAACTAACACCATACTAACCATCTTCTCTTAAGTCAAATTCCTAGATCACAATAATAATAATAAAACATATTTAATAGTACAGGATGACTAAATTATTATCAAACAAATTTAACAAAAGCATGATCCTTCTACAAATATATTGCATCAACTTTGGTGTCACAATGCAATACAAAAAATATGTCATAGAATTGAATAGTATATATAGTGGATAAACAGATGAAGGCAATTTTAGGAGCTTTAAAGAGAATTCAAATTATTTATTTTGTATGTAATCTATACAACATCATTATATATTTTGTTACAAGTCAACACATCTAGTAATTCATTTCATACTCATTTGAATATCATTGGGAGATAATTTGACCTAGCATGTGGTTCACCACATGACCAAGGTCTCTACGTAATGTTGCTTTTAAATGTACAATTTGTAAGCCCATAAATGGCATTTCAAAAACTCATGTGAAATGAAACCTATTTTAAAGTTTAGGATATTTTTAATTTGATAGTATTACTACAACCTATATATAGTGCTAAAACTATATTAGTTGTAACATTTTTTAGGCCAATTCATTATTACTAATAATAAACAAGAAACCTAAGCATTTTGGGCCCTTTCCTTTTTATTATTTTTATAATTATCTGGCATCCATGTCAATAGTGTTGACAAGCATGTTCTTCCCCCACATGAAATATTCCTCACACACTTTACTTTTTCGCCTCGTCATAAAATTAAAGGCAATGTAAATGGCATCAAAATATTCTAAGAGAATATTTGGAGGCACTATGCCAATATAACACCTCCAATGTAATGAATAAAAAAATATTTTGGTATTAGTAAAATAAGTATAATATCTAGATGCATGAGAGCTTCATTTGTCCATGATTACCTCACATTCTTCTATCATATTTTTTAATTAAATATCACTATATTACTTAGAAAACTATTTACAAATTATTCATATAAATTAGTGGAAAAAGGAATCATGCCTTAAAATTCTAACATACTTGATTGCGTAAATGAGAAAAAGTAACAAAACTCAAAAATCACTAAGAATTTGAAAAAATTAACCTCTACAACATCCAAACATCAAAAAATCTAAAAAACTAAGCTACAAAGGTAAAGAAACCAGTGGTAGGTGGATCTTGGTCATCTAGTTTGGAGCCCTAGCCAACATTAGTAAGGTCATCACCCTTAAGTATACATTCCCCACTAGTGTTTATATTATTTTATTAATTAATAAAATTTGTGTCCCTAGGGGCATTATTTTTATATCCATTTTAAATATCCATGGGAGGACAAACAACTAACAACATACTTGGTAACTTGTCATGGCCAAACGGTGAAGCTCAATCTTGTCATTATGCATGTGGAGGAAATTGCTTGTGTGAAGGTAGTGACCAACCATCATGACTATGAAACCATTTTTTAGAGTGGCTAAAATTATGTCCATCCCCCTCCCCATGCAGTTTTATCTTTTAATGTAAGGTTGATGGAACATGCTCCCGAATGCACTATGCATTTCCTAAATGGCCTAGCAAGGTATGGAGATGGGCCACCTCTAGAGGTAGTTTGTTTGCTTTCATTTGAATATGCATGACAATCCTTGAAATTCACATATATTTTTTGTAATTATAAATTTTCTTATTAGTTTTAGAATGTGATAAAATATTTGAGTTCATTTATTTATAAATAGAAAATTAAATGTATGCTCAGAAAGTATGCCAAATATATGTGTGTTTTGCAAGAAGCCTAGGAAAATCCCCCAACAAGATAGTTTTACATGTGAAAAAATATAGCATAAAGGGTTGTAATATTTTCTTAATACAAGCCTAGGTATATTGATATTTAATGTAAAACATAAATTATTAACACTCTCAGTATCACCAAAAAAATGGAATTTGGGATGAAGGATGCCTAAGTGAACAAAGTAGTTTCCCAACTATAAACCTAACTAGAGTGAACACCAATAAAAATGAGCAATATGGGGATCCCAAATGACATTACAAACAATATATAACCTCCTAATGCAAGCATGAGAAAAATACTAGAGAGAAAATATCTCGTTGAGATTTTGAACAATGGGTAGTTGAGGAGAAATTCATTCATACCCCTTACTAGGAGTTCAATTGAGAAAAGGGGTTTTAGTAAATTACTTTCAATCTTTCCACCAAGGCCAAAACAAGTTCACAATATTTTTATGCAAATTTTCTATAGGGGAAACAACCATAACCTCTTAGAGGGACTGATGAGTGTCATCAATATCTTCATTTAGATCAACTCAACATGGTTAATGTCATGTCAAACTGGGGTCAATATCCATTGGTAGTCTACAATAAGGTGTCAAATATAATAACTAACAATTATCTTTTTTTGGGTGGGTGGGGGGGAGGAGTTGTGGATCATTTATCCTAAAGATCTATTCTAATTTAATGAATTGAAATCTATCTAGTTAATTGAAAGGAAAACACTCTAATATAGAATTGAAATGCTGACTAAAGAAGTAAACACACATGATTTGAAAAGAATCACACTTTTCTTGTCAAGGAAACTATTTTGAAATGAACACAATTAATGGTAAATGGAAATACTCATTAATCTAAGTGCTGAATTGAAAAAGTGATTTGAAAGTAACTGCTTAGAAAGAGAATGTTACCTTTATAAAAGGAAATTCCTTTACACAAATTCATTTATAAACACAAGTTCATTTATAAATGAAAAAATAACAAGAACACAAAATATTGTGATGTGTAGGCATAGACCTCATATCAGACTCTAGTTATTATAGAGTTAATTAACTAATTATAATTCTCTATATTAGAATTATCATATTATAAAACTTATATCAAACTATATACTTATTTTTAATTATATGTAAAAATTTGGATATGGGCATATGCCAAAATTAATTTGGATATAACTAAATTAAAGCTAAAAAAAATTACTAAATTGAAATTCAAAAGACTAAAAGTATGTTAAAGTAGATACACACCCAGACAAAGACTAATATGTTATATCAAATCATAATTTTAATCACGGATACATAAAATATTAACTAACAATAATATAAAACATAAAATACCATAACAAATCTAGTTACTTGGTTGAGTGGTCCCTATTCTGTCCCTTAGAATAGAATGTCAATCACATTTAGTCTTTTAGGAACATACATGATCATTGATCTAATGACCCTACTGCTACATGATCACATTATGGATCTTAGTGCTCCAAACTATTGCATGATCCTTTATCTAATGACACTACCTCATAACATTAGTTTATTCATTAAATATCTTATGATTGAATGGTCTAAGGAGAAAAAGATCTTGTATCCAATGATATAGTGCTTGAATTTGTTCATTGCATATATAACGGCTAGAAATTATTTTTCAGTATTAGTATAATTTATTTTAGTGGGAGTTAGATTCTTGATAATATAGTGAATGGCATACATTTTTTCATGTAAAATAAAATCATCCATATAAACTTCTACATAGTCATTGGTTAAATTAGCAAAAATAACTAAAATTACCCTTTGAAAGGTAGCTGGTGCATTACAAAGACCGAAGGACAACACTCTATATCCAAACTTTCCCTAAGGACATGTAAAAGTTGGTTTATCTTGATCCTCTAGAGATAATATTATATATTTATAACCAATAAACCCATATAAGAATGAGAATTAATTCTTCCTAACCAAGTTATCTATAACTTGGTCTATAAAGGGCAAATGGAAATAGTCTTTCATTGTGGCCTCATTAAGATCTTTATAATCTATGCATATTCTCCATTTGCCATTTTTATTTGGTAATATCACAAGTGGTGAAACCCATTGACTATCTGATATTAATATATTAATGCCGCCTATAAGAGTTTTTTATATATGTTTTAATCATGTCTCTTAATATTGGGTTAATTCTCATTTGTGGTTGTCTAACTAATTTGGTGTTTTCTGTGTAGATAGGATGGGTGCATATAATTGTATGAATGCCATTCATGTAATTGTATTCCCATGCAAAGGATTTTATATTATTTATTACCATGTCAAATACTTTTATAGTTTCTTGCTCATTGTTCAACCAACTATTTATACTCAAAAAAATTCCTGGTTGGATAGGATAGTTATCTACTTGGTTTTAGGATAAATGGAAGTGACATCCCTATATTCACTCATAAAAGAGTTTAAAGGGAAGGTATATGTAAGGATCATATGTAATGTGGCTATGTATTTGAATAAATACTCCCCTTTTAAAATTACCCTTGCTAATAGGTACTAAAAGGCTATTAAAATTGTGTCCTAGCTAACTTGTGCCCACATAACAATGTTTTGTTAGAAGGGTGTATGATCATACCTTTCATCAAGAATGGATTCTAAGTTCATTGGGTAAGATTTACAAGATAGAATATTGAACTACAATCTAGACTAATAAACTTTAGAGCCAAACTAGTGGGACTCCTATGCTAGACTAGTGGACTCCAGAACTAATTTGGGATCTTCACTTCTTGTCAGTTCTTCTCATATCTCATTTACATGGTTTATAACTACTACCATGGATAATTAGGATAGGATGTTACTATTTTACTCTAGTTCATCCACTCATACATGATCTATGTAGTCTAGAGATGTCTTAGTAGGTGGGTACAAGGAAATTCATTTTGATTTCACCCTATTTGAAATGGTCATGTCTCCTAAACTACAATCTATAAGGGTTCTTATTATACATAGCCATGGTTTTCCTAAGATCAATGTAAATCTTAGTTTTTCCTCTTAGGTTAGATTATAATGAAATATATAGGATATTCCCATTATTCCATAATTATAGAGACATCCTCTATGGCTCCTTTTAGTTTTTAAATGGGCTGGTCTGCGATCTATAGGATTGTAGAAATAAGTTGTACCCCTATAATGGATAATTATTTTAAAGTTTCCACTATCGTCACATTGACGGTAGCTCCTATGTCCACAAGTACATTAGGCATTTATTTCCTTTCCATAGTCATAATAATGACTAGATTTTTAAGGTCCCCATATTTAGGTAGAAGTAATTTTTGTGCTACTAAATCAATAAGTTTACCATCCACCTATATAGTTTTAGGATATTGCCCTTTTCTTCTTGGAGTTTTTATACACAATCTTTTAATTACTCTATTTAGTTCTATGATGTCTCATATGGATTGTAGAAATATAATTTCAATGTTCAATTTTCTCAATTCTTGGGGTAAATCATATTCACTTTTGTTTCTAGCCTCCTAGAGTCATTCTAGAAAAGGAATGGTTAGAGGAACTACAATAGTTTCTTGAGTCCTTTCCTTTTTAAGTTTTTCTTTTTCCTCGCTAGATATTTCTTTAATTGGCTCAATTGGGAGTTCTAAATTTTCATTTGGGACCTTATTTATGGTAATTGGGAGGGTGTTTAATGTTTTACCTGATCTTAGCTAGACATTTTTATAGTCAATGACACCAACCCCTAAGGTTCCTTTTTTCTCAATCCCATAGACAGGAGTTGATTGTACATTTATTGGGTTTGCTACTATTTGAGCAAGTAATTGGGGATGATTTAATTTTTTAGTTTTTGGAGGTTGATTGGTAGGGGGAAGCATCAACACTTGCTATTGTGTAAATCTTCTCTTTTAATTGAAGGTTTGTTGGGGTACCCATTATTGGTTTTCCCATGGTTGGTGATTGGATTAGGGCATCTAGGATTGTTGGTGAGGCTGAGGCATCCATGGTTATGGTGTACACTCTTGTGTGCCCCATAATGGAGGTCCCCATGACTATAGAGGTTCCTATCTAACCCATGGCATCATCATGGGTTAGAAGGATCTCTTGGAAAAAAATGACTCTAGTTTTGATTGTGGGAAAACTAATTTCCCTATCTTTGTATAAATTTGAGCTATTTTATTTATTGCTAGCCTGTTTTAGTTGGTTCTTGAGAGCAAGTAGGATAGCACATTTTTAGTATCATGATCATTTATATCATAAATACCACAGATGTTTTTCTTGTCAAGAGGGTAATATCTAAGTACATGTTTCAACTTAAATTCTAGACAATACATAGCTCTGGTTCATTAATGGAATTATATTTTGTTGGAAAGCCATCAAACATGGTGTTTAATTATACCAAAATGTCTATTTTTAGATTTTAAAATTCTTCCATGAGTTGTTCTACATAATTTCTTCCCTTTATTGTTTTCATTTTCCTAACACTAACCCTTATTCTTGAATAATTCTTGAATAGTTCAGTTGTGTCATTGAGACCAAGTTTGTTGATGTCTCCTTTTCCTATTAGGTTTAAAGATTCCCTAACATCATCATCTAGTCCTTTTAAGAAAGATATTTTATTTAAATATTCCTCTAACTCATGTACACATCTCATATGTTCAAAAATGAAGTGATCAAGATAGTCTTCAAAATTATCATCTTCCTTTTGTTTTATTCAAAAGAATTCTTCTTTTCAATCCCTCACCCTATAGTAATCTTGATATTTATCTAAGAATCCATGTTCCATCTCATCCCATGTGTGGATGTTATTTGGTTGTAAACCCATAAACCATCTCATGGCTAAAAACTTGAGTGTAGAAGGGAATACTTTCAGTTTGTGATTATCATTTTTGTAGTCATAAGTCTAACACAAAACATTAAATTCAAATAGAAATTGATTAAAGTATTTGGTAGATAATCCTTTTAAATTAGGCAGTATGGATGGGTATATATTATTCATTTTTCCATTATCATACTCACGTATGAAAATTTAGGGTAGGTGAATGTTCTACCTAGTAGTTAAGCTCTACCTATTTTATATCTATTCAATGGATTATTTCTTAGATTAACTCCCATGGTTTCCCAAAAAATGTTATAAAGAGTTCTCATGAGGGGTGTTGAATCGTCAAAAGTGGCTAGAAGGCTAGTTATTTGAGATTCAAAACTTTGGGTATGTTTTATTATTAATTACTTTGCTTGAAAGGATGAAACTACCTATAGGGAATGATCCCAAAGTTTAGGTGAGACTAAAAATGGTTCTTCCTCAATAGTCTCAATTTCTTTCCTAGAAGGTCATCCAGGGCACTTTATTCTTATGTTTTATTGGTACTTATGTTTTATTATAATATACTTGGAATGTATCTTGCCTTTGAATATCTTTATCTATTTATATATTTCTTTGATTTAATGGGAAGTTTTTAAATCAATTGTTAGTTTCAATATTTAAACACTATTGACACCTAGAAAATCCATGACAATGATAATAAAAATGATGAGTGTTGTCAATCTCTTCATTTAGATCAACTAAACTTGATTGATGTCATGTTAAAGTAGGTTAGGTGTCTAATGGTAGTATGTTTTAAGGTGTCAAACATAATAATTAACAATTGTATTTTGGGGGGAGTTATGGATCATTTACCCTAATGATCTATTATAATTTCTTGAATTGAAATCTATCGAGTTACTTGAAATGAAAACACTCTGATACAAACTTGAAATGATAACTAGAGAAGTAAACACACTTATTTAAAAAGAAACACTTTATTTATAAAGGAATATGTTTAGAAATAAACACATTTTTTAGTAAATGGAAACACTCATTAATCTATTTTATAAATTGAAAGAGTGATTTGAAAGTAAATGCTTAGAAAGAGAATGTTGAAATTTAAAATAATAAAAATATGTTAAAGCAGAAATGCACACATAAAGACAAATACCTATAGGTTATAAAAAATGACATTTTTAATCATAAGATGGAAAATATTAACGAATAGTAATATAAAACATAAAATACCATTTAATAATTCTAGTTCTTTAGTTAAGTGGACCCTTGCCCTCACTTGGAACAAAAATTAGATCACACTTAGTCTTTCAAGAACATCAAATCTTCATTAAATCAATAAAATGTTTATAATTTGGAAAATAATTCAATAGATATACTTAATCTCAATGCTTCTCTCTATCTTACTTACTAAATGCTTAGCTTTCTAATCAACCAAGAGACATTGGTTATATTTCCCAATATGGTTACAATAGCTAACCAAAATAGCTATTCCCTAACAAGATTTCTAACTACATCTAATTTATTTTCAAAATATAAAATAAGTTAAAACCTCCTTGCATGTTCCAATAAGAAATGGTGGAAGAGATGCATAGGTTTGCACGTAGAGTTATTTTATCTTTTGACAATTACAATGTATTCAATTGTAGTCATGTATGATCTGGTAACCTATTTACATAATAATCATAGTGATGTATGTACAAAACATTACTATAAATGTAATGTATATAAATAGGAATACTATAATTGGTAAGTGTCCTCAAAATGGCTTATAATGTTCTTGATTATGCATGATATATCCATTAATAAACCCAAGTCAAAATGTTCTTCCATGAGCTTTGTGTTTAGCCTGAGTGACTTCATAGCTAGATTTGCATACTCTAGAGCTAGATTGGTGGACTCCAGATCTAGATTGGCAAACTCTAGATCCAGATTGGTAGACTCTAGAGCCAAATTGGAAACTTTAGATCTAGACTGATAGACTCCAAAGTTGATATGAGTTTCTCCATAGTGTTCTTCGATGGTATTCAAATGGTTTTATTTTTTTCCAAAATCATAGCATTCAATATTATATTATGTCTATGTAACCTAGACATATAAAACTGATGGTTTTTCCATACAAAATTTTAGAACATAGTGGTACAACAAGTGGAATTGACTCACACATACTAACCAAGGAAAATGTATTCATTCTCTACTCTAGATTGGAAACAAGTTCCTAAATTCACATTAAAATCTATTAAGATGGATATTAATAGGGGATAAATGGATTCATTACTTGGATACAATCAGCCATTATATGGACTCATCAAGGACTCCTTGTCTAGTTGAGAAGATTAAACTTGGCCTTAGCCTCTGTCAATATAGGAATGAACATGAGGATATATATAAAATGTACATATGATATAAATAATTCAATTTAAAATGTTTAGAGCATATAAACAAGGCATTTCATCAAAGAGGACCTCATAAAAAGGTAATAATTTGATATTGCCACAATAAATGTTTTATGGATAAACCATCACTAAACTTATTACCATTTTATAGATTATAAGTTTTAATGGATTTCCAATCATTCTAGATACTCTTGGCCATAGAATTCCCCACACTCTTGACTAGATCTCAAATGATGAGAATGGTTTTCAAACCTAGCCCTCTCCATGCTTCTCTATCATAAGGAGTACCAAATGAGATACAATTCCTTAGGAGAATTTTCCAAGACTCATTTCCTAGGATGGCTTGGGTAATCTATTTAGCACATAAATTAGTACATTATTAGTGGATTTAAAACAACCAAATCCTCAAACCTATTTAGTTAAGTAAAATAGTGAAACTCCTTCCCATGTTTAGACATGGCCCACAAAACATCCTTGAAAATATTCTCAGCTTATTTATTAGAATATTTAGAGGGAACCTGATAATAAGAGTAATAAACATGTATTTTAGTGAGAATATTATAAAAAAATTAGAACTTAATAGATATGGAAAGCTTATTTTATTTAAATACAAAAGCTTATTTTCTACCCTATTAATGAGATACTATCAAAGCATGGAAGGCATAGCTTGAAATGTAAATGAAATAACAAGAAACAAAAAATATTACCATGTAAAATCCATTTTCAATCATAAGTTTGTAGCTAGGTGAGAAGAGGAGAGAAGTATTTCTTGTATCATTGCATCTTTCTCCATTGAATATTAGAGCCCAACACTAAACAAAAAATGTCAAAATAATGCATAGTTTATCTCACATTATCTTATTCTTAAATTAAATTGAAGAAAAATCACCATTAAAAAGTTGAATGGAGCTCTCTATAGGGAAATAAATTCCTCTAAAAATCCCTTAAGAGACTACATTTGATATAAGTATCCAAATCCTTCTACAACAAACACACAAAGTGAAATGGAAAGTGGACACCCTTTCTAAATGAAGAGAAATATGCTAAATCATTTAGAATGTGTCTTGTTAACATAAATATAAGATTAGGCATCCATAAAAAGCATATGAACCAATTAAATAAAGGTAGGCTCAAACCCTAATGCTTGAAACATGGTGGGAATGAAAGGCCATTCAATGTCATCATAAACTTTCTCAATTTTTTAAATGAAAATGGCTCATTGATTAGACATGCAATCACATTCCATACAATAATAGAATATTATTATGTGGTCTAAAAACCTTTTCTTAGGCCTAAAAATAAGTGGGAAGAGATCATGTACATGCAAATCCAAGGATTTGATAAAAATTTAGGTAGGACACAATCAGTAGCACAATGGGTCACTAGTTGAACATTTTCTCATGATCACCAACCTTAGGTATGAATTGATAATACTGTTTATAGTTTTGGAGTACAAATCCTCCAATTAAAATTGTAAAAAAAACATATCATATGGTATCCAAAATAACTTTAAAGAAATCACAAGGAAAACCATCACACTTAAGTGCTCTAGTATTGGATATTAATAACAAATTCGTGAAGCTCTTTTATAGAAAACAATCAATCAAAGGCCACTCATTGAGCATGAGAGAGTTTTCAAGGAACCTTATATAATCATTGTTGAATAGTTTGGTCTTGCATGAGATTATAATGTTATGCTTTGAAAATTCTCTTATAATTTTAGGAAGTTATTGCATAATATCAGGAAATTGAACGAGTCTTTCTCATCTTCACAAATGGATTTAATTTTTTGAGATGAGTGTTTGGACTTAAGCATATGAATTTTTTTTATAGACCTAATAATATATTTTTATCAAATGTAGTTTGACTTTGATTTGAGCACCATGAGCATTATACACATCCATCACTTGAGTGTTGTGTTACAATTAATCCATGTGAATTCATATACATTCATGTGAAAGGGTTCCAACTCTAATATTGATGTGTCTTGACTCAACTTGATGTTCATGGTGGATTAGAACTTTTGGCATATGTGAGTAAGCTAGAGATCATAGATGTGTAGAAAATAAGCTATGTGAGTAGTGGCATAAGACTACAATTTAATCCAACTAATTTTTCTTGTAGAACATGACATGAGGTTCCAAATCCATATGATATACACAAGGTTGGGGTCATGATGTAATGAATAGGTATTATGAAACACCAAGTTTTTTATATCTTTGGCCACTTTAAATTCATCTTAATGTGAAAATATATCAAAAGGTGGTTGGAAAACATAAATCTAGAAATGTTATACTAGTAATGAGAAACAACTTGAAAATGAAAAGTATGGATAGGGTTATTTCATGGACCTATCCCATCATTTAATCACTATTTTAGACCATGTAATAGAGATTTAAAAACATGTAATACATGGTTAAGTCATGATGGAAAAAAAATGATCATTAAAACTAAATTTATTGTGTATATTATACCACACTTCTCACTCACCAGTTATAAACACATCAGGAGATGATCGTGTTTGTCATACACCACCTCATCCATCTTAAATACACCACAAATGATCCAATTTGTATCAATAATCTCATCAATTCCACCACCAAATAAAATCCCTTTCCACTACATCCCTTGAGGCATAAAGGTTAATAATGCCCAAGTAATGAATTTCAATGTTTAACATATGGGTATTAAAGATGAGATCTATATCTATCCTACCTTCAGTCCAAATAGATAGAGACTTGGGAAACTCTTTACTTAAATTTTAAACATTACTATAGGTCATATATTCACATTTAATATATGCTTATCCAACCTCTAGGTGACACCAGGATCGAATTACCTTGTAGTTTTAGGGTTATGTTAACACAATTCAAATTTTGTTCATACCACCTCTACATAGAGAGAAAGTACCATATTCTTTAAATACATCTTATTTTTTATATTTTTTCCATGGAACTTAAAATCTATGATCATTTTGTATTTATATGATCACCTTACTATGAGATTAGAGTGAAATTATTTTGCCTCTTCATATACTCAAATAGCCTTATCCATACCTTCATTGCTTATGAAGATCAAATATGCTTGGTCCTTTTCTTTCAAAATATGTTTTATCTTTGCCAAAATTTGGCTATATACTTTACTTCCATAATAATTTATACTCAAAGGATTGCTTCTTTTATTCACTTTATTTCTTCTTTAGGATTGAGTAGGAAGCGACTTCATGATAGATTTGTAGATATGGTAAGGTTGTTGAGGCATGAAAGGATATATTTTATTTTCATGTATATTTTATGGATACTTGTCCTTTTTAATTTATAAGTTTATTCAAGTTACATTCACACTTATTATTCCTTCCTTTGCATTGTACTATTCCAATCTCATGTACCAAATTTGACCCCTTTTTTAGAAATTAATAAGGGAGAGATACCAATAGGTGAGTGGGGTACAATACATGAGAATGTATTTGGAGATGTGGGGCCCAAAAATTGAATAAATTTTCTATGAAAAGTGGATGAAATTTTATTTAATTTCAAAGATATTTATACCCAGTTATAATGCAGTGATATTATAACCTAAGTCATGAAATCTTAAACTTGTACACTATTATTTTACTAGTTTTAGTACACTTTGTATCAATTTAAGATTTGCATAAATTGATGATAATATTGGGTTCATTCATATGGTGTCAAATAATTTATATCCTTTCAATTACAATTAAATTTAACATCTTATCAACTTTGTACTTTTACATGTACAAACTTTCAAAATAGCTTGTCATATTCATAATATTTATTATGCAACTATACATCCACTTTGTCATAATTTTTAATTTCAAAAGTTACAAAAATATTTGTTATTCCAAACCTAATAATTATAAACATTTTATATTTTTTCTCCTTATACCTTCATTACCACCCCATTCCAAGTACCTATATAATTGAACACAATGTCTAAATCTCACCAAAATATTGAATGCATATTGAAAACTTTTGATAAAACTAATTATTCATATTAATCCAGCTAAGTATAGAAAAAAACCAATGTAAACAATATTAAATGAACAAAAGGGATGCAAGTCCATATATCATAAGATTTTTTTGGGATTTTTATCATCACCTATCGATTTGAATTTTAAAAAGGATTTATAATGACACTTCACATGGTAACCATTGTGGTGGCACCATACTGGCACCTCACACCTTGACAAATTATAATTAAATAATAGACACTCTGAGCTAACTATGGGTGTAAATATTAAGGCTTGATGTGGCATCATTTAGGTGCCTTGTGGGTTCCATAATTGTTATAATTTCACTTTGCATTTGATACAATGTTACACAACAATTATATTATATATTTTACTAAAAAAATTGTGAAGTTTAGCATTACACCTACTATTAAATTTTCTAATAATATCCAAGGCTCTTCACTAATATGATTTGATTTTCCCTACTATCATTGCATTTACATGTAAATGGATGTATTTGTGGATTATTATTTGCATGATTTTTTAAGTTATTTTAAAGCCTAACTTTAAGTTAATTATGGTAGATGACTTGTAGTTCCATGAATGCCATTTTGGGTTAAAATGTTATAAAATATAGGTGGGTTGAGTAGAAAGAGATCATGGATAGACATGGAGAATATGATAAAGAGGAAGATAAGGAAACATAAATCATATTTACCTTGCTTTCATTTGAAATAGGCATGGATATAAAAAAATTATTGCGGATAGGAAGCCAAATATCTATATGCTCAAATATATATTCCCAAATTTTTATAAGTATTGTTGGATACAAGACATGACATAATGTGTTTTGTTAGTGTTAAAAACATGGTATATAATATCCTATTTTATTTGGATCAAATTCATACTTTTATTGATTCCCAATACATGTTTTTAAAAATTAAAGATAAAATAATCCACCCCTTGCCACTGAGAGTGGGGTATCTCATGATGTGTGTTTACACTAGAATTAAATATGAGTTATAATTAACTCTAATTATAAATTTAAACTAATGAAATATTATATATGAAGTTAAATGAGATAGTATATACTAAATACAGAGATCTACATAATTTATATAAGTTGTAAATTACTAAAAATATAAACTAGGGCTAGGCTTAGAGAATTGTCCTTGGAAACAAATTAATTTAGATTGTAACAACTTTATATGAGCTATGACTAATTTAAATAACCTGAAAACATAGATATATCATAAAATAATTCATTATATATTGAGACAAGGACGTAGAAGTTAGACAAGGTCATAGTGCATTTTTATTTGCTATTATGGCTTTATCCAAACAAATTGTGTTAGATTTAAAAATCTATGCTTGTTTGCCTTTGTCTGTAGGTGACCTATTTCTATGAAAAACTTGATTTGACACATGGAAAACTTGTAAAATAAATGACCTAGTCCTACACAACCACACAAAAGATATCAAATACAAAATGGGGGGAAATCAGGGATGTGGAAATGACTAAGCTATTCTTAGAAAAGCCCTTGTTGACTAAGTGTTGCCTACATAGCTTGAAGGCCTCTATATAACGTAGTTTTTCCTTTAGGGAAGATCATATGAATATAATTAAAAATATTTTTATTATAATTCTTAACAAATAATGCCCTTAACATGTAATGAAACAATGTTATACTTGGCCAAGGATTGTGGTATTAAAATAGAATTTTAATAGTAATCTTTACTCAAAAGATATATGCTTTTGAAATCATAAGAGAGATGATTTTGTCAGTGAGAGATAGTTAGGTTCATGTGTGACCCTTGATGTGATTTAATAGGAGAATCAAATACTTCTTATAACTGACCTATTTGTTTACATGGGAAAGTTGTTATGAAGCATGTCATTTTAACAACATGGCCATTAGAGTACTATGGATAAGGTTGCACTCCTGGATAAGATTGTAATATGCCCTTATGTACCTAGTGTACTCTTGTCTAACAAGAATAAAGGCTTTTGAAACCAATTTGACAATGAAGCATATTTTAAATAGGGATGAATAGAGATAAAATAGAGAAGTCTAAAATATATGAAAGTAATTATGATACTTTGAAGGATTTATTAGAGATTAGGGGTTATTCGAATGGAAAATTAACCAAACAAGGTAAATATGCTAAGAAAAAGCATTATCAATCATTTATTAACTAAATTTTAGTGTCTAAATTCATCCCCCCCCCATATTCTAGTGGTACATAAAATTACTAGACTAAAGGAAATGTGATACCCGAGTGTGTGTACACACTTTTTATTTGTCATAGAGATGTGCATGCCCCCTTGTTGAGGCATGTGGAGAAGTGATGAACTTGTGGCTAATTGAGAGTGATCAAGTTACTTGAGTTGGAAATATTATATGGTCCTACCCCCATCGACTAATTTTTAATACTTTTGAATAAGTGAAAACCAACAAAGTGGTTCACTAAAGTGAAACCAAGACATGGAGTGTCACTAAACTCAAACATGGCTCATTTTTGAATTGAAAAGAAGAGGTGAAAACTAGTACATGGCTCTCTAAATTACAACCATGGTGTGGAACATCACTAAACTCAAACGTGATCCACTTATAATAGAGAAACCACACTTTTTAGATGGATCTATATTCAAAATTTAAATTCTTAAAAGTTTAGTACTTGAAAAAGAGAAATATGAATTTTTAAGAGTAGCATCTTGGACATGAATGCATAGCATTCCCCCTCTGTTGTATAGAGTGCTAATTTGATCTTTAGAAAATTGTTTGAAACCTTGTAACTATCTTCACACAAGTGTATCCATGATCGAGTATCTATAAGAGTGGAGTGTAAAAGTGAGATGAAATCCCCCAAAATCTAAAAATTATGTTTTTCATATTGTAAATTATCAAATTTGAAATGTATTTAATATGAAATCTTGGAGATAAGACCATTATAATGCCCACATTTTTTTAGATGAGTAAAATTGTCTATAAACCACTTGTATCAAAAGAAAAAGTAAGAACATTTTTGAAATATGTAATCAAGTGATAAAATATGAATATTTGAATTGTATTAGAATCTAAAATATGTAACTTTTAAGAATATGAAGATTTTGGATTATATATGTATTGCAAGCATAGTGTTAAAAAGATTAAGCATTTAGATCTCATATGTAGTATGTGCATGATATTTATCATGGTAACATAGATGTATGTAATTATATGCTTAGTATTGCATGATAGGAATTGTGGCACCATAGTAACAAGTAAAAAACATGTAAATAAAATCATACAATATCACGTGAGAAGACACAAATGCCACATACAAAGGGCATGTAAGATATCATATAGAGTTTGAAATTTTTCATAAATGTCACACATAAATCCCAAAGGTTGAATACAAGGTATACATATGAATGTCACATAAATATATAAGGCTAAGGGTCATTCACACAAATCATAATAATACAACAAGAGGGTTGTACGTATACAAGGCAAGAATATGTATGATGAACATACACAAATCCAAAGGCTGCATACAAGAAGCAAACAAGTTGAAGCATGTTATGTAATAAATAAAACAAGCATATGAAATAAGCATGGAAAAATTAAAATTATCATATTTTGAACATATGTGTATATTTATAATGTTTAGGAAATGGCATATTCATCATGATACATCTAAAGTATAATTTAAAAAGAAACATATATTTGTGTTATAGCTCAACATAGAAAATAGTAACCTATATGAGTGTTCATTTAGAATAAAGATATACCCTCAATTGAGTAAGGTTTTTGGGTAGAAGGCTAGCCTAGCATTGAAACCATGAAAAAATATGCCTTAATCTTGATAATTGCATGATAAATGAGTATATTCTCTATTATGTGATGAAAAAATGTAGAATAATTCCATGTGATTATGTTGCAATTAAAATTAGAGATGTAAAATGCATGATGACAAGATTGTAGTAGAGAACATGGGCGTAGCACATTTTTGTTCAACTTTTACAACTCTACCTTGATTGACTATATGTAATATTTTTTGATTGGGATAATTTCTTCTGTGTATGAATAGGTTATAATTTGTCGCACACTTAGATACCTTGTGAGAAGCATTATGTATTAAAAATGAAATGAAATATATTATATACTGAATAGAAAGATAGATGACATATGCAAAGAAGTAATCAAACAACATTAAAGTATGCCTATAGGTCCTTGTTTTGATTTCTTTTTCAAATATTTTGATTTTTTATATTTTAGCATATATAATTTTTTTTGTATTTCTCCATATTTGGAAAGTAAATAATGCATAAGTGAAATGTGAAAAATCTTAGAAAGCCACAATAATAAGAAATTTTTTGAAATGAAAGGAGTGAGAGATTTGAACAAACCTCAACAAAGCATTAAAGTAAAGCATGACAAGGAAGAATGCAAGTGAAATGCCCATAATGTCAGTGTATATGTAGCATAGATGGAAATAATGGCCATGTAATCTCATGTGAAAGTAGATAGGTATAATAATTAAATCATAAATGATAGCTAAACTATGTATAAATATCTAAAAATGGTCAAATAAGTTGCCATGAAGGATTTTCATTAAGATATTAGTAAGATAGTTGTCATGAATTATTAAAATTGGGTAGGAAAATACAAGGGAGCAAGTTCCCCAAATTGAAAATTGAGCCCAGTCTAGAATAAAATGGATGATGTGTATAATAATAAACAACAAAAGTAAAGAGAAAATAAAATGTGTATAAGTAATAGGCAAGTAACTAGTCAAGTTCATTGAACTAACCATGGGTCTAACTAATGATCTCCTCAATAGGATGCTCATATGTGTATTCATCTCCTTGAAAACAAGGATCAAGCTCTTATGCCAAAGAAGATGTGCCAAATGTACAAACTTATAAATATGAAGAAGACCATGTGCTATAAAATAACCCTCTAAATCACTACTCATATATATATATATATATATATATATATATATATATATATATATATATATATATATATATATATATATGTATATATATATATATATATATATATATATGTATATATGTATATATATATATATATATATGTATATATATCATGTATGGGAGAACATGATGTAACAACTTGTACCTATGTAGGAGACGTTTGAATAACTTGTGATGTTGTATTAGATAAATACCTTGTAATATGTTCCACCTTTTTCTTATGAGCAGATGTCTTGCTCTTTCTAACCAAGGGATCATTCTCATATGTACTCATATTATGTTCAAGAATAGATGGATAAACTATAATAGCTTCTTGCTCATAACTAGGTGAAGAAAATGAAATACACTCGTTCTCATAAATAGGTGAAAATTTTGATTTTGGGATATACTTATTTGAATGTAAACCATGATCTTGAATAGTTGTATAAACTAATCCATTACTGATTTTCTTAATAATTATGCCAACCAACTATTATGGAATAATAGTAGTTATGATTGTTTTCATATAATATTCATATTGAAAGCTTTAAAACTTAACCACTTGAATATACTTTAAATAGTTGTGAACTCTAGAAGGAACTGATCTAATTTTTTATATCCAAGGCCTTCCTAATAACACATCAAATAAACATGTGCTTGGTAACACTAATAAATGAGTGGACAATATGAGAAGTCCATTTTTAAAGGAAATAATATATATCCAAGAGTGTCTTATGTATGACCATAAAATATTTTCACAACTCTAGATGTATGTTGTATATCTTGCTCCTTATAACCAAGATAATGTAGGATTGTTATGGTGCACACATCTTCACTTGATCCATTATCTATCATGACACTATGGATAGGTTTTATGCCAACATATGTTCTAATTAATAATGTATGTCTATCAAAATCATCTTCAATAATTTCAAAATCACAAATGTAACATATGGACGTGATGTTAAATTGCTTGTAATTATACCAATGATTATATCAAGTGGATGTCCATATGAAGAGGAGGAGGATGAGCATTATAGGCATAATGCATATCATAATTTTTCTTGTTATCTTATGCTTCATAATTTGGAAAGTGTTGTTTATACATTTTGAGATTTTCAATATCATTCACTTGTGGCTTAGCATCTTCATTAAGTATACCAATGTCAATAATATTCTCATCAATGAGGTCTTGAATTTTGTGTTTGAGGTTATTAAAACTATTAGTGGAATATCCAACACATCTATGATAATCACAAAATTCATTACAATCAAATCTTATAGATTGAAGTCTAGATAGATACATTTCCAATGATGGAGGAAGTGTAATAGCATTACATTCAGTGAGCTTTTAAATTTAATTAAATAATTATGACATTCACATCAGGTTCATCAAACTCATTACTCTAGAACTAAATATGAACTAAAATTAACTCTAGTTTGAAATGTAAACTAGTGAAATATGATATAAGAAGTTAAATAAGATAGAATATAGTAAATACAGAGATATATAGAATTTATAGAAGTCATAAATTACAAAAAATAAAAATCAGGGTTAGGGTTATAAAATTATCCTTGCAAATAAATTATTTCAGACTGTAACAACTTTCCTTGAGTTGTGAATACTTTAAATAACATGCAAACATAAATGCATCAAAAACATAGATCCAATGTCTATTGGGATAAAGTTGCAGATGTCAGATAAGGTTGTAATGTATTTATGTATGATATTGTGGCTTTGTCTAAATAAACTGTGTTGGATCTAAAAATGTTGGCTTCTTCAACTCTATATATATGTGACTTGTTTATGTGTGAAAATCTATTTGACACATGGAAGACCTATCAAATTAATGCCCTAGTCCTACATAAGCACATAAAAGAGATCAAATGCAAAAGGGGAAAAAAATAGGGGATGTGTGAATGATTGTGCTCTCCTCAGAAAACCCTTTGTTGACTAAATGTTGCCTACATAGCCCAAAGGCCTTAGGCTCATGTATTTCTATCTTTATGGAAGATCATATGAATTATACTAAAAATATTTTTATTGGAATGCTTGACAAATGATGCCCTTGACCTACAATGAAATAATGTTAGACTTAGATAAGGATTTTGGTTTTACAACATAATTATAAAAACATTATTTACTGAGAAGATAGATGCTTTTAAAAATCATAAAATAAATGTTTTTTTCAATGAGATCTAGTTAGGTTCAAAAGTGACCCTTAATGTGTTTTTATAGGAGAATATTTTGAATATTTTTGATAACTGGTGTATTGGTTTATGCGAGAAATTTGTTATGAAGGGTGTTTTTTTTTAAATATGCCCATTAGAGAATCATGGACAAGGCCACACTAGTGTAAAAGGCTCTAGTGCACCCTTGTTTGCCTAGTGTGCTCTTATCCAACATGAACAAAGGGTTTTAAAACAATAAGTAGCAATGAAGTATACATTGATTATATATGAGTAGAGATAAAATAGGGAAGTATAGAAGATATGCATAATAACTATGAGACTTTGAAGGCTTTCTTAGAGATTATGGGTTATCAAAATGGAAAATTGAACAAGAAAGATAAAAATGTTAAGAATGTGCATTTTCAAGCATTTATTGCTTAAATTTCAATGTCTACAATGAGTACTAAGTGTTATCTTAGTTTTTTTATTATATAATTTATAGTCTACCATTAAAAATTAAAACCATGGATGGTCTATCATTTTTAAACACAAAATGAATGGTTTTAAGGGATATTAAATATTAGGATCATCAGTAGTGTGGGCGTTAAATATTTTACCATGTTCAAGGAGTTTTAGTCTAATGGGAATAGGGCAGTTGTAAGATCTAAAATTGATATCTTACAGGTTGATAGTAAGAGCTAAAATTTGTATATTACATTTTGATAGTTATAGAAAAGGAGAGTAAACTCTATAAAAAACAAAATAGAACTTTGTTATAATTCAAACAACTTTCTATGCATAACATTCAGTTAAAGGTTAACATTTTTATTATTAAGAAGATTTATACACACACATAATTATACAATAGCTTATTCTATCTAGAATGAAACATTGTATAAATTATGGTGCTCTTCTACATTTATGTATGTGTTTAAGTGGAAGAGCAGATGCAATGTGTTATAGGTAGACCTTGCAGTGCAAGGATGTGTTTGTATGCGTTACATATATTCTAGATAATGCAATGAAATTTATACCACCAAAGTGAACTCATTGAATCACTTCTCATGGAATTCCATGTGCCATATTTTAGTTATTATCAGAAAGGTTTTGTGAGGATGGAAAATAAAAATATGCACTTTTAGATTACTGAGATTATGTTTGTAATACATATTAATAAGATGTTTTAAGAAACAAAAGAGGGCCATGTTAGTGATTTTCAACTAGGTAACATGTCAATTCCATGAAACTTTGTTTTTCATTTAACTCTTGTGATAAAATCCTATAAATCCCATATTCAAGCTTCAAGTTTTGTGCATGTCTTCACAGACAAGATGAATGATTTTTTTTTTCACTTTTAATTGTTTGGTATGTAATTGGGAAGACATGATGATGGCAAGATGAGAATTGAGGGACCCATACAAATCTAAAGGATAAAAAATACAATCCAAGGATTGATCATGTTTAAAAACCTATATTGGCACTACATGTGTTGGCTCTAATGCATTGCATCTATTCTTCCCCTTCAACAATAACACAACTACAAAATGGTATGCTACAATGTAGGTATGGGCTCATGGAGATATAAACTAGTTAGGTGTGATTTAACTTAGGTATGGGCTCAATCAATGCCTAAAATAGGATGTTAAATTTAGTTGGTGAGGTGTTATTGCTTTTCCACCTCAAATAGGGTGTATGCATAACATGGAATGATTGTTATTAACTAAAGTTTAAATGTCCCATATTTAGCTCCTACAAATACTTTTTATGATTCACATTGGCATAACCTTGTTTATATTGAACTGAAACATAATTAACCAAATAAATAAAAAACATATTTCAATTAATTGCATTCATACAAATAATTCTTCTTAAAATATTATCCACACTTAACCAAATAAAAGAATTAACTATAAATCAAAAATAATTAACTCTAAACTAAGACCTAATATTTGTGAAAAGTAGTAAATGAAAAAATAATTCATGAGACACTTAGGCTCATGGCCTTAATGAGGTTTAAAAAACTTCCATTGTAAATCAATTGTTAGCAATGATGCTAAGATGAGCAATGAAAAACCCATATGAATGTGAAGGATTAACAAATACAATCCAATGATCAATCATGTTTAAAAAAACCATTACAAATATGGATAAAATGACCACTTGGCTCAATCAGCATGAACATGATATTTTTTTACCATTTTCCATGTTGAGATCAAGCACCCATCGATAGGTAACTATAGGTAATAGTCAAAAACATTGAACATTAACACTTCATGTAAAATGCAATAAAACCAATGTAGGAAAAAGTGAAACTATAATGTATGCACACTTGATGAATGCATTGCATTAATATACTAATAAGACATACCATGATCTATAAGATAAAAAAAAAAATACAAATAGACATAATATTATGTAGATTTTCTAGGTTGCATTAGCTAAATTGTGATCTACAAAATTGGTTTTTGCTAAGCCTCACCACACATGGAAAAAATTTAATAAATAGAAATAACTATTATAGATTGTTTTCAAATATCTTTACAACCATTAGAGAACTGAGACTTGGTGAAAATGAAGTTGGTGATGTAACATAAAAAGAAAATTAAAGCCTTTATTAGTCATTTACTTAGAGAAAGTTTAGTGAACCAATAAACTAAGCCTATGGAAGGAAATTGGGGAAAAACTTTAACCTTTGTATTTTTACTAAAATTAAAAATGTGAATCATTTTAACTATTTTTAAGAGGATTTTATCCAAAAAATATTTAAGTCAATGATCATATCTAGTGAATAAACTTAGTAAAAGGGAAATATATATTGTATGATATTTAATCAATGTTGGCATATATAAGTAATAATGTTTTGAAAACATTCTAACTACACTAATCATCTAGTGAGAAGTTCAAATTGATCCAATAATCTCACACATAAAACTACACTAACCTCCTATAAAATTGATCTGCACATCACTTTTTTGCTATGCCATCAGGGCCTCAGGATGATGTATAGATACTAAACAAGCATGTGGTTATTATAGCTTTGTTTTTGGTGTTTGGATATGACTGAGCTACATAGATTGGTAATATCTAAACTTAAGAAGTAGATTACAATAGGTTGAGTAAGCATATATTTAAATTAGAATCTCCTTCAATTAATATGCCATGATTAGGTGAAGTACGATTAGGCATATCCACTCCATAAAACTTATTAGATATTTTTAATTTCTATATAATTGAAAAAAAATCAATCACCTTCAAAATCACATTTAATGATCCATTTTTGTGAATCATGAACTAATGTGTATTTTCATCAAATATGTGATCAGATGGAAGATGAACATTTCCAAATGACATGTATTGTATTGGATATTTATTGTTTATAAAATTGAAAGTACATGAAAATGACATTGTCCATCGTCCCTATTACTAGACCAAACTTTAGTCAAACTTACAAATATAATTTCTATGTACAATTATAAATTTTCATATAATAATTAGTAACACTACAACTAGATGGAACCTTAATAAATATATATTCATTAGAACTGACCAACCAAGGATGAAACATAATTGATCAATATGATAACTCCAAGTCCATTGAACTAAATATAAAATTAGTTTAGAATAAGAAGAAAATATTAAATATTAATACCATTATAATTAAATTCAAGTATATTTGCAACCCCATTAAAGTTGTAACATAACTAATTGATCTAAAAGATCCAAAACAATCAAAGCAAAAATAAATTCAACTTAGGATGGGAAGAGGAACTTAGAGCTTAATATCCTAATAAGTACATGCAAAAATATTTGGAACCCAACTGATAATGCAAGCCCTTTGAACCATAAATAAACTCAACTTAAAATAGGAAGAAAAGGCTAAATCTTAATATCTTACCATATAAACTAAAAAAAATGAACCCAAAAAATACTGCAATAGGTGTGATTAACCTAAGAACTTAAGTCCATTGAACTAAAAAAAATCAATTTAGAATATGAGAAGCATAAAACTTACTATTTTACGACATAAATGCAAAGATATTTGGAAACCCACTAAGACTAAATAAAAAAGTGATTAATCTAAGAACTCCACATCAATATAACTAAAAATAATACAAATTCATACTAGGGGAAGAAGCTTAAAGTTCATTGTTCAGCTATGAAGTGCAAATAAGTTTGGGATGCCACTTTAAGACTTGATTTGAGAAATATAAGCCTATTAAGTTAAATATAGAATTAGTTAGAATAGGTAAAGAAGCTTATTGTCCTGCTACATAGGGAACTCCCTTAGTAACATTCACAAGAGGTGTCACTTGAAAAACAATAATTAGTTATGCCATGCCTTTAAAAATGGTTGAATCATCATTGTATATCTTATAGCATTTCCCCCATCTAAGGATTCTACATACATGTATGCAAAAACACATTATAAATAATTAAATGGGTAAGTGCACAGAGTTGGGGGACAATTGCATGGACATTTTCCATAATACAATCACATTATTTAAATTATGGATCAAAAATTATCGAGCCATAATGTGATCACATTATTATAAAATTAATAATGTGATCATGTTATTGTTTTTTTACACATCAAATCATGTGAAAATGCACATGGAGCGAATATTGGTTAATAGATAACATGATCACATTATTACAAAAAAGCAATAACATGATTGTGTTCCCATTATTTTGCACATAAAAACATATGAAGATGCACATGAAGCCAATCTTGGCTAGAATTTTTATTTACTACTCTAAATATTGTTACATTTATTTCCTTATACTTTAAATTTATTTTAGTAAATATAAGAAATCAAGATCACTCTACATCTGATAGAGTTGGTCTCATAGCTTTATGCCTTGCGATGTAGAAAATAGTTTTTCAAAATCTTATCTGGTTAGTACTTAGGCATTTTTAGGGTTTAAGTGTTAAACCTAGGGATTTCAGAGCATAATGTTTGCAATTGATTTCCATTTTTGGTAAACATATAGTCATTTTTTAGGTTTTTGTGCCTATTAAATTGATTCTTGCCATTTCTAGGAGTCCTAGGTTTGTTAAAATTGAATTTTTTAAACTATTCACTTTGAAATTGATACAAAGTGGTGTGATCGGGGTAACATAGGTCACATTGATGCCCTGCACACATCAAACAAGCACTTCATGTTAATTTCACTTGTTCATCATCTCTCCCTCATCCCTGATCACTTCTTACCCATGCCTCATCACCCCTAATCACTCTCTCATCATTATTTATTATCCTTAATCTCTCCCTCATTGACCCTCATTATCCCTAATCACCTCTAATCACTCCCTCGTCATCCCTGATTATTCAATCATTGACCCTCATTATCCCTCATCATCCCTAATCACTCACTCCTCATCCCTCATCACTCCATCATTGACCCTCATCATCTCTCATCATCTATAATCACTCCATCATCATCCCTAATCACTCCCTCATTAGCTCTCACCATCCCTCATCATCCCTAATCACTCTCTCATCATCCCTAATCATTGCTTCATCATCCCTAATCACTCCCTCTTTATCCCTCATCATCCCTAATCACTCCCTTATTAACCCTCACCATTATTCATCATTTATAATCACTCCCTAATCATCCCTAAGCACTCCCTCATTGACCCTCACCATCCCTCATCACCCCTAATCACTAATTCATCATACCTCATCATCTCTAATGACTCCTTCCTCATCCCTCATCATCCCTAATCACTTCTTCATTAACCCTCACCATCCTTCATCATCCCTAATCACTCCCTCATTGATCCTCACCATCCCTCATCATACCTATTGACTCCCTCATCACCTCTACTCAATTCCTCCTCATCTCTCCTCATCCTTAATCACTCTATCCAATACCTTGATGGTGGTATTTTGGTGGGGTTTAACAATGTTAAGATCTACAAGTGGAGAGCTGAGTGCTAGCATAAAATATAAGACATAGTGATCAAAATGATGTGGAGGCAAATTTGAAACATAAATATTTAGCACCTATGAAAAATATATGGGACTATTAGAAATGATGTGATTCACAATTGAAAATCTGCCAAAAAAGAGAAGCAAGTAAAATCACCATAGAACCAAAAATGGGTAGTAAATATGAGGATCACCAAGCTATGTGATTTCTTAAAACCAATCAATTGCTTTCCATATGAGGACATTTTATGATATGAATAATTACATGTAAGGCATTCTATTAATATGTCTATTGATTGAGTCATCATACCAGAGAGTGGAAAATATTTTTCAAATGATTAGAATAAATAGTCCAAGATTGGAAAGTGGTGTTTAATTCATAACTTCAATATTCGAACCAATGAAGAGTGTCACACTATGAGATCTCTACTTTCACATCTTGAGAAGTGGGTACAAGTTATCTAACACTATAAAAATGTAAGTAGATAATATATTATGGACCCAATGATATAGTCGGTACTAAAATATCTCTACTTCCCCCAACAAGAAATTATATGAATTAAAAATATTGTTTAATTAAAAAATGTAAATCAATGGTGAACCAATACACTTCATCATTTCCAATGGAAGTCTGAAGAATTTAATTTATCCTCGAACATATTTTAAAAAATTTAACCTGAAATTTATACATTATCCATAACCATACACTAATGTATGGTCTAATGTAGGCCTTGATAAATGGATCACCTAGTAGTGTCACTTGGTATACAAAATCAAAAATTTTAAAGATGCAATCCTTTGTGACATTTCACCATTAGAGGTGTGTGATGATTTACATGTGGTTAACCATATATTTACCATTGACATGTATTATATGAAGTAAGTCCTTGAAATGTTCTAATAGATTATCATGATCTGAAATACCATATATCGTAGTTAGTTCATAAGGTTTCAGTCATTAGTATCAAGATTTGCAAGAATCTTGTCAGTTCTAGTAAGAATTATACTGTTGATGGAAAGAATTAAATGTAATAACATCCTTATGGAACCATATCATAGTTTGGTTTATCCAAAAATAAAAAATAAAAATAATTGAACCATAAAATAGATAAATATAAGGATATCTTTCAGTCACCTAAATAAGTTCCTACATACTGTACACTAAACAATATTATTGATTTGATCCCTTAACTACCTCTACCTCAAACCTCTTTATACAACATATCATTTTTGAGAATGAATAGATCAAGCGGTAGATCCATGAAATCATGGATAATGGACACATCATGCCCAAATCATTGCCTTGCAGAAGCCCAAATGTTCTTATGCCAAAGTTGTGAATCAAATAAAAAAATCTTAACAAGATTAAAGTGAAGAACTATTATCCTTATCTAAATATTAAGACATTTTTGTACCATATCCATAGTGTAGAATTATTTTCCAAAATTGATCTTAAGTTTGGGTATCATCATATTCATGTTGAACCTTTAGACATTTGGAATATAGTCTTACAAACAAATGAAGAATTGATTGACTAGTTGGTTATGCCTTTTAGGTTAACTCATGTAATGAATTCATTTATTGAAATGTTGAATGACATCCTCAAGCCATTTACCTATGTCATTTTTAAAATCTACCTTGATGGCATCTTAATCTTTAGAAAACATGGGATGAACATATACACCATGTTGAACTAGTGTTTCACATTTTTCAAAAACATATTTTTATGACAACATGAATAAATGTTCATTTTTCATGTAAGAGATAAAATATTTGTGATATATTACACACACAAAGAGTCCATATGTGAACCTAACCAATATTCAAGTCATATAAGAATGGGAAACACCAAATAACTTTGCATCTAATTCAAATCTTTTCAGGATTAGAAAATTATACAAGAGATTTGTGTTTAATTTTTATTGTTTGAACCAAGCTACCAAAGGTGGAACCAAATAAAGTTACATCTAGTTAGTTGCACAAAAAAGATAATTTGATGAACTAAAATTCAGACTCTATTTTGTGTTAGTACTTATGCTACTTGACTTTAAATTTAGAAGATCATCCAATTCATTTAGTAATAAAATATACTATCACAAATGGGTATTGACAACACAACAAGTCCTAAAAATGAGTTAATCTCTATTATAATGGATTAAACAATATATGATTGGAATAAAAGATACCTTTAGAGTATATGCTTATGCCAGATGATGAGGGAGTGATTAGGAATGATGAGGGATGGTGAGGGTCAATGAGGGAGTGATTAGTGATTATGAGGGATGAAGAAAGAGTGATTAGTGATTATGAGGGATGAGGATGGAGTGATTAGGGATGATGAGGGAAGGTGGTGTACAATGAAGGAGTGATTATGAATGATAAGCTCGAGTGATTATAGATGATGAGGGATAGTGAAGGTCAATGAGGGAGTGAATAGGGATGAGGAGGGATGAGGAGTGAGTGAATAGGGATGAATAAGTGATTAGGGAAGATGGGGGATGAGGAAAGAGTGATTAGAGATGATGAAGGATGGGGAGAGAGTGATTAGGGATGATGATGGATAGTGAGGGTTAATGGAAGAGTGATTATGGATGATAAGGGAGTGCTTAGAGATGACTAGGGATAGTGAGGGTCAATGAGGGAGTGATTAGGGATAATGAGGAATAATGAGAGAGTGATTAGGGGTAATGAGGTATGAGTAAGAAGTGATTAGGGATAAGGGAGGGATGATGAAAAAGTGAAATTAACACAAAGTGGTCATTGGATGTGTGCAGATCATCAATGTGACCTACAATACCCCAATCACACCAATTTAGATCAAGTTCAAAGTGAGTAGTTTTAAAACTTCAATTTTGACAAACCTAGGACTTCTACAATGTTAGGAATCAATCTGGAAGGCATAAAAAACTAAAAAATGACTATATGTTTACCAAAAATGGATATCAATTACAAAATTTATGTACTAAAATCCCTAAGTTTAATACTCAGACCTTGAAAATGCCTAAGTACTGACCAAATTAGATTTTGAAAAACTATTTTCCACATTGTAAGGCATGCAGCTATGAGACCAACTCTATCAGATGTAAAGTGACTCTAATTTCTTATATTTACTAAATAAATTTAAAGTATAAGGAAATAAATATAATATGCTTAACATTTAGAGTAAATATAAGCTTCCAATCAAGATTGGCCTCATGTGCATCTCCACATGATTTTATGTGAAAAATAATAGGAATGTGATCACACTATTACTTTTATAATGACAAGTTGTGTTATCTATTAACCAAGATTCACTTTATGTGCATGTTCACATGCTTTGATGTGCAAAACAACAGTAATGTGATCGTGTTATCTATTAACACAGTCACATTATCTATTAACGTGATCATGTTATACATTAACATGATCATGCTATTTAAATTTGAATTCAAATACCACATCTTTTGGCTTTAGAATGGCTTGGATTCCTAAGCCAAAGGCTTGGACCTATCAACCTACAGCTATGTCTGAGAGTTATGTAAAAAACAATAAAATTCAACTTTGATCACCAAATACACTATGAATTTCAATGGTAAAATTCAAAAAATTAATACCATTGTGACGAGCTTGCTCTCCTCTTTCCAAAAATATGATTTTTATAATTTTTAGACTAATTTATAGTTTTAAACTATGTTGATTTCTAACTATACCTTTTTTAAGCCACTACATGCTACAAACATACATGCCTATACATGTTCATATAATTTGTCTTTCGTTGATCCAAGTGCAAAACAAGTTATATGGTCACAAATTAGGTCCAATTCTACACATATTAAAGAAAAAATGCTTTTCATTTTTTTGAGGTAGTTAGGCACGCCACATAGGCGATTATCCATTTTTTTGCCAATTTTTAGGATCTATTTACTTTCAAAATTCATTAAAAAAAGTATTCATTGAAAAAATATAAAAAAATATAGGTAAAAAACTATAAGATCTTATCTAAATTTTCATCAAAGTGTTTCAAACAATATTAAACGCTACTCAAAAAATGGTGCATCGCACAGTTGTCTATCTACTCTATTTTCTTTAAAAAATAAGAGTTCCTCTTCAAATTTTAGATGTTTGACTTAGTTCTACTTAACTATTTTTTAAAATAAATAATGTTTTGGAGACTAGACTCAAAAAGATACATTTCATGTTCTTACACCATCTTCAAGTTTGAAGTGTAGATATCTCAAATTATCTACAAAAGTTCATATTTTTAAAATTTTAGAAAAATCATGTCCACGGGTAGGCCCCTTTTTGTCCCTCAACTTTGTGCACTTACCCAAATCAGAACTTCCTTTATTATAAACATATCTAAGTTTGATCTTTTCATAATCTTACAAAAATACAAGGACCAAATGTATGGTGAATGTCAATTTCTTGGACTTCAAGAGCCGTAACTACACCAATTCTTTTTGGTAGATCAAGATCCATGCATAGAATCAAAACAAAATGTAAGAATAGGCTTCTTTTCCCTAATGAAGGCTCCACTAGTGGACTTGAAACCTCAAAACTAAAAACTATAATGTTACTACACTACAAAAAGAACCATAAATAAATGAATTCAAAAAGGTTTTCTATTGGGTAGACAAACCTTTGTTTGATTTCTAGTCTTTTACTTCCTTGGTTGTAACTAAGCTAACATTATGAGGGAATGTAGTGGCCCTATGGACATTATTGTGTCCATGCACAACATCAATGACCTCTATCATTTGTATTAGAAGCGTAGACGACATGGCACCCTTTTGAAACTAATTTACAATCTTGACCCAATCTATAGGGGTTACATTAGGTGCAAGAGTTCATTGGGTGCAAGCACACTTCCTCTTATTTAACCCTTTTTCATTTGGTTTGGTAGATGAGGGTTAATTGTTTAAAGTATCCTAATCAAATGGATGAATAAAACTGTTCTAAAATAGGACAATTAAATTAATTTAAATAACACAATATATTAAATCTATAAAATTACCAAATGTATAAAGTACAATGTCGATTAATATTCTAATAGTTACAACACAATTAAGAGATAATACTTAGCTTGTTTACAAATGCATAGACAAATATATGAAATGTATAAATTAGGAACATTCATACTAAGGCTTAGGATCTTATCATCATATTCCAAACATATTATTTTTGGGGGCCTAAACACTACCACTAGCCTGCGGACACTAGCATCGATGCTTGTGTTTGTGGCTCAACATTACTATCATGTACATAATACTTGCTATATTTAGAAAAAACTACCTGGACCTGTTACGATTTTTTGTTGCCTTTATGTTAATATGTCTAGATCACATGCATAGGTTTTATATGATTGTATATAGCTCAAACCCTAGTTCTTCACTTTAAGTTATGTCATCTTGCCAAAAAGGGGTTAGTGGGATGACGAAGTTGAGCTAACCTCAAGGATTCATATGTCAATGAGTGTTGCCTACATAGCCAATACTCTAAATAGGTCCTCAAACATATGTAGTTCTTCCCTAAGTGTGGGCTTGTGTGTGTACAAAGGTGCAATATGTTATATACAAGTGCATGCAATGATCTAGCTTGTAACTTGACAATGTGTTGTTCTTTGAATGTGTCATAATTGTAGTATGATTACTCATATCGCTAATAGAGAAATATGAAAGAATATGTAAATATAACTCTATTGTGCAATTGATTGAATGAGCTTGAATATGTGTTTGTTTGATATTTCTAGATAGATAATGAGTATGCTTTGATTTGTATTTATACCACACCTTTTGAAAATATCTCATAAAAGGGTTAGATAAGACAAATAGCTTGACCCATATGTTTAAAAATATTTTCAACTTGGATGATTTTTGAGGTACGAACACTAGATAATGAATTTGGACACTAGAGTTGACGCTAGTGTCCTTATGTGAATGGTAGTGTCCTGCAAGATAGAAAATTGTTAAAGTTTTATAACTGACAATGAAGGATATAAATCATATTTTAAGCTTGATGTAGTGTACATATGATATAGGTCATCAGAACAATAAGGTCAAACCATAAGATAAGTAGTTTGGCACAGTGAGATGGCGAATGAGCCTTTTAGTAGTAGGAAGGTCTAGAACTGAAAGGTAGAGCCTTGATTGGTATTTGTCAAGTGTACAACACTGAGATGCTATATATAACCATATTTTAGTATATGTACCTCCACTGCTAAGCACACTCCTTAAATCACAAAAAAACAACCGAAGTGAACACAACTTTGCAAATCTCTACAACAACAAAATGTGATTTAAGAAAATTGTTTTAAGTAAGAACATATTTTATTAATTCCAATGTAGTATTGTTATATGACATATGCAAAAATGGTCTTTATTTCAATCTAGGTCATTTGTCTGATCTTCTCTTCTAGTGTCATTCACCTTAGCAAATCTTTGACTCAGGCCCCTCCACGTTGTGATGGGTCTTTTTACTGAACATACTTTGCTTTTGCCCATACAAATCCAAAGCACAACAACAACATTACCAACAACTACATCCATTTACACTTCATTTTACTCACCTTGACATTTATTAATTTTTCACAACCCCCAAAAAATAGTGAGAAACAAAAGAAAGGAAGGCTCACTACATCTGTTGAGCTTGATAATACATTTTCAAATGCCCCCTGAGTAGGTCACGATTATTATCGATAATGGAGAGAGCATATGCAAAGATATTTCAAATGAGGAAGCAATGTATAGGGTTCTAGAGAGGAGCCACAATTCGATTGGGAAATTATTGGTAAGGGTGCATGAGAAGTTGGAGCAACACAGAGTGATACATTGCCACACCGAGTGGCCTTATCCCTGGGTTTCACAAGATCTATAGATTTGTAGCCATGCATTATTCATTGGGGTCGTCAACTTCTAATTCCCATTTAGCTTGATCTAATGCCCACGATTCTTTTCTAGAAATCATGGGTTTAGGGTTTTTATGGATGATGCACAACACAAAGCGAAAACAAAAAGATGGGCAACATTCCAAACAACTTAGGTGTGTTTTAGCATCATTTAATGTCCAAAACAAAGTGTGAAATGAAAGTTGGTGAGGTGTTATTGCTTTGCCACCTAGAATATGGTGCATACATAATGTGGAATGAATGTTATTAACTAAAGTTTATATATCCCACATTTGACTTCAACTTATAATTTTTTGAGAATTTTAATTATGACCTCTCGATATGACTTTTAAAAAGATTCTCTAATAACACTTTGTGTGGCAATCATTATAGTAGCATCGTACTAACACGTCACCCCTTGAAAATCTAGATAAAATAGTATACACTTATAAATTTTTAAGTATTGATGTGACACCGTATAGGTCCCAGGTAGGTACGACGCTGGGGTGCACAAAGAGCGATCTGTCTCCCTGCCATTCCTCCGATTGCACTTACTATTCGTTGAATTTATGGAAGGTTAAGGATAGACTTCTTTGACACGGCTTCCAAATAAATAAAATCGATAAGTTCATCATCATGTAGACTTTTTCTTCCTTCTAGATGCACCCAAGTCTGCTATAAGTGTATACCAAATTTGTTGAGATCTTCCAAATCCGGGTCAAGCTACAGCCTTGGTTTGCAGCAATCTTGCCTTACTATCTGCAGGTTGTATAAATTATGAGCACATGTCGAGGATTATCATCTCCATCTCTTAGATATGTTGTAGGATCTGAACTAAGATTTGGGAATTTATTTTGCAGGAAGATTAACAAAAGAAACTTAAAAACAACCATGGCAGCAGCGTAAGTGTAACGATTTTATTATTCTCAGTTTCTCATTTGGATCGTCCAAGGCTTATATCTATGTAGGATTAATCTCTAAACTTTAGTTGCATTGTATTGCAGTGATGTAATTCCACCTGTTCTGAATTCAAAGTCAGAGCCTCTTCCATTGTTTGATGGGACCACAAGGTGAGCCTTGCATTCGTTTTCTGATGACTGATCTCAATGGGTTTGATTGATGATGTTGTTTTTCGATTGATGATATTGGAATATAGGCCTTTGTAATTTTAATTTTTCTTGTGAAACTGGGGTTTGCAGATTGTATATCAGTTTGACGTGTCCCTTTGCCCAGCGTGCTTGGGTTGCCAGAAACTACAAGGTGGTTTTGTTTTCGTTTGGCTTGTCTCCGTTATTTATGTATTTTCTCTATGGTATATAAATATTATCAATTTATTAACCCTAAATGAAATAAATTGCAGGGTTTGTATGATATTAAGCTAGTTCCAATAGATCTGCAGGACAAGCCCACATGGTACAAGGAAAAAGTTTATCCTCCTGGCACGGTAGGCTACTTCTAAGTTTTTAATTTTTTTGTTCTCTGTTTTCGCTGTTATGTACTTAGACAGAAAGGGCTTGGCAATATATAAGAAAAATGCAGTCTTATTTTTACACAGACAAGTTAATTGGCCCCATTATTATTTTAAAAAAATGTATTCTAAGTGTGCTTGAGCTTGAGTATTACTGGCATGGGTGTATTTAGATGGGTGGTGAGTGATGTTTTGATGGGTGGCCTCTGGGGAAACGCTGGTACCTATATGAATTGATGTATAGATTGACTTTTCAAATCTGCAAAATCATGTAAAATAACTGTAGGATAGTTTTGTACAAATAACCAGTTTAGTTTGCATTTCATATATTCGGATTCATTGAAACCAGGCGATCTGACATTTCATATATTTGGTTTCATTGAAACCAGCCAAGGCACTCCTTGATACAATTATAGTAATAAGAAAAAAGCGTCTGCAAAAACTGTGTAAGAGGGTTTTTAAATGAATTTGAACGAAATACTTTTAGATTTAATTATACTGTTAAGGAAAAAGCATCTGACACAACTGTGTAAGCAGATGGTTAATCAATGTATTGGATCACACTTTGTGACCCATTATATCTTTCTTCATCCAGATGATGGATCAATCAAGGAATGGAATCGTAAATGTTGGTTAAAAATCATTTAAATAGAAGAGCTTATTTCTTAATTTTATGGAGTTTGAAAACCTACACTCTTTGACCCAATTGTATCTTTCTTCACCTTGATGATGGATCAAGGAATGTGATCCAAAACATTGATGAAAATTACTCTAAATTGTTGGTTTCTAAAAGCTTTTTCTTAATTTTATAGACTATAAACTTTGTGTAGAACAATTATATTATATCAAAGAATGTTTTGGAGTGAAAGATGAAAAATATCCGTTTACTTTTATTTTTCAGGTTCCTTCCCTTGAGCACAATGGCAAAGTCACAGGAGAGAGTTTGGACTTGCTTGAATATATTGAAAACAATTTTGAAGGACCGAAACTCATCCCCACGGTAGATAATGTCTCTGGACTATTTAATTTTTTGTCATTGCTGTTCCATGTCATAACCCCAAAAAAACAACGCTCTTTGGGTTTGTCATTAACTTAATTAAACTTGACAAAAACCCTTGAAGGCATTTTAGCGATTATGCATTGAGCTTACTTTATTTTCTTTTACTTCATCCCATGCTATAATCTGAATTGGCACATCCAAATGGCTAAGAAGGTCTTGAGGTTTGTTAATTTTACTGTAATTAGTGAAAAATAAGAAGGTATTTAAGTATCCATTTTTAGAGAGGCAGGGGAAAGGTAGAATTCTGGTCTTTCTACCCCTGCAAGTAAATTCTTTTACTGCTTTCTGAAGCTGCCCCCTTAAAACACTGGTACCCATTGGAATATTTCAGGATGCTAAGAAAAAGGAGGCTGCAAATGAGCTACTGAAGTATTCAGACACTTTTTCAAAAACAGTGTTCATGGCATTACTCAAGCCAGAATCTGAGGTACCAGAAGCAGCTGGTAAGAGAATTAAAATATGATGAATTTAGAGGATATTTTATCTTGAACAAGTAATGACGAATTTTGTAGATAAAATTGACCTTTTTCTTTCCCAACCATGGCAGCGGCTTCTTTTGATTATTTGGAAAATGCTTTGGGAAAGTTTTCTGAAGGGCCATTTTTGTTGGGTGAATTCAGTGTGGTAAGTCATATCTATTTCCAGAAATGGTGATTTATTATCCTTTTGTATTATTTATTATCCTTTTGTATTTATTGTTTGACAACTGTGAAATGTTGCATAAAACTTTTCCAGGCGGACATTGCATATGCTGGTCTTTTTGAAAGATTTAAGATCGTATATCCTGCATTGAAGAACTATGACGTTACAACTGGCAGGCCAAAAGTATTGAAATGGATTGAGGCAAGCTCAAAACCTGCTATATATGCTCTTTTGGTTGTTATGGAAAATTGTTGATTTTTGTGTTCTTAAGATGATGTATTGTCTGCATAGTGCAACCCTTTCAATTATTTTGTTATGCAGGCAGTTGTCCTAATATAACATTCTGGTTTGACTACAGGAAGTAAACAAGATTGGTGCATATACAAAAACAAAACCTAACCCTGAGGAAGTTGTTGAAACATACAAGATGATCTTGGTAAGTTATCTTTGATAGAAGTCTGAATAAAATTTGGTTCAGAATACATTTTTTTAAAGTGAGCTAGAGATCTTCCCCCAATTGGACCCCTTACCCCTTAGACAGAGATGGACCAGCCTCTCTTGTGGAGAGGGCTTCCTGGGAATGTCTACTGGGTTTGAATGTTGGTCTCTCGGCAGTAAGTGCCCCAACTTACCACTCCACTATAGCTACAATGGGACAGGACATGTGCTTTTATATTTTTGGTTTCTTAAAATGCTTAAACAAAAACACATTACTTATAATTTTCTTTTCTTTGTGCAGGCTAAATTGCAGAAATAAATAGAGATTGCTGGATACAGAAATAAACTAGCACTGGATAGAAATTACAAACAAATATATGGTGGAGTTGAGTAGATGTGAAAAGCTGGAATAGCTTATTATGAAGAGAACGAAGATTTTCATCATATGGACGGATTATAACTTGAGTTTATTGATATGTAATAAGACTGCTATTTAAATCTTTTGGTGTATATGGTTCATTTGGAAATAATATTATATGTGATCAGTTTATATAGGTAATTCCTTTCAACACACATACTTGATCTTGCAATTCTTGTCATTAATTATAACAAGGATCCGTAAAATGCAACTATTCAGTTGATGGGTACCATAGCTTAAGAAATCATCACCCGAGTGCAAAAGCCAATGATGTAATATTGATATCAAATATTTGTTGTTTGGATATCTTTCCTCTAGATTTGTAATTATCACGCGTGTAAATTTTAGTTGAATCAAATTATGAACATCAATTATTTTTGCCGTGAAAATTTAAGAGCTTATGAGGCAGTTATGCATTTGGGTGTCACTAGATTGAAGGTTGACCACATATATTGAAGTAAGGCAGTTCTGCATCCAGCCCTATAGATCTATAACTGGGATTCCATATCTATATAGATGACTATCTATAGGTCCTGTAGAGGTTAGGGGAAAACAATGTAAATCTATATATGGGGTGCCAAAAAAAAAAGATATTGTGCCAATGAAACTATATGCTCTCTCCCCATAAATCTTTATCCATCCATTAATTGCAAGCTGTAGGCGCTGCTTATATAGGTATAGAGCTTAGCGATGAGACATTCCTACAATAGAATAAGCTTTGCTGACCGGAAAAGCAAGCTCTCTTAGAACCGGAAGCTCTCTTAGATCCGGATCAGTATGGATATCGGTGGCTGGATAGTGAGAGCTATGAGCTATAAGCTATATGGAGTAGAGTAGGGGTAGGGTTTGGGTAGGTTGTCGGGCCCCTATCTATATAGTTTAGTTGTCTCCCTCCCTCTCCCTCTATACAAAGGGAGAAGGCCCCATCCATCTATAAAAATCTACGCAGAGGGAGGGGAGGTTTAATGCCAGTTTTTCTATATATAGGGACAAGTCTTTTGCCCCCCTCTGTTTAAGAGCATAGGGAACCCATATCTTTTGATTGTGTTCAATCCTAACTAGTCCTATTCTATTCTAGATAGCCTTGGCTTATTTATACACACTAGGTAGCACCTTTAAATAATGACCTCATAAATGTATTCTACTCATCATTCATAAGATACATTAGTTGCATTAGAAGTTAATTATCCATACACCCATTTAACCACACCTTAGTTACTAGGGTTCAGCTTCTTGATGCCCTATACCATGATGTTGTAAATGTGATTGATCTTGTCTTTGAGATCAACAATTTCCACAGTTTAAGAGGGATATATATGCCTCAAATATAAATATAGGGCCGTATTTGTTAGTTCTCATCCATATATAGGGCAAGTTGAGAGAGCTACTCTAAATGGATAGTTTTAACATGGGTTGGGTAAAAATGAAGCAGTTATTACTACCGAAAAATTTGATGTTCTTTTTTATGAGTTGAAATTTATAGACTTTGCAAGTACAAATGTTTTTTTAATTACACCCTTTTATATGATTCGTCTCTATGGAGTGAGCGTAGTTACTATTGTATACCATTGTGGAAGGCATCAACCTCTGTGAAACTTTTTTGCCCCTTTTTTGGGTTGTGGTTTTTGATCAAATTCATTGTTGTCAGTTATGTCTGTCTCTATAGTTCTATACATTTCTAGAGCCTTTTCACTACATCGGCCTTCTTTAAGGTTATTTTGAGATGGATCTCAACCTATTTACTAGTGACTATTCATTGTCCCCTTCACTTGCATAAATCATGTAAGATTGCATTTGTGAGTTTTATGGGCGAAGAATTCCTTTTTGGATTGTTGTCACTCTAAGAGGATAATACTATAGAAAACTTAGATTGTTGAGGATACACAATAATCAAACAAATATGGATAAAAATAGTAGAATATAGTAACTTGTTATTTGTAGAAAATATTAAAGGAATTGAATACTTAAGTTATTTTTGTCTAGCAAGATATAGTCACTAACAATGATTAAAAAAGGTCTTGTGAGTGTTCGGATCTAGAAACATAGTGCTTACGTAAACGTGGTTGAGTCCACGCCTTATAGACACATGCAGAACAATATTCTTTGATAGGGTGGGAAACTATCTAGTGTGCTTGTGTGTGATTGTAATAGTTATGATTATTGCACCTATGTCTAATAAGGGATATGTGGATGCAAATGTCTTCAATCCCATGTAAATGATTATGTTATATGTCTCCTTGTTTCAAGCCCTACATGTGCACTAAAGGCCCACTCTAAAATAGGGACAACGAGTGAAAGAGAAGGGTTGAGTTAACCTTAGCCATTCCCTATGACTAAGTGTTGCCTATGTATTTAATACTTTGAAAAGGGTAGTCAAATCAAATGTAGTACTTCCATATAACTAAGTATGTGCAACCGTGTGTGATGTTAACATGTAGTGCAATCATGTGTATGACTTTCAACACTTGACAACTTTTGACTTGACCTTGAAATTTTGGAAACTTGAGGGTACCTCTCAATGCATTAAGTCACACACAACTTTAGCCCCACACAACTCACTATATTCGAGTAATGGAATCCATTATGTGTTTCAATGAAATCTTAAGAAATGCCTAGATAATGTACCATGCCACCTTTAAAATCTAGTATGTTTTGAATTAGT
>JARHVA010008921.1:0-55000 GCA_037957365.1 Torreya grandis | reverse complement strand
CGAAGTCCCACCCAAGGTGGGACGAGGACAAGGCCACCCCTTTGGTATAACTAAGGGAGGTGGCCAGGCCATAGTCCCACTAAGGTGGGATGATCGTCGAGCCCTCTACCATGGTTATCAATGGCATCATGCCTAATTACTAGGTTCTAGCCACATCCCCTTCAATTTTTTTTATTTACATAGAGATACATTAATTTCTCATAGATATCCAACAAAAATATATAAGACACACACACACACACACACACACACACACACACACACACACACACACACACACACACACACACACACACACACACACACACACACACACACACACACACACACGTTTTATTAGTCTGGTTATCCCTCCATAAGAACAATGATAGCAAAAAAAGTGGGGGATCTTATAATGCATTACTAAATGAAAAATATGCACACTTGTCTTTGGATATAACCCAGGGAAAAAAAAAGATTTAATACTATCCAAAATACCAAGGCTCTCAAATTCTTGATAACCATCTTCCATGTATTGAAAATCTTCTTTAGCAAGATCATAATTAGTAGATGAAGATTTTTATGACACCTATTTGACTACATCCCTACAACCAAAAAAGAATAAGAAGCATTGTGAAAAGAAAAAATGTGAAAAATGATTTGTCGAGAGTCTTCCTATAACAATAAATTAGGGTTTTTTTTGCAATATTTAAACCAACACCCCTGATCAATCTAATCTTAGGGTGGGAATTATATTCTCTTTAGGGTCCCATCTCTCTTATTTAATTCTCTATTACTTGTGAATGAAGAAAAATATTTCATTTGCCTTTTTTGACTGGATGTTTTGAAGGGTTAATAATTTATTAAATTATTTTAAGAAGGGTACTATTAATTATTCTTTGTCCATTTAAAATTATTTGAATTAGTATTCTTTTAGTCCTTTTAAATGTTGAATTATTTAATGAGATGATATGGGTATTAATAATTATTGTTGATTGGGACCAAGACTAATTATGACTAATAGATTAAGAGTTAATTGATTCCCAAGACTTCATGAAAGATTTTAATTATATCAGCTATCCATTGACTCTAGATATAGATTAGGATCATGAGAAGATTATACCCAAAACACCCTTCTACATACTAGAGTGGTGACTTGAACCTTCCATCGACTTAGTTGATGCCGAATTCATTAGAGTTCTCCTCAACTAATAGTTTGCTAGGACATCCTATTGTGATATTTTTTGAAACAAAACAAAATGTATGCATTACACTTTGGTATTAGAGCCCGATTACAACACCAAGAACTCTAGGAACTATTTGTTAAATTTTTTGCTTTGTGACTTTCTTAATATTTAAGGCCCCATCACTAATTGAGTTTATCTCTCTTGCACGATGGATCATGAGGTAAAACAATTGGTTTATAGATGTATTAGACACAGGTCTCCATAGAGACTAGTGGTTGGCCTAGGTAATCCATTGTATAGAGAAATAAAACCAATGATTCAACAGGAGCATCATTCTCCATAAGTCAATCCACAACTTAATCCACATGAGGCCCCAACCAAGTTTGGACCTAAGATTTTTTAGGCTATTGAGCAGTTGGTTGGGTCTATCCAAGAGTGTTTTACCCCTCCTGCCAAGGGAGTTAGTGACCAAGTTGCTTAGTCACAACCAAAGGTATAGGTGTTTATGCAACATAAATAGGGTTCTCTTGATTACTCTAGATCCAAGGTTAGACAAGATTTTATAGGGTTTTGGGGATGAGAATCATCCCATGAAGGTCATTTTTAATTGAGATCTCCTATTATGAATCATCATTGGTCACGATCACCCAAGGTTCACTACCAAAGATCAAGATGTCTAGTAGGAGATTATTGTAGATCTCGATCACCTCAACATGACAAACATGTAGGGAGAGACATTGCAAATTTTAATCATAAGTTCACTTGATTGCAGTAACCTAATTTTTTTAGTTCAATAGTTGGGGTCAAGGCAAATTCATGGTTACATAATGTTACTAGATTATTCAACACATGTTGATATTTTAGGAATATCTAGGCCAGACTTACTACTCATATCCTGAGAGGATCGACATTGGCTTGGTGGGAGAAGGAAGAAGTTAAGGGTAACCTAGATCTTGAGACCCCCACCTAGGAGTAGTTCAAACATTGGTTTAAGAACTAGTATCTTACCAAACATATACAACATCAGAGGATTGATGAAATTCTTACCATTCTAGAGTGTGGGGGAACTGTTTTAGAATATGAGTCTAGATTCCTCGAGCTCCTTTCCTATGCTTATAAGGACCCTTTAGTTAGGTACCAAAAAATGTACCAAGTTTTTTTTAATTTTTTTTCTTCATCTTATCATCTCGAAAGGTTTTTTATAGATTCCTTTCCTTATGCTTAATAATGATAGTATAAAATTGTGTAATTTTTTTTGTCATATCTAATTATATGTGATATTTAAATTATAGTAAAATTGTTTAAATGTTACTTCATAATTCCATTTACACAATAATTTTCATACCACTGTCATGTAAAAAATCAATATTCATTCATGAAACTGGTTTTCAAGTCCACCATTATTTAGATTTTCATCATTGTAAGTTCAACTACGTCACATTGAAATCAAGTTACACACTTAATACTAGAATCAAACTATGCATTAGGTCATATTTCAATGTATTTTTAGTATGAAATGTACATCAAATGATATATTCATAATACATAATTAAATTCATTCTAGAAAGTAAATCAAATTTCACAAGTGTCTTAAAACACATTTTTATTTCATTGCAAATACAAATGCAATAATATATAAGTAGACAAGTCAGCTTTTATCTATGGTTAGTCTAATAATATACAAAGTAAAATAAAACCATAATTGAATAACATATTCAAGTATTCAAAACATCATTATACTTACATGATTTCATCTTCCCAATTAATAATACAATATTCAATAAGTATAGTTATCTATCTAAAATAGTAACATACGAATAAATCTTCATGATGAACTCCACCAAAGTTTTGCAAATTATTGTCATAGCTAAATGACCATATAGAAAATAAAAGAGGGAGAACATTATTGGAGGAATTTTACTCCAACCATAGAGTCTTTTGGATCCCCTATGCACCTCTGATCCACTAAAAGTGGTCCTACCTTCAACAAAGGTGCTAGATGCAAATACTCGATAGAGCAAAGAGAATCCATGTGGATAGAACAAGTTGGCACATAGATACCCATTGCAATGAAATATAAAATGATATGCAATCTTAATATTCACTGAGGTATATGCATATGATCACATGACTTGGGAAAATAATAGGTGAACCCTAAATGTATTTTTACTTTAGTATTAGGGTATGCTTTGCAACTAAAGTCGTTGATTGGTTTTTGGTGACCTTGAAACTTTTCTATAACCTATACATATAGAGTTCGAGTGTTCATTTTGTAATTCTTAGATTATTTCATAGACTCACATATCCATTTACCTACATGGGAAAATAACATTATTAAACAATTATGATTCAAAATTAGGACATAATGTTAATTCCAATAGAAAGGTTCTTTGTCATGCATAAGCCATATTTACAAACCAAGGCATAACCCAACATTATAATATGATGATTAGAGCCATGTTTTATCACAAGTGTCCAACTTCATAAAGTGTTTGATACCCATAAGAAGTTGGGATGCTAAAGAGTTTATAATTAATTAGGACCTTTCCATATGGTATTACACTACTTAACATGGGTTTATCTTTTCATTATCTGGGATTTTATTATTCCATGTTGAGAATATAAGAAAATTGTGTGATATAGGTCCCCAAATTTCAAAGGGTTATCTTCCCATACGTATTTGCATTAAATAGTCAACTCCCACAGTTATCAAGGGTAATTTTAATGGATATTGTAGCCATTTGGATATAAGTAGATTTTGGTTGTCTTGAAAGTGAGTGATTGTGTGAAAATATACATTGGTCCATTAGCCCAAATTTTATACAATTTCTTATATTTATTCTTATAATCACCTTATAATATAATGTATGTATGTATGTATGTGAAATACCTTTCACTTGTTTTTCCTTAACATGTTTAATATTGGACATTTTGGGTTGCAAAGTCAAAATTTATTGTGAAGAATCTTTGTGTTAGGGTTTTATAAGATTGGACATCAAGGTGGTTATCAAAATTTGGGAGGTTATAATCAACCTGAAGGTGGCATGTTTAACCAAAATATGAAGTGGGTTTTTACCAAATTTAAGATGGAGGGAATACGTAGAACCAAAAGGGAAGTTATAATTAGGGTAGTGGAATCAATCAAGCTAGAGGGTCTAATCAAGGTGGAGTGACCTTAGGGAGCAAAGGAAGAGGTGGTATAGGAAAAGGTTATGGTCCCATGACTTTTTTCAAGTGTGTTAAAGGCCAATATCAAAATGATTTTAACAATTATCCTAGTTTTAAATTTTATTCACAATCCGTCTATGACTTAAACTCTTTAGCATGACAGTTACAACCTCCTAAGATAAATCTATAATAGTCATGGTGGTGCCTAATTTGAGATACATTAGACCATCATAATGGTTAGAATTATATTATATCATATTATCATATAAAGGGCGATGTTGAATAAATGATTGTCATCAAAATTTTACATGATAGAGAAGGTTGACCATAAAATTTAGTCTCTTTCCAACTCCATTGTTTAGATGCCTCTTGACAAATATTAAATAAATGTAGAGGCTTAAATGTGATATTTATTTTTTTAATTATTATTTTAAGAGTTACATATGAAAATTTTGACCTTTAATGTTCTGTACACATCCACCCAACCACACATCAAAATTCCAAGTTGATGTGTTAGGGTGTAAATTATGCATTTAGACACAAATTAATTATATCAAAATTTTTATTATTTAGTTATATGGATGGTCCTTATATAATTCATTATCAATATAGTTTTTTCCATATATGGTGCTTTTGAGATGGGATTCTTTGGGTTAATTTGTTAGCATGCTCTTACTCTTTGGTACTAACATCACTAAGAATTTCATAGTCATGCCTTGTAAACCATCTATAGATTATGGTTGTTATCATGTAATGTAATAAAAAAATTATATTATAAACCATTTACAAAATAATTGAATATCGTTAGGATTTATTTCCACTCTAATAATTTCAAAAAGAACAGATAAAATAAAAGGGGTTATAATTCAATTGGCGAGGATGATAACATGTAACAAGAGTTAAGTTTGAGAAGCATAGCTATGCATAAATATAATAATAAAAAATGGAATATGCATTATTTAAGAAATTATTCTCAATGTTTCAATCCAAACTCATGGAACATCATTAGGAGAATAAGAGCTGATAAATATAATAATGAAACACATAAACAACCAAAGGGAGAATAAATAATAAAAAATATTTATCAACCCAAAGGAGTCGACCAAGATAGGATAAGTAAAAAATTATTCTTTTTTATTCTAAAGAAGATGAAGTAAAGGTTTCCAAATGTCACTTAATACTTTTTTACTTATCATAATCTTGGTTGACTCCTTTGGGTTGATAAATAGTTTTTATTATTTATTCTCCCTTTGGTTGTTTCCGTGTTTCATTATTATCTTATTAGATCATATTCCCCTGATGATGATCCATGATTTGGATCAAAACATTGAGAATAATTTCTTAAATAACACAAATTCCATTTTTTATTATTAAGAGTTATGTTACCTACCAAGATACAAATACTCAAAGGTACTTGAAATAAAAGGGATGACATTGAGTCCTACATGAATTTCACAAAATGGATACCCCTATTCCTCAAATATAAGGCACATTAGGTCTATTATTCATGAACACAAGTTGGGTTTTTTATCACTCAATTGTGAATGTGCGTGTTTAAGATATAGAAAGGGGTGGGGTGGGTTGGAGTGGGAAAAATTGTTTTTTGAAATTAAAAACTTCATTAAAAATTATAGGGGTTATAGATTGATTGATGTAGATGATAACATGTCACAATTGTTACACCATCCACTAAGGTAAAAATCCTTAAGGATATCCAAAATGAAAAGGGATGAAGTTACATTAACACTATGTTGAAGGAGACCGACCCATAAATAGCATAACATTATGCAAATGGAGATCGACTCTTTAATAACTTAACACTATAAAATGAGATGGATTATTCATACCTATACCAATTAGAGTTAGTTTATTCTCTTCAAAAAATGAAAGAAGAAAGAAAAAAAGAAAACAACTAGCTAGTTAATCTTAATTTGCTCAAAACGAATTAAGTATCTAAAATTGGTTGTTCTAATGGAACAAATTCTACTTTGGAAGGGTTTAAATAGTTTTCCCAAAAATTTATCAAACCCTAATTTCATCCATAAACGTTAAACACAATTATTTTATAGCTAGAAAAATTGCATCTTCATGATTTAGTTGTCAAGGAAGGGCTTATATCACACATGAAAGACATTTGGGTAACTCATCTGAGTGAATATGAAGTTTGGTAGTCACATTGGTTTTTTTAACTCATTCATTTTATTTTCAAGGTTAGATATTCAAAAAAAAAAATTCTCAAATTTTTGTCAATTTTTTTTTGAACTATCAATGCAATTTAACATTGCAAATCCCACCATGAGATGTCAAAAGAAGCTGAGATTTGATGACCAATCAAAATATGAGTTACCTCCTTTACCAATTTTATTTAATTTCATATATATATTTATATATTCAACCTCCATAAAAAATGGATTTGTAAGGCATTGTTAGGGTTTGAATCAGAATGCATTAAAATTGAAGGATTTTAGTGATCTAGGTTTGTGTATATGTCGCACTAGACTTAATACTATTAGTTTATCTATAATGAAAAATTAGTAGGTTATGTTTTGTATTAAGAGAATAATAAAGTAATCTTAGCTTACAATGTCGATACCCATACCCAATAACAATCTCTAAATAGAGGGTTGGGTTGGGTAAAATTCAAGAAGCATTATTGTCTAATGGGAAAAACAATGATAAGACTACTTAGTCTAAGAAATGTGGATGGGCATTTTTAACAAGAAAATACAAACTTAGATTTATAGGGTAATTTTTTTAAATAAAATTGTTGTCTTTTATTTTTACGTTTTAAATGATATTTACGAGAGTCTGGAACCATTAGTATAATTATCAATCTGTCATGAATGGCTATATAATTGAAATAGAGCTGTTAACTTATCATATATTTTACAATTTATTTTTCTCAAGATTTATGAATAAGAGTGTCGGTCTCCTTACTCCCAAGGTTACACATTACAATTGTACCTCATTTTTAATATTCCAAAACCTTAGTGACATATTGAATCTGGATGTTATGTCATCTAAGTAACACACCATTATGATTATGGGTTGCCTTACTATGGTGTGGGTATTTGAAACTCCATAATTCTCCCATCATGCATCTCTTTATTTTTACTCCACAACCCTATTGCAATAAATTCAACGACAAGAAGTCATTGTATATTGAATGATTTTGCAAAATGGAAATGTGTTAAGTTTACAAACATTAGCTATTGCATGGTCTTCTCTAAAGTCAGAAGATACAATATAGCCTCCCTTTTTTATCTTATCATGATTCAATGGAGGCCTTTTTCCATTGACTATTTTTAATGGTGTCTGTCAAGTGGAAAATAAAACACTTCATTGTCATTCTTCTGTATTATGTGATGTAGTTTTGTTTAATAGTGAAACATTATTGTGATGTAATCTTACTTAATAATTAATATAACTACATTATTTTTGTATGAAAACCTTCCAATCTACATAACCTATTTTATAATATAAAAATAAACATCACGTAATTTATCTATGTTCTATAATGGCATTTGGCACCTAGTATGGTGATGTATCACCTTTGAAATTTTGATATGAAATTTATTTAAAATAGTAAGTTGAAATAATTATAAATAAATTATTAATAATAAAAAATCATATATATTAAAATCTAAATATAACAAACTTAAATATGTTTACATAAATGATTGTTTAAAAAATAAAGAATAATGTGTATATATAGAAATCTTGTTTCTTATTTGCACCCTCTACTAATCATGTTTCCCATTACATTTTTGTTGCTGTCATAATTGTTCATTTCACATTTGTTACAACATATCTCCACAACCCTATTGGACAAGTTATATAATATTTAATCCTTTTATTATTTCAATTGTTTTAAATACGAAGCCACATGTCATATTGATATTTAAGTTCAAGAGCCCTCATCACTATGGAGTCCCACTTTAAAAATAAGTGCCTTAAGTTAATTAAGGGTTTCAAAAGATCAAGGGATAAATGGGCATGTTTTACATGGAATATGATGAAAAAAATTCATAATAATAATAAAAATACTTAAAGATAAAAGAACCGGCTTGTAGTTAGCAAAGTGTTATACTTTATTTTGGCCTAAGACTAGTAAATTGCTTGAGTAAATTGGATATTTTTTTGGTCATTATTTTTTGATGTAAAAATTACAACTATACAAACCACTATGCATGATAGATTATAAAGAAGACAATATAAAATAGTTGTTAGGTTAAGTCTTTAATAATGGTAACTTCCAACTTTTCACTATATAGAAGTGAAATTATGAAAAATATATTTTTGGATTTTATGAAATTGATTAACCTTTGTATTAAAGTTTCAAAAATACATTTACAATATATATTTATGTGTGTGATGTGTGTGTGTGTGTGCGCGTGCGCACGCGTGCGTGTGTGTGCATGCATTGATGCGGAGTTTGGTTGTGTATGTGCATTTGTTTCCATATGTATATATGTGCATAGATTACATGATAAATAGGTAAGGATGAGATTTAGTGAATATTAAAAAGTATTTTTGTACATTCTTAGTGTGTAGTATTATGTGCTATTTGTGTCCATAGTTCATAGTATGTATGCATATTATATGTGTAGTGTGTTTTATGAATGTTTATTCATAGTGTGGTGGTATGAGTGTATACATATAATGTGTATGTAGATAATATGCATAAACCTAGTATATGTGGGTGTCTCTATGTATGTAGTATGTTTTAATGAAGTACATAGTATATATGTGCTAAAAATTGGTATGTTTTGGGTTTTTTGGTGTTAGAAATTTACTACAAGATTTAAAGTTAAGAAGTTGGGTACTACACTTTTAGGGACTATCCAAGTATGACACACATTGGGTCTCATCTTTATTTGGTTTGTCCTAGAGTTTGACTTGGTTATGACTAGTTAGGCCTTGGTGTACCCAGGCTAAGGTGTGACCATGGACTAAAAATGATTTTTGAATTTTTTTTTCTACTCTTTGGATAATTTTTTAGTCATTGAATGCACTAGAAAACAAAAAACCTATAATGTCCAAAAAACATAAAACAAACCCTATTCTATTTATATTGAGTTTGCATGTGCACTATGTAGTTTTATCATTGATTATTAATCTACTTTTATTTATCATGACATTTGCCTTTGAATTATAAATTGTCCATTTATTTGTGGGATTTATGATATTTTATTTATTTTTATGCGTGTGGTTAATTTATATTTCTTTGGTTATAATTTTTATATTTTTAATGTTTTTTTATGGTCGTATTATTTGTATTGAACCTAAGGCAAAATTAAAATTGCCATACAAGGGAACTTGCAACTTAAATTTGAGGTTTAGATTTATTCTTGGTAGAAAAAAGGGGTCTTTCAATCTATAAGAATTTTTTTAGACCCTCTTTTAAAAAATTATTTTAAAAATATTGATCTAACTTGGAATCAATATGTGAATCTGTACCCATAAAATATTTTCTTTTATATATTTGACACTTTTTAACTGAAATAAATTCTTTACCTACCATTTGAGAGCATAGTGTAGAGAGGAAGATGTATTATTTTTGTTTTCTTCATTAACTAGTCAATATATCTCAATTCTACCTCCTCCTAAACATCCACCTTCCCCATGTCTAGAGCTATTAATCCTTGTTGAAACCCCCTTTGACATTACCAATCATAGGTTCATTTCCCTCAATTATTTTTTCTTCTTAGAATCATATTTTGGCATGTTGACGAGTCTAAAAAACTAGTTGCTTAAGGAGAACTTGGACTCAAATATCCTCTAAAATCATTGAGTGGAAAGTTTAATAAGATAAGATTGCATAATGAAAAACCAACAAATATCACAGATGTTGACACTGCTTTCTAGAAAGTGCAAGGCTAAAAAAAGACCTCAATATGCATAAATCTAAAGCCCAATGATTAACACTTCAATATAGCTTATTAAGACATTGGACTATGTATGCTCTTCTATTAAAGCTTCAAATACGTAGCCAAGGATAAAAACTTTAGTATGAATTGAAGTGTGTAGAGTTTTTAGATAATAAATTATGAATTGTGAGAGTACTTGTAACCATTATTTTTGTTTTTCATCATGTGGAATGATAATTTATACAAGTAAATATGGTGGTGAATTAAATTCCTATATTTATATCTTTGTTAAGTAATGAAGATATGGTAGGAATCGGAAGGGAGAGTTTTAGTGGCACTAAGACTAATGCTACATATAGCAGAATGTTCCACTCCTTGATTAGTGATTAACCTCAAATTTAGATTATGGGGGATAGTGTTAATGATATAGAAATAGTTTTGGCACAAGGCTGATAAATTAATTTATAACATGCTAATTAATTGAAAAATTAAGATACATGAATATTCTAAAATATAAAACTGAGATACACTAAATATATAAAGTATTAAATTCAAAAGATGTTTAATTGAAATTAATACCAAATAGAAATTATACTTAGTTGGGTTTAATGTGCACAATCAGATTTGGGTTGGACATAGGTAGAAGTGTATAGGATAAAAATTCTATAATAGTCTTTATTTTCTATAAATACTATTTATGTAGTCACAGACACTATGATTGACCTTGGGACACTACCATCAATACTAATATTCATGTTAAGATACTCCTATCTTGTATGAAATATCCACTAGATTTTGATGCAACTAACTTCACCATCCAGGATTTTCTATCACCTCTTTGATGATTTCTTCAGACCTAGAATACAAGCTATCGTTATCTTCTTATTGATCAAACCCTATCTCTTCGTCCTTAAAATGAATTTTGCTAAAAATGGGTTAATGGGCTCATGGTGTTGAGCTGACCTCAATGACCACTCGGTTAATGAGTGTTGCCTAAAAAATCTAAGGAGGGCCTCAAACTTATGTATTTCTCCCCTAGGTGTGGGAATGTGTGTGAACAATGGTTTAATATTTTATATGTAGATGATGGGGAATCAAAAACAACAAACAGTTCTGATCCCACTTGTCAGGATCTTGATCCTCAATAAGAGCACAATATGATTACCTTGTATAAGCAACTAAACATGCAGAATTAACCAGAAGCAATAAGTAACTAGAATTCACAAATGACACAGAATATGAGAGACAACACAATATGTATTAATACTCATCCAGAAAAGAATACAATGAAGAGACGCCACACTCTTCCACACTTTTTAGGCTTCCCACACCAAGTGTATAGTAATTCTCTTCAAGAGTTCACTCTCCTACCAAAAATGGTCCCAACACACAACTCAAACACAGAATTGGTGTTCACCTCCAACCAGTCAGTAATAACCCTGCCAGTACACAAGTACTCAAAGTAATTCAAGTAGATCTCCCATAAGCTTGCAACAACCTGCAACTCAAATGATCTTACTTACACATGTAGAACTTCTCTTTGATCTTGCAACAACCTGCAGATCACCCTGTTCTTACAATTGAAAGGATCTTCCTTGCCTTCATCTATTGCTCTTCTGTGGAACTAGAAGGAGCTACACTTGCTCAACTCTAACTAGCACACTCATTACAATACATGCTAATGGGTCTATAAATAGATCCCATACTAAACAATAACTTAGACTTCTAATTTACAATAATTAGACTCGCAACTCAAGACTCAAAAATAGCCTTTTACATGCAAATAATCAGTTCAACGAACTAACTGTTCATGCAACGAATAGTTTTGGAACCACACAGGCGACCGACGTTGGTCCCTGTCTCCCTGGATGTGACCGATGTCGGACGACCTCCTGCCAATGCTAGTTTCCCTTCTGTTCACCCCTAACCGACGTCGATCACACTGCTGACGCTGGTATCCCTAGAACTAAGCATCCTCCTCCATGTCTACAAAGTTGAAGCTTTTAGCTCCACAACCTAACAATCTCCCACTTGGAGATAAACAGCTGCAATTGTACCTATACCTATACACCATCTAGTTTATTCCCTTGGCTTTGTATCCCTCTTCAAGATCACTCTTGAAGACCAACCACCACAAATCTTGTGGTGCACCTCCTGTCATCCAAATCACCTGCCACATCCACATCTACAAACCCATGTAGAAAATAACTTGACCCTGCATAACATGTGCACCTGCTGCTGGTCCCTCTCAAATACCTGAGAATCCACTGAACTACCCTCCAGTGCTTCTTTCCCAGATTGGCTCCAAACTTATGATAGCTCCCACTACTTGGGAAATCTCAGGTCTAGTACATACCATGCACTTAACCTCATTATGTGAATCAAGACACTGTTCATAGAACTGTCCAACCATCAGCGTGCTAACCGGTCTCACACAATCATTCGAAGACAAAATCAACCTGTGATCTTCCATGTCTCTAGAACACACTCATGTCAAAGAATCTTGCTGCTCCTAGATTCCTCATGACACACCTCTGAACTAGCTTTACCTTTAGTTTAACAACTCCCTGTATGTGTAACCCTACAACAAGCACATAATACAATAACATGATAATGTAGCTAATATTATCCAACCTAGTAAAGAGAAACACAATGGTCAAACCTCCATTATCTTGCAGCTAACACAAGACCATATACCCTAGCCTTCCGTCTCACATGTCCATTTCCGCTCTTCTTTATCCTGAACATCCATTCGTCTCTCAGTGCTTTCTTCTAGCTAGCAACTCCACCAAAAAACTCCTGTTTGGTTCTTCTCCAAGGAATCACATCCTTCATCCATGCCAAGCTCCCACTGTTTCCTGGATCTACCTGCTCTGCTTCTTTAATAACTTCCTAGTTCTTGACCATTAGTGAGCAATAAGTAGTGTAAAGAAGGGAAATGATGAATTTGAGGCTTACTTACCCTTTAAGTCCTCCATATGGGTGCTTGAGACTATTTGACAGCTTGCTGTCCACCCAAAATCTGTCTCAGTGACCGATGCCGATCACATCTCAGTCTGCACCCAACCAATGTCGATTCCATGCGACTACCTCATCACCGATGTTGGTTCTCCCTGACCGATGCCAGTGTTTATCTGTTCTGAGTCACCGACGTTGGGCTGCACATAGCCAACGTCGGTCCTTGTCTGGATGTCAATGTCAATTTTCTAACCGACGTCGGTCTCTATGTTTTACTTGTGAGCAATGACTTCTACCCGCAAGCTCCTTTTGGATCAAACCCTTGTCCATATCAACCTTGCTCTGCTCAGAATTCCTCAGCCCCTTGCACTTATCTCTATCCGTCATCTTCTCCTTGAAAACCAAGACTTTCCTGTTCTTATCACGAACATCAGATTCCTCAAGAAACATCACTTTCTTCCTCTACATATAGAAATCTCGATCCATGCTTTTCAAATCTAAAAGCATACCCTTTGACTCAAGAACATGGATCCCCTTCTTATTCATGTGACCAAGCCTATTGAGCCATATCTTCGAATCTACAGCTAAAGTAGATAAACCAAAAAGGAGAATCAGTAATATAAGTAGATAGATAAAGCATACCTACTTTCTTACCTCTTGCTACAATAAGTGCACCCTTGGCAACCTTTCAAGAGTCCGTTGTGAGAGTTACTGTGCAACCCTCATCACCCAACTTTCCAACAAAAATCAAATTCCACTCTAAGATTGGGACATGCATGACCTCCTTCAACACCCATGTGTTGCCCGTCTGCAATTTCAGCTTCACTTTCCCTTTGCCAACCATTTGACAAGGCTTACCATCCCCTAAACAAATTTCTCCAAAGTCTCCCTGGACATATTCATGAAAAAATTCTCTATTTGGGGATGCATGAAAAGAGGCACCAGAATCTAAAACCCAAGATTCTACTTTATCTAAGGAACATACCAGAGCATCCTATGCAACATAATCTGCAACATCTACTTCTTCATGTCCTTCATGCTGATCTTCATTCACCCAACAATCTCTCTTTAAGTGCCCTTGATTTCCACATTTCTAGTAGGTTATTCTGCCATACCTAGACTTGGATCTCCTACCTATCTTTGACCTTGATCTCCCATGTTCGATCTTCTCTCTTTGCCTTCCCCTGCTTTCCACACTCAAAGCATTCCTTGGTGATTCACATTTGCTTTTCCTCTGAATTTCTTCATTCAAGATTACACTCACAACATCATCCACTTTTAAGATTTTTGAAGCAGATGCAGTATTACTAACTGCCATTACCAAACTCTCCCAACTTTCAGGTAATGAGCATAATATTAAGAGAGCCTTAATTTCATCATCAAAAAAAATATTGACTGAACTTAACTGGTTTACCAAACCATGGAAATCACTATGATGACTATGTATAGATCCACCTTCCAACATTTGCAAATTAAATAATTGCTTCATAAGAAATACCTTATTCAAAGATGAAGATTTTTCATATAAATTTGCCAAAGATTCCATCAACTCTACCGTTGTCTTAGCCTGAGATAAGTTGGAAATCACAGATGATGCAAGGCTCAATCTTATAGATCCCAGAGCCTTCTGATCAAGAACTTCCCATTCTTCAACCTTCATATCCAGGGGCTTGCATGCAACCCCACCCAATGGTAAGTACAAATCTTTCTGATACAAATAATCTTTAATCTGCATCCTCCATAATTGATAGTTCTTACCATTAAACTTCTCCATTTGTAGCTTACTTTCTTCTGCCATTGCTATACTCCCACTCAAACAAAAACCCCTGTGAGTAACCTGTAATCAACACACACTAACTAGATCTGAAACACCTGTTAGTAACCCAACCAAAAGCTCTGATACCAGTTTGATGGGGAATCAAGAACAACAAATAGTTCTGATCCCACTTGTCAAGATCTTGCTCCTCAATAAGAGCACAATATGATTACCTTGTATAAGCAACTAAACATGTGGAATTAACCAGAAGCAATAAGTAACTAGAATTCACAAATGACACAGAATATGAGAGATAACACAATATGTATTAATACTCATCCAGAAAAGAATACAATGAAAAGATGCCACACTCTTCCACACCTTTCAGGCTCCCCACACCAAGTGTATAGTAATTCTCCTCAAGAGTTCACTCTCCTACCAAAAATGGTCCCAACACACAACTCAAACACAGAATTGGTGTTCACCTCCAACTAGTCAGTAATAACCCTACCAGTACACAAGTACTCAAAGTACTTCAAGTAGATCTCCCATAAGCTTGCAACAACCTGCAACTCAAATGATCTTACTTACACATGTAGAACTTCTCCTTGATCTTGAAACAACCTGCAGATCACCCTATTCTTACAATTGAAAGGATCTTCCTTGCCTTCCTCTATTGCTCTTCTGTGGAACTAGAAGGAGCTACACTTGCTCAACTCTAACTAGCACACTCATTACAATACATGCCAATGGGTCTATAAATATATCCCATACTAAACAATAACTTAGACTTCTAATTTATAATAATTAGACTCGTAACTCAAGACTCAAAAATAGCCTTTTACATGCAAACAATCGGTTCAATGAACTAACTGTTCATGCAACGAACAGTTCTGGAACCACACAGGCGACCGACGTCTGTCCCTGTCTGCCTGGAGGTGACCGACGTCGGTCCCTGTCTGCCTGGAGGTGACCGACGTCGGCCGACCTCCTGCCGATACTAGTTGCCCTTCTGTTCACCCCTGACCGACGTCGGTCACATTGCCGATGCCGGTATCCCTAGAACTAAGCATCTTCCTTCATGTCTGCAAAGTTGAAGCTTTTAGCTCCACAACCTAACAATAGATGCATGCAATGATCTAGCTTGTAACTTGACAAATATCACTCATGTGATGTTATTTGGATGATTTAGACCTTTTGTATGACTAATCCTATGACTGATATAGAAATAGAAATAAATAAAATATAATAACTTAGTTTTGTGATTGATTGAATTAGCCTTGGTAGGTGCTTGCTTGGTATTTTTTGGATGAACAATGAGAAGGCTTAGACTTGTATTTATACCACACCTTTTGAAAATATCTCATGGTAGGGTTAAATAAGAAAAATAAGCTGACCCATAAATTTTGAACAGTTCATAATTTAGATGAATTTTGAGTATTGGATAATAGATAAAGATCTAGACATTGGTTTTGATGTTAGTGTCACTTTGTGGCTGATAGTGTCTACAAGGATAGATAACATGTACAGATATGTAACTAACATTGAAGGATATATATATATATATATATATATTAAGTTTTGAAATTTCTATAATGTATAATTTGTCTATGTCATAAAAATGATATGGGTTGGACTATAAGATAAGCATTTAGACATAATGAGATGGTGAATACAAGCCTTTTGACAATGAGAAGGTCCAAAACTGAAGGGTATAACCCTGATTGGTGTTTATCAAATGTAGAAGATTAAGATGTTATAAATATTTAGTTTTAATATCTATGTTTCCCCCTCTTGCCCCCCCATGCCCCCACCCTCCCTTTAATCTAATAATGCATAAGGATTAAATTATTATGCTTAAAGGAATAAATGTGCACCTTGGTGTGTACAACACACCTTGCCTTTGATTTATCCCAATTTGAGTGTTTTGATGGTGAATGAAATATAACCAAGAGCATGTTACAGTATAAATTAGTGCATATAATCTAAAATTTGAAATAATTGAAATAATTAAAAAAAAGAGAGCAAGGAAAAAGTACATATGTGTGTCGATGCAACCATATTGCACCTTTTATATTTTGCTTGGTAAAGATGCTTCCTTATGAAGCATTGGAGTTGAGAGAGGTTTAGACCTAAATCTTGGAGATTTGAATAGGGATATTGGAAGGTATTATGCCCATAATTTAGTGTAAGGATGAGTTATGACACAACCATTGATATCACTAAATATCAATTGCATAACTCACATGTGGATATATAATATAGTGAGGTTGGTTGATTTAATCAACCCAATATATTTTGAGGTTAAATGATTTAATCAATTCAACCTATAAAGAGAACCAATTGTTACAAACAAAAAATGCTCGATAATAGTACTTCCTAGTGTAAATGGTGCTTCCTAATGATAGTAATCCGGTGATATAATTGGTAAATTTTGAAATTTTTGGTACAATAGCATAACATATGCACCTATAGTATGTCTCAACTGAAGTATACGTGTCACAAATATAAAAAAATATGTTTCAAATATATGCAAAATCGATGCAATGTCCTTTTGACATGCCCCCACTGAAACTTAGAGATACTAAAAACTGAGTAAGTGTGGATGTTACATTTTTATAACATGCCCCCAATAAAATCTAGAAACTATATAAATGTGGGGTCATGCCTTTATGAAATGCCCCCACTAATATGACCCCCCTTTTAAGGTGAGGGAAATAGAATATGATAGATACCTTAACTCAAAAAATATAAGGTAACTATATAATCTATGTATGAATCATGTAGCATATAGGATTAACATGTATAATTAGATATATTAATAAATCTTGAAGTATGTGATCACATCAATCCATAAGATGCATGGTAATGCCTAGAGAGTAACAATAACAACACAAACTCAACAAAAATCAAGTACACACACAAGATCACTCAATGTAATGTATTAGGAATTGTCCAAGGAAATATCATACAAGAGGCATATTCAAATGCCTCAAAATAGAAAGGTAGTGGCATATTAAAATTTACAATTAACATATAATGCCATATTCAAATTCTTAAACAACATAGAATGGCATGGGGACCACTAGACAAGAAAAATACTCAAATGTTCCCAAAGTAAGACAATAGAAAGTAATAAATACACTCAAGGAAGTGATAATGTGAATAAATGAAGTATAAGCAACCAACATAAGCCTATCATACTAGTCCTTGTATATATGTGTTGGCAAAAGATGCCATGTAACATAGCATATCAAGTACAATTTGAAATATATGAGCATGGATATAGACATGTGTAAGTGTTAGTATATAAGCTTAAACATTATAATGTAGAAATGATCAAAAAGGATATGTAACCTATATAAATTGTGATCAATGAAATAAATACCCCCAGTGTACTATATGACACAGGTAGAAGAAAGGTCCAACATTTGTATATGTATATATCATGTGCATGTGGTATTCCTATATCACACTCAAAGATGAAAAAATATATATGTATAGAAAAATATATGCTATCTAATACATGAAGCAAACAATATAGATGACAATAAGATAATAAACATGGGAATGCTATTTTTTGTATTTTATAGGTTATTTGAATGTTTTTGTATTTTCTTGAATATTTGACTTTTTCTTGGATTTTTGGAATATTTATTGTTTTTGGGTATTTTTAAAGTTTTAGGAAGTAAGGGATAACTGATTATCCTAATTAATGGATACTCATAAGGTGATTTATACTTAGAATATGGTGATACTACCAAGGATCATGTATTGGTGTCATATTTGGATTTAGAGAGTCAAAAACACTAAGTGTATGCCTTATAGGAGTATGTATTCATAAATCAATAGTATAATAAGTAGTGGTTCATTGATCCATTATTGAATTCTTTTTTTTTTTTGAATTAGAAGTAATTGGAACATGTTTAATTACTCTAGGTAACTAAGTATGTTGTGTAGGAGTAGATGAGGATTATGTGTAATATATTGTATATCTCCGGTGTAAAGGTATCTCAAGTTTAGGCTATTTTGGAAAGGGGATTTTCTATTTCTTACCCTTTCACAGATGATAAAACTTAGTAGTTTTTATGAGTAACTACCTAGAATAATTTCCTCTTGTCCAAGTGGATGTTCATATGAAATTCTAGAAACTATGACTACCCTATTGGTATTAATGTATTTAATATACTCATGCATTGTGGAAAGTACTGCATGATGTTTATGTATCCAAGGTCATCCCAATATCATATAAAATACTATTGTATATGGTATAATTTCAAAGGTTGTGACCATATGTGTTGGTACAACCTATAAAGGTAGGTCAATCTCACCAATAATGTGATGTCCCAATGAATGCTCTTACCATTTTATTTGAAGGGTATAAATCATCATGTGTATATCCCAAATATTTAAGTAATGTCATGGTACATACATTTTCACTAGAGCCATTATCAATCATAAAACTATGTATAAGATAATGATCAAGGCATGCTCAAATGAATAACGAATGAAGATATAAGTCATCATCTAAAATTTCACTATCATCAAAGGAAATAGAGGGTCTCTTAACCACATGAGGTGTTGTGCATGTAAGTGCCAATAATTTCATCTAATGGGTATCAATAATATGGTGGAGGAGGATGTGCATGATATTCCATTTACACTTTTGGGTCTTTTTTAGAGTGATCTTAGTATGGATTGTTAAATATCTTTTGGTTTTGATGGTCATCAGGTTGTGAACATAAATCCTTTGAAGCATCATCAAATGTGATCTATTGGTTATCGATAAGATCTTTAATCTTTTGTTTTAATGTATAACATATGTTTGTAGAATGTCCATGGCCTTGGTCATAGTCATAATATGCATTAGTATAATTTTTTTCAATAGAGGTTGACTCATATCAACCTCTATAGGAGATGGGAGAGATATGAGATGAAACTCCACAACCTTATTAATTAGCGAAGCTAGAGACTTAGGTAATCATGTAAATTGACTCTTAGGTGTATTGAATAAGATGAGGTGATTAGGTTGATGTGACACTACATTAACCATTATGGTTATTTCATTTTTAGGTTATATATATTTTATCTTGTATCTTGGTTTGATATGAAACTTGGTAAAAAATGTAGTCGGTGTGTTTGATACATACTTAAGCTTGTTCAAGGAAATATATTTATTTATCGATCTCGTACAATATGGCATAAGTCATCAAAATATTTGAACCTCTTGAAAACAACATAATCATGTAATGGGGCAAGAAAACTTTACTTAAATACATCTTGAAGATCTTTATCTGCCATTGAATTTGTCATTTTGGATAATATTTTTTTATACCTCAAGACATATTCATTGATAGGTTCATTGGTTCCTTGTTTAATCTTATCAATTTGTGCATATGAAATATTTTTGGTGATGTTAATGGATAAATGTGCTAGAAAATAGTCTGATAGGGTTTTGAATGCTTTCACTAATTATATTAGTAAGTCATCAAACCATATTAAAGCATAGTCCTTAAGGATCCTTGGAAATAATTTGGTTAAAATTTTATCATTTGAAGCATAAACAAGGCATGATCATATAAATATTAGAGATGTTATCCAAGATCACCTTTGACATCATAAAAAGTAAACTTGGGTGCAAAAAAACTAGTTTGAAAAGGGTGAAAAGATATCTCAAGTGATAGAGGATTATGCAATACATCTTGTGACTCAATAACATGAGTCGATTACAAATCATTTTGTTCAATGTTGGTGACCTTAGCTTCCATTTTTTTTATAATTTGGTGAAGAGTTTAAATTGTATACCCATTGGGATTAAGATTTGATATTTGTGAAGCATCTAAAGGGGATAAAAACACCACTTGTGTTGATGTTAGATTTGACACTGGTATTTGAGTTGAAGTGTTAATTATTCCCATGGAGGATGTAGCAAAAATCGGTCTATCTAAGGGTTCACCATGATTGGATTTGGATTTACTAGCCTTAGTGTGGTTATTTATTTCTTCTCAGGTAACATGTAATAATGCATTACTCAATTATTTATTTGTATTTAAATGGTTGAGAAAGGCTTTTTTATCTTCCATTTTAAAATGATATTTGTTAAAATTTTCCATATTTGACAACTACAAGTATAGTTGTCAAAGGAAATTGAAAAACTTAGATCTATAGATTACTAAAAGTAGAAACCTAAAAAATTGAAAACCTTAGAGAAATATAAGAGTGGCTTGGAAAGACATAGTGGTTAGGTTCATCAAAATTTAACCCTAAATTTATATTATGGGAAATAGGGTTAAGGATATAGAAATAACTTAGGTATAAGGGTGATAAATTAATCTATAACAGATTAATTAATTACAAAACTTAGATATATGAATATTTTGAATTATAAAACTGAGATATGATAAATATAGAAAGTACCAAATTTAAAAGATGTTCAATTGATTTCAATACCAAATATAAATGATACTTAGATAGGTTTACTATGTGCAAGCAGATCTAGTTTGGATATAGGAAAAGTGTGGAGGATCAGGATTTTGGAACACACATCAGATTCTAAAAGTACTATTTTTGTATCCATGGACACTACCGTCAACCTTGGGACACTACCATTGATGCTAATATTTTGTACATAATATGCATTGGATCTTGAGCAACCAAATTTATCATCCTAGGTTTTTTATCACCTCTCTAATAATATCTTCAAATCTAGAATACAAGTTGTTGTTCTCTTTTTATTGATTACACCCCATCTCTTCACCTGTATTCACCCTTAGAATAAGTTTTTCTAAAAATAGGTTAGTGGGATCACAATGTTGAGCTAGCCTCAAATACCCCTCTATCAATGAACACTACCTACATATCCAATACTCTAAGGAGGGCATCAGACTTATGTAGTTCTCCTCTAGGTGTTGGAGTGTGTGTGAAAATGGTGTAATATGCTATATGTAGATGCATGCAATGATTTAGTTTACAACTTGATAAAAAATTTCATGGGCTATTCTTTAGATGATTCAAACCTTTTGTATGATTACTTATATGTTTGATATAGAAATAAAGATGAATAGGTCATATTAACTCAGTTTTGCAATCAATTTAATGAGGCTTGGTAGGTGCTTACTTGGTATTTTCAAGATGAACAATGAGAAGGCTTAAACTTGTATTTATGCCACACCTTTTGAAAATATCTCATAGTAGGGTTTAATAAGATAAATAGGCTAACCCATAGGTTTCTAATAGTTTGTGATTTGGATGAATTTTGAGTACTAAGAACTAGATAAGAATCTATACACTAGCATCAATGCTAGTGCCCCTCTATGGCTGGTAGTGTATAGGAGGATAGAGAACAAGTATGGATCTATAATTGATAGTGAAGGATATATATCTAGTTTTGAGCTTTGTTTGGTGTACATATTATTTCGGTCATTAGAATGATAAGGTTCAGACTATAAGATCAGCATTTGGGTACAATAACATGACAAATGCGACCCTTTTGGCCACATGAATGCCCATAATTGAAGGGTAGATCCCTAATTAGTATTTGTCAAATATACAAGACTGAGATGCTATAAACATTTAATTTTAGTATCTATAATTAGGTAAGTTGTTATAAATCACCATGCTACAATTCCTCTTGAGATGCCTAAATTTAATATTGTTAAATTTAGCTTATAGAGAGATCATATACTACATGCAATATCTAGTTATGATAAACCTATCTTAATTGAATTAATGATCACCTTATATTTCTTATACTATTATGATATGACATCCATCATTAACTATAATAAATGTAGTTCCATCATTAAATATCATAATATGAGTTCCTTAACAATCAATATGGTAGATTCATATATGCTTTAAGAATATTTGAATATTTTATGCATTTATTAAATATCAACTCAATATATAAGTTTAAGGTGGTTCACATTTTGTTGTAATCCTTTCACCATTAACCTTATCAAAGGTGACTACCTTTTTTATGATAAATATGTTTTATGTATGACCATATGTAATATAGAATATGTATATTTAGATAAATATATACATTATTTATATTTATGTATGTGTATTTGTATATATGCATTCATACATACATGTGTGTATACACACATATGAATATACATATATGCATATAATATTAAATATATGTGTATTTTAAAGATATTAATATAATATTACCCTTCATAGATATATACATAAAATATGTTTGTTTTAAAGACACACACAATTTTGACATGTAATTCACATTTTAAACTTTTATTCTTGAGGGTCATGTTTTGACATATAAAATAACCAATTCCATCAAGAGGCTCTGCATATTTCTTGAGGTACCATGTTACTTGTATTGGTTTCTTCCATTTGATGATGACTTGTTGAGACTCTTCTGGCTCTTCTAGTATTTATAACTTTCCAATGTAATAATACATTCTCTTTGAAATCCCCTTGTAAATCCAAGACAAAGTATTCTACAGATGTAAGTTCTCACAATTTATTGCTAATCACATTGAAATGATTGCAAGGGGGTGCATGGGATATGGGGATGATCAATATTTTATAGGTTTCTTTAATTTATAGGTAAGTGCCATTATTTTTACATTAGTTTGAAAGATAATGTTTTAGTTTTAATTAATTTTATTCATAACATTATTTTTTTGTGTCATTATATCTTTCTTTAAATATTACATTTAATTCACTTTAAAGAGCCAATAAAATAGTCAAATAAATTTACATCTATGTGATTTTTCCCCCAAATATTAGCCAATGAAATTATGCCTAAACTCTAGATTTCACAAAGATATTATAAAAAATAAATTAGGGGTCCAATCTTAAAATTATACATGGAAATTATTTTATGATTACACATTTTCAGCATGTCATGCTATGGTTTTTCACTTAAAGGAAAGATATAATATTCCTATAGATATAATGTTTAAATGTAATCAAGAAAAGGTAAATCATGTACCAAATCATAACTCAATTTCTTGAATGTTCAAAATCCAATACTGATACTATCCCAATGAGTATTCATATCTATTATAAGGTTAAATATCTAGAATTGTAATTAAGTTATTTTAGGAATCATTAACCCAAAAACATGATATAATAACTGGTCAAAGTCTTGGTATTTCTTATGCAAGTAATCCCACCAAGGGTTCATAATTCAAATCATGGTGACAAAGTTCATAATAAATTTACCACCAAACTTATAATTATCCCAAGGACTTCAATTCCTAATTCAAATCTACCTAAGGTATTTAGATTATCAACATCAAGATCTAGAGGTTTACAGAACTCAGGTTCAAGAAAACTTATTAAATCTAAATGAAGGTCCTTAGATACATATAACTATATGACTCATTAAAACTTATTAGTGACCATACCACTTATATGGAGCATGGTTATATAAAACCAATGCAAGGATCAATAACACAATCTAAAACAAGGTTTCAACTATTTTTAAAGGCAAAACCAAGCTCAAATCCCACATATAAAAACATCCATCATGATTAAACCATACACCTATGCTTGTATGAGGTTTATTACAAAAAAATATTTATTAGACAAATATAACCAAGAACAAACCAAACTTTCTTGAAATCCTTATGATATTTGAATGCATACATGGTCTTATGAACGATATCTGAAAAGGTTTCTAATAACTATGTAATAACAACCCATTTGAAGTATGATACTAGACTAATCTTCTAATGACTTTCAAGTTGTCATATATGGTTTCAATTACCTCAATTTATGATAGTTTACCATAACTCTATGATTTAGTAATTAATTACACATGCTTAACAATGCTATGGGTATTTTAGGATAAAATAGATATTAATGTTAATTCCTATGCTTATATTTTGATAATTATTTTGATTGGAAGAATAAATCATCACTAGATAATATCCATAGTAAGCAATGTTATAAGGTTGATTTATATATTACCATAGTTTATAGGTTTCATTATAGTTCACTAACTATACATACCATGAACATTTACTATATTTATATTGGTATAACTCTAACCATTTCACCCTCTAATATTTATAACCTAACAAATAAGCCATGATGCACACTTATATTATGATAAATCAAATTCTATTGTATCCACAACAAAATTCCACATCCAAAAAAGACTAAGAACTACATATTTAAGACTTCACAATAAATCAATAATATTACTCAATATTTAAATCATGTAAATTAATGTTTCCTAGGACAAGCTCTAGATATGATGCTGTTGAGATCCACATAAGAGATTAAGCATTGCAAGGGTTTAGAAAACCTTATTCTATGTCTAATACATGTATTCTATATGTATTCCACATAGATATCTATTAACTTCACTTAAGATGGTTTTAATCTCTAACAATTACATTTTATCGATGTGATTTTTAAGGTAAATATCAAAACCCAAAACTCATATACTAGGTCCTCAAACACACATTATATTCTAGCATTATCTGTAATATCTAATGTTAACTTTAATATAAACCAAACTAATTTTCTAGTGGCTCATAATGCAACCAATGTGTAGATCAATGTGGACATTACTATAATAGGGTGATGTTATTTATAAATTATTACCTATATAATCATATATTCGATATTTATGACTTAAATTCATTTAAAACTAATGAAAACAATTCCACTCTACATACAACCATATGTTAGTCTCCATATGGTCTTAAGCCTATCGAGTGTATTAAACATCTCTTTTTTAATAAGTCCATTCATTATATTTGATGCTTGAACAGGGAAAATGACATAATATTTGATGACAGTGTTTAATAACATCCATGTCAATACTCACATTCAATATGAAAACAATTCCACTCTTGCATCACCATGGATAATGCCTATATTTGATGGTTGTATGGTCATATTTATGTTTTATAATTAATTATATTTTTATAGAACATTATTAAATCCAAGATAAATTTTAAGCAGACCATAAAAAATATAAAATATTATAGTAAATATATATGTTATCTCTATTACTTCCTTCAACTATGAATTCAATTATCATTTAAAGGGAAACATTGAATCAATAATCATCATCAACAAAATACCTGACAAGCAAGGTCAACTGCCAAATTTAGACCCAAATTTAAACCCAATGGGGAATTTGGGTGGATAATTAACATGAAAACTCTTGAGATATAAAGAAACACAACTACTACTTGGCAATATGTAATGAAACTGTTAAAATATATCATTTTGCCTTTACTAGCATAATCTTAACCTTTGATAAAAATAAATATAAACACATAGAAATGAAATTTTAATAGATTTTTAAGTTGAAATTACCTTGATAGAAACATATTGGCAATGTATAGGTGTACACAAGGTGTGTAGACTATTTGAAGAAATGCCATGAATAAAAGTGGTTTCATGGGATGTGCTGAAATTTGGATAACTAGTTTTCTTGGCAAGTCTTTACTACATTTCAAAGAATGGCTCACTCAGCTATCATATCATGGAATTACATAGGAATAAGATGTAGATAAAATGGTTTTTATGAAATCTCTCAGAGGCATTCAAGTAAATTTCATTGACAAGTCTAAATCTGAAGAACCAAACCTCATAACCTCTAAATGCCATGAGCAATGGAAGATGTATGGAATTGTTGTTAATTATAGTGACCATATAACCTATTATTATATTTTAACAACCCTTATATATTCATAAAATATAATAATAAAACCATCAAATACTATTATTAAATCATTAGTATTGATGTAGAACATACACCAAGTCTGTCTCTTCTATGCCTTAACTGACTATGCACTTCAAAAAAACACTGATATAACACTTCTTGCTAAGGTTCCTTTCTTATACATTCATCATGAAATGAAACTAAGATTAACTTGTCAACTTATGGTTTTAAATTATCTTCATCATGTTAATATTGGTCTCACTAGTCCTCTATGCCCACTCATCAACTCACTAACATCTTCCAGACCTCAACTTTTTGCCTTTACACAACTCTGTCAACTTTGACAACAATCCTTGTAGCCCTTTTATAGGCCTTAATGCATGGTATATAAAAATTACACTCAATTTTTGAAATAAAAATCTTATTTCTTATTTTCCATGTCAAAACGTACGTATGCATGAAATTTGGAGGTCTAACTCTTCGTACAAGTTTACTTTCTCTCTTTAGGCCTAAAGAACTAGGTCTCTATTAGGCCTAATACAACTTAGTCCTCAAGAATCCATAAATAATAATATGTACACACTCTAAAACCATTAAAATCATTTAGATCATCCTGAAAATAGATATACTAAAAATTTTTGGCCTTTTTTGATGTTGCAATCTTCAGATATGCAAGAAACCCTAATCTAGGGTTTTTGAGAACTCAGTGTCAGCTGAGAGTTAACTAAAATTAATGGTGTGCATTGTGATGAGTTTAAAATATTAAAAATTTATTTTATAGGTTTGTATTGACCCTTTACAAGTTCAACAATCCCTAGATGTCATTTATCCATCCACTGTCTAAGGTTTTCATCTCAAAATATACTTGATTGAGTCAGGGAACTGATTGTCTACAAGACTGTGTCCAGGTTTGAAAACTCAAACCACATTCATGATCAAATAAAAAATACTAAAAACATCCAATAGACTCACATAAACATTCCAAAACTTTCTAAAACCCTTTTCAACTTGAATCTTTAGTCTAGTCTTTTCAAAAGTTCAACTCATATTCCATTAGGACAATGTCTAATATAGGAAATAGAGGTTTCTTTTTATATCTATTTAGAAACTATAAAAGTCCCATACTATCTCTTGATATATGAGGTTTCAAATAACATTAAACAATCTTTAACCACATTTGAAAAGGTATATCTATATTATTCACATACAATCATTGAAATCACACCATTGTTTAAACAAAATAAACATCTTAGTCATAGGGGCATATCCTCAAGAATAATCACATCATAAATCCTCTTTAAGAATTCATAAAGCATATATGTCAAAGAATTTATTTCCTTAATCTATCATTTGAAAATGAATCTCCATTGTTAATAAGTCATCTAACTTTGATCATAGACTATAAACATGTAGGAAAACACACTAAAATAGGGTCTTTTTTTCTTTCATTGAAATGAACCTTGATTTCTAGTACTCCTTTAAAGTCTCACTTGAACCAAACCTAAATTATATTTAAAAATCATTGGGTAATATATCCAATTTCCATTCTTTCATTAATCATCACAAATGCAATTTAAACAACAAAACCATGACCTCTAATAGGGTGTGTATCCTTTCATTCAATAATAAAGCTTACAAAACTTCATAACTTTATTTTTACAAACTTGATATAATTATCCAATTTTCCACACTAAAATGGAATAACTATCTACTCCTATTAATTGTCTCTAACTCCTAGAAAAGGACATATAACTGAATCTTGATTCCCTTTTGCCACGTAGAGGTTTTCTTGATACTTAACATTGTCTTGATTTGCACACAATATGACATGTTTAAAACCATGACATAGGACTCATGACACTTTAGGAACCTATTACAATGCCAATAACCTTAGACATGTTGTTACATGTTTCCACCCTCTCAAAATGCATAAAAGTCTTTAGACAAGACTTGACAATATTCAAATTTTCAAATAATTCTTTTGGCAGGAAAATCAATAATTCAAATTCTATGCTCCTTTGGACAACTTAGACTCTACCTATGGACTAATACTAACCTATAATAACCATAAGACACATAATAGACCAACTAAGGACAAAATTCAATTTTTTTTGGGTCCTTATAGGATGCCCCTACATCATACTACCAAGCTAATAAATCTTTGCCATAGGTGTTTGGTAATTCACTTGGTATATGATGCTGCTTGAATACATTGAACCTCATCATTGAAGGTGTCTAATTCTACTTGACTCTCATAGAGGTGAACATGCTCCTGGGCCCCACATTTAGGCCTTCTTTGCTTCATCTCCTTCAATAACATACCTGCACATGAAACAAAATTGTCAAACAAAGCACAACTACTAACATCTTCTTGCCTTGTAGATGTATACCAATATTCCTCATCTACAAACATATTTATATTCTCCTTATCTCCATCATCAACCACTGCTACAAATACGAATGATTCTTCTTTCATCCTTGCTTATTTTACTACCTAAGTTATATTATGTACAACTCCTTATTGGTCATTGCATTCCCCATTCTTGTATAGACTCTTTCTTGGATGTTATTAATCACCATCATGATAGCTCTTTATCTTCTACACATGTAAAGGTTGTATGTTCATCTTCACCATCCCATCTTGTTGATGTGTCACTCCTACATAGTCATTTTATTCATGGGACTATTGAAAATTTCCCACCTCCTCAACATCCTTCTCTTGTTCAAGACTCTCTTTCAAACATGCAAGGTCATCTACAACTACTTGTTTGGCTACCTACTCCTTACTTGCATTTATATCACAAATCAACTTATTATAAATGAAATTGAAGCCTTATGGCTCTTTCTTGGGCTGCATCCTTGGACATTTTAACCTCTAATCACTTCACTTGCTTGGTGTTCATCCCAAACCACAAATCATCCATCTTAGCTATAATTTACATTACCACTCTATTGTCTTCTCTCTTACAGTCTTGGCTACCATGCTTGCTTTGGCTATCCTCTTGCTTTAACATTCTCAAAGGTGCTATGCCTTCTTTTTTTTGAAAACTATTCTTTGCCACCTTACACTTTTGTTCAACTCCTCTCAAGTTCTGATCCAAAACTAAAAAGATTTGGTTGAAAGATAATTCAAGAAACAAGAACAAAACAATTCAAATAATGCTATCTCTGAGAACAGATGTTTTATTGATCAAATTTGCAGACCCAAACATATGCTTATCTCTGAGAAGAGATGTCTGATTTCCATTTTGGGTTACATCTTCATTTATACATGTTTTTAAGGTGTGGGGATGATGTGGAAGGTCACAAATATAGATGGAGATGAATTGGTTCAACTGCCATGATTTACAACAATACAAAATTCGAGGAATTACTATTTTTAGTAACTTACTAGTTTTAGACTGCACTATTAAAATTGAAATTTATGACACTTATATTGGGTTTTAGGGGATTAAAATTCATTTATAAGATCTCCATGACATCTCATGATGTTACCCTCATTATTATCTTTCCAATGGTTCAAATGGCGAGTCAATTGGAGCTACTATGTAAAAGTTATGGCTCTCGAAAGTTTCGTCATCAATTGGGGTGGACCCATCACCCAGATTGTCATCTGAATTATTGCCTAGATCATGTTAATATTTGTGGAATCACAAATATTCATATTAACCAACTCAAGATAGATTATCTTTTCTTCTTCCTTTGGTGCTTTGACCAAACCTAATCTTTCCATGGCTATACTCTAACACTACATCATCATTATCCTCTCATCTCTTCTTTCTTCCTCACCCTTCAATTGGATTAGTATATGTATCTTCTTATATTACCTGATGGTGTAAATATTTTCTTGAACATCATGTATGGAATGCCTATCAAACTTCCATGGTCTCCCTAACAACAAATGACACATGTCTATAGGCATAATGTCACACAACACTTCATCTCTATATCCTCTTGTCTTGAATTCAACCCAACTTTATTCACTTACCAAGATTTGATGACCCTTTTGAACCCATGTAACCTTGTATGGTTATGGAAGTGGAATATTTATCAAGCCTAAATTATGCACCATCTATAAAGATACAATATTATTAGTACTACCTCCGTCAATCACCAAATTACAAACTTTACCTCTTATTTTGCATCTGCTTTTCAATAGGCTTCTCCTTTGGGATAGCTCTTTAACTTGCCTTTGTTGCAATAGTATTATCCTCATGAGTAATGGATCACTTATTTCTTGCCTTATATCCTTATTAAATTATCTTGTAATCTAATATTACATATTTCTACTCACACTCATTGGACACTATGCTACCCTATGTCTTTCTCTTTGACAATGCCAACATTGCCCTTGAAATATTTATTTTGGTCCACTTCTCATGGGACCTTCATATCTTATCCATCTACCATATAAAAATTATCTAACCTAAATTTAATGGTTCTATATTCCCATGCCTTCTAGAACTGCTATTGCATGTACTTATGGTCTCTCTTAAACCACCTCTCTATTCTCTCTCTCATTTGTTCTTATCTGCAAAGGTACTACTTGACCTTTCTACCTATCATATCCTTATTATATCTCTATTTATGCTCCTTATATTCTCTCCCTAATATCATCCTCAATATCCTCCATCCTTGTAACCAATGGAATAATCAACTATGTCATTATCCTGACCAAATATTCATCCTTACTAACTCTCTCCATGAAACACTGCTCTTGGTTCCCTGTCTTGCATTTCACTCAAAAACACATAATGTCAATTATTTCACAATAATATATGAATATTTAACTCACTTTGATACCAAAATGATGCAGAGCATACACCAAGTCTATCTCTTATATGCCTTAACTATCTATGCACTTAAAAAAAACACTGATATAACACTTCTTGCTAAGGTTCCTTTCTTATACAATCATCATGTAATGAAACTAACATTCAATTATAAAATTATGGTTTCAAATGATCTTAATCATATTAATATGGGTCTCAGTATAACTCTTTTTCCACTCATCAACTCACTAACATCTTCTATACCTCAACTTTCTACCTTTACACAACTCTATCCACTTTGATAACAGTCTTAGTAGCTCTTTTATAGGATTTAATTCATGGTATTAAAAAATTAAAATAAAATTTGGAAATATAAATATTATTTCTTGTTTTCCATGTTAAAACATACCTATATATGAAATTTGGAGGTCTAACTCTTTGTACAAGTTTACTTTCTCTCTTTATGCCTAAAGAACTAGGTCTCTATTGGGCCTAATGCAACTCAATCCTCAAGAATTCATACCTACCAATATGTACACACTCTAAAAACATTAAAATAATTTATATAATCCTTAAAATAGTTATACTATAAATTTTTGTCCTTTTTTGATAGTGCAATCTTCATATATGCAAGAAACCCTAATCTAGGGTTTTTGAGAACTCTGTCTCAACTGAGAGTTAAATAAAATCAACTGTGTGCATTGTGAGGAGTTTAAAATATTAAAATTGATTTTTTATGTCTGTATTGACCTCTTAAAAGTTTACCAATCCCTAGATGTCATTTATCCATCCATTGTCCAAGGTTTTCATCTCAAAATATACTTGACTGAGTCAGGAAACTGACTGTCTACAAGACTATGTCTAGGTTTGACAACTCAAACCACGTTCATGATAAAAAAATAATAAAAACATCCAATAGACTCACATAAACATGAAATTTTTTTCTATAATCCTTTACAACTCAAATCTTTAGTCTAGTCTTTTCAAAAGTTTAACTCACAATCCACCAAGATAATGTCTAATACAGGAAACAAAGGTTTCTTTTTATATCTATCTAGACACTATAAAATTCCCACACTATCTCTTGATATATGAGGTTTCAAACAACATCAAATAATCTTTAACCATAGTTGAAAAGTTCTATCTATACCATTCACAAACAATCATTGAAATCACACCATTATTTAAACAAAATAAACCTCTCAATCACAGGGGCATATCCTCAAGAATAATCACACCAAAAATCCTTAAGATTTCATGAAGCATATATTCCAAATAATTTATTTCGTTAATCTATCATTTTAAAATGAATCTCCATTATTAAGAAATCATCTAACTTTAATCATAAACTGTAAACATGTAGGAAAACACACTAAAATAGGGTCATTTTTTTCTTTCATTGATAGGAACCTTGATTTATAGTACTCCTTCAAAGTCTCACTTCAACCAAACTTGCATTATCTTTCAAATTCACTGGGTAACACATCAAATTTCCATTCTTTCATTAATCATCACACATGAAATTTAAACAACAAAACCATGACCTCTAACAAGGTATGTATCCTTCCATTCAACATTAGAGCTTATAAAACTTCATAAATTTATTTTTACAAACTTGATATCAGTCTCCATTTATCCTCACTCAAATTAAATAACTATCTACTCTTGTTAATTGACTCCAAATCCTAGAAAGGGACATATAACTGAATCTTTATTCCCTTTGCCATGTAGAGGTTTTCGTGATACATAACATTGTCTTAATTTGCACATAATATGACATGTTTTGAACCATGACATAGGAATCATGACACTTTAGGAACCTCTTACAATGCCAATACCCTTATACATTCTTTTTACATCTTTCCATCGTCTCAAAATGCATAAAATTCTTTAGACAAGACTTGACAATATTCAAATTTTTAAATAATGATTTTGGTGAGAAAATCAATAATTCAAATTCTATGCTCCTTTGGACAACCAAGACTCCATATATGGATTAATAATAACCTATAACAACTATAAGAAACCTAATATACCAACTTATGACAAAATTTAATCATTTTTGGGGTCCTTATAGGATGCCCCTGCATCAAGTATGTGACAATATAATCATATAAAAATTGAATAATATCAAAATGATATTATACAACCAGTAAAATTTAGAATACAATTTAAGGCAATTTTTTACATCTATAGTTGCATCATAGCATCCTCTTTCCCTTGTTGTATCTCTCCAGGTTCATCCTCTTGAGATCCTCTCACAATTCTTTTTTTCTGCTTATGATAATAAGGAAAAACAACTTGTAATTTATAACTAAACTCCCAGATGAAACTATTGAATTCTTTCAGTCCTTTTTGTTTTGGCTAGATGAGAAAGTTTTAATTAACTTAAATTTCCTTAGATTGAAAATGGCGTAGCCTATGTGGGTCAAAAGCTTCTTCTTGGCCACCCGATGTGGAAAATTTAATGTTATTTGTCTATTCAAAAAAATTCTTCAAATGCTAGGATTGCTATGATAGTTCATGGTCAAAGAAGGAAATTATATGGCTACACCAAGATGTGATGTTTTTCATTAATATTGAATCACTTCATATTTCCAATTCATCTACAACCATACAGTGTCAATGTTATGATATGTTATGCCATGTTTGAATGAAATCTTAAAATTACCATGCCATCATCAATCTTAATTTATCATTATACAATGCCACACCATCCTCCTCCAATCTCAATCATTTTATGTCTCATAATCTCATTTTCACTTTTTTACTTTTCATTTATGTTTTATAATTTATTATATTTATAATTAATTTTATTATTATTTAAATCTCTATGTAATTACAATTCATTTATCATGTTACATTATTAACATGCAAAATTTGGTGTTACCAGTATTGATTTTTTATTATTATCAATTACTAAGGTATAATAACCAATCTGATAGATATTACACATAATAATACAATATCAAGAATTCTAGGTGGTCACAAGAAAGCCTCAGTTAGTAGGCTTTAATATTTCAACATGTATTGATTGCATTTTGAACTCTACTCACTAGATGTCACATCATAAAGATAACATGAAAAATTGACCTTACTTAGATTGGCGATAAGGTAAAATAATCTCATATTGACTAAATGGTCATTATTATGTAACTAAAATTGTCCATATACATCCATTGTGTTGTGGACCCAATGATCTATATTGTAAAGATTTTTCAATCATAAAATGCAACAAAACATGTTGACTAAACACATATACCCATATTCACTTAGATTATATACTAAAACATAGTGCATTTCAAGCATATATTATAATAAAGGGTACACACATTGTTTTTTAAATTATTAAGACTCCTATAAATCCTTAACTAATGCACATACAACCATAATATAATATAAAAGATAAAGCAATGCTAAGTAAACCAAAGAATCATCAAACTAGATGGTTAATACTCATGCCAAGACAAGTAAAGCATATTTACTTATTTAACACTGTTACACCTCATTTTAAGTGATTATCTCTTTATTTCCCATATTATATATCTTACTTCTCTCTGATGATGCTCTCTCTCATACTAAGGTGTCTATGCACCTTCATCACAGAAAACAAATAAAAAATAATTATCCAATTAATGATATCATATCCGTATAATAGTAAAAACATGATGATATACAATATCAATCATTACCAAAATTTTCATAATATTCATTTATACAAATGAAAATTAATACCCTAAATTTCATTACTTAAATATACAAAGTAGGATAAATAACAAGGATTCCACATAATTTCATAACATCTATATGTCTAAATTAATTACCTTAGTTTTGTCACATAAGCAAATAAACATGATAACAATAATTGACTAAACTGAAATCATATAAAGTGAATAAATCAATCATTGATATCATTGATTACATAGAAACCAATATTTTCAATATTAATTATGTTTTATAATGTTAGTCACAGAAAAATTCCTTTAAAATCTAGAACAGGAAAAGTGGGGTGTGAGAATGTCAAGTTTGCATAGGATGAGGAGATGCTCATGACTCATTTCATTAGAGGAGTTAATTCTGATTTGATTGTTGTAGTACATCTTTTTCACCCAAATACCTTTAATTATCTATTGAAAATACTTGTAAAAGATAATAGGGATAGAACTAAAGAGGCACAAGAGCACCTTAGGGGATATATTCATAAAAAAAATATCAAAGTGTGGGGAAACCCACCAACCCATATAGGTTATAGGAATTGAGGAGGGGCCATAAAAACTCCACTTAGATCATATAAATAGATTCACTAATAATAGACATAGTGTTACACTAACAAAATATACAATATACATGTGTGCAACTGACAATGGTCACACTAGAATATAACCCTCTAATAGACAACATCTCCACCAAAGCTAGAGATGACTCTAAGCTCCAATCTAACTTTACATAAGGTGAGTGAGATATTTTTATTTGTTGAGTGAAAGGTGGGATAATATCATTCCCCAAGTTATAACTCACCAATATCATACATGTGAGGATAACTACCACTTAAATATGTTGTACACATAAATAATACATATTGTAAGTCATACCTTGGTAACACATCACCTAAGCTAGACTTCACATAAAGTGTGAAAATGACACACACCAACATCCCCCTAAACATGAGCTTAGGTGATATGTGTTTCATCTGAATAAAATGCATGGTTAAAATAAAAGAGGGTTAGTTAAAAAAATATTTTGAATGTATTAAAACCTCAAGTTATATTGATTAAAAATCTAGCATCAAACAAAGTACATAATGATTGTGAAATCCTTAGAAGGGTTAGCACAAAAATGATATGGCATAAATAATAACCTACTAGGAACTATCATAAGGTACATACCATACTCTAATAAGCAAGAAAGAATTAGTAATACATAAAACCCCCATAATATCGATTAGGGAGTGAATACAAAAATCTCAATATCTCTAAAATTGTCAATGTTGTGTAGATAAAGAACTAAAAAATCCTCAAGTGAGAGTGCCTAATATGCCACATGAAATTATTCACAAACTTAAATTTGAAAAAGGTGCACAAAACAAAGCACGCACACATAAAGGTAAACATAGAAAACTCCCTATAACACTTTATAAATAAATGCAAGTATTAAATGCATCTAAAAAAACCCACCTAAAAGCTATATAAAGCACTTAAGAGTGGTCCCCTCTAAAAATGAGGTCACACTTATACTCAATGCTAAGCAGTATGATTCAAAATTTTAAAAATAGATAATTATACTAAAAAAACTTCAAATATGATTCAAAACCAAAATAAAGTGATGTTATAGCTACAAAGAGCACAAACAAACGTGAACTTTTGAAAAAACATGTAATTTTTTGGTTCCAATCAAACATTATGGCTTCTAAAAGGTCTAAGATACATGATCTTATCACCAAATGAGGAAAAAACTATAAATTATAAAAATACGGGCTAACAAAAATTAAAAAACAACCCTACTGTTGTGTATAACTTGAAAAAAAATCCAAGGAGAAAAAAGAATCTCCTCTCTAGGATTTACAGATCAAAAATTTTGAGCCATGGAAGTACATGACATCAAAAATTAGCCCAATGGTGTAGGGTTAGCCCTTGGGTGTTGAATATGCCTAGTGGGTGCTTACACAAAAGACCCAGGGTATCAAAATATTATTTTTCTAAGTAAAATTCATAAAAATGTAGGATTAGACCCATTTTTTAATATTTTTCCAAAAATTTCAAAACCCCACAAAATGACCCTTAAAAAATAAATCCATTAGGTATTTTTGAAAACCCACAACATGGATTGGATCAAAAAATGATTAGGTGTTTAGTGATTATCATGGGAATGCTATGATTGATGAATATTCATAAATCCACAATTCAAAATGCCTCTAGAGGGAATTTTAGATCTAGAAAAAATACTAAAAAACTAAAACATATAGAAAATATTCATAAAAGATCTCCATTTAGAGGTCTAAAACCAATGATGCAAATAAATCTAAAGAAAAATTTAGACCTAAGACAATTATGAGATGGAGAGCCTTGCAAATCTAAATTTTATGCCATATAGAAATTGAGGAGGGACTAAGAAAACTCTATAATAAGAACATATATCCACATAATAATGCTCAGATAATAAAAAGATATTCACTAACAACAAACATTGTATTACACTAATGGAACATACAATGTACATGTGCACAACCAATAATGGTTACACTAGTATAGAACTATCTGACATACTACATCTCCACCAAATCTATAGATGTATTTAAGCTCCTATATAACTTTCCATAAGGACACAAAGGGTCATTATCTAGTAAAATCAAGAGGCGAGTGAGATATTGTTACTGGTTGAGTGAAAGGTGGGATATGACCAGTCCCCAAATTAAAACTAACCCTTCTCACACATTTTAGGATAACTACCACTTAATAATGTTGTGCACATAAATAATGCATGTAATAAGTCACACCTTGGTAACACATCACATAAGGTGGAATTCACATCACGTGTGAAAATGAAATACACCAATAGAGTAGGATTTAGTTCACCTCAAGCCTAGTAGGGTGAGTAAGGCCAATAGGGTCAACATTAAAGGCAAGGATAATGATGTAATTCATGAGGTCTATAAAGAGATAGAAAGAGAAAGAAGGGGTTAGTAATTAGTCTTGAGATAGGAACATGGACCTTAACAATAAAGGCAAGACTATGAACCTAATCAGTCTCAACAGTCTATGAAAGAGGGTGCATTTAGACTTTAATCCATTTTTGGGTTTTCTTCATGGTTAACACCATTAGCTATATATTTTATTTGTGAACGACCTCTTTTTTTTAGAGAGTGACCTCAGATGAGCAAAAATACAAGAAAGAGGGCATTAGGTTATGATAAGACCATGGGTGATATTGGTTAAGCCCACAAATTATATACCATAGTAGGTGAATGTGTTTCACTTTTTTTTTGTTTTATTGAGAATACAAGAAGAAACTTAAAAGAAGGGTGAGGTAAGAAGAACCTGGTTTTATTGTGCATGCATGATCCATTCGATTATAGATACTCCTTTTTGTCTAGGGAGGATGACCTACAAATAAGACACTAAAAAGTGGTTGATTAGTAAAGTAGGTGGGTGGACTGCCTAGCATGAGCTAGATCCAAGAAGTACAAGACTTCTTTGGAGGTTGTCAATCCACCTTTAGACAAGTTAATGTTAAGCAAAATGCTAATAAGAGAGGTTTCATAAGTAATGAAAAATACTTAATATAGATGAAATAAATACCTTTCAAAAAATTATAGTTTGTTTTATTAAAATAACATTAAAAAGAGATGCTAAACTATTAAGATGTGGTTTAGGTTATTGCCATTAAGTCTATGTAATGACAAAGGTTGAGAAATTGGATTTTGTTTGAGGTAGAGAGGTGTTTTAAGCTTGCTATTTGGGAAAAATAAAATTACATAGTGACTGTTTCTGGTCACTAGTAACCATGGTTGGTTAGGGTATGATCATCATCGGTCGATGGATGACCCCTGCCAATCAGTATGGGTTTTGACAGGTTGTTGGTTCTAGGCATAATGGACTATGGGTAGGTTATAGAAGGGTTTTTTAAGGTTATTTTGGGTTGTTTAATGGTCATGGAGGTAGGATAGGGCCTTAAAGATATCATACATAGGGTTTGTTACTCAAAATGGTTGAGAGTGGTCATTGGCTATTTGGTGGGAAGGGTGAGTGTTTAGAGTAACATAACTCCAACATGAAGAGTGTGTGGGCAGAGAATAGAAATGGGTGTAAGATTTAAATCACTAAAATTAAATAACTAAACTTGTGAAAAATACAAGATACTTAGCTTAATTATTTTTGTCTTGAATAAGTTTGGAGCTGAGTGATGAGCCATTTGGACCCTGGGGTAATGCAAGAAAAGTAACAGTCCCAAAATCCTTAGCTTTGAGATGCTAGGGTGTCCTTTTAGTCTCTATATGGTTCTAGTTCAGCTTTGGTCTGCCAAGAGTTATTAGTTGTTACTCTCAATGATTCCTCTTTTGTCCTTCATGATTCAACCTCTTGGGCATGGGTCTTGGGCTAGTGTTATGTAATCATTACCAGTCCTAGTTAACCGGTACCATTCAAGGGGTGACCAACAAAAGTTAGGGAGAAAAGATCAAAATGGAAAAAATTAACCATTTTCACTTATGTTGTGTGGTTAAGACATTGGGAAATGGTCCAAGGTTACTTAAGGGGGCATGGGAATGCATGAGGAAGAAGTCTTAGGAATTTAAGAAATTAAATACTAGGGTATATATGGTATTTAGGCTAGGTGTTGATAGGTTAACCATGGGTTCGGGTAGGTGAGGTAGAAATAGGATTTAACTATTTTAATTAAATAATTAAATTATATAAAAGGGTAAATAGGTGAAAGGGTGTGTTAAAGGGGTAATATAATCAAAGAAGGGCCAAGGGGTGGTTTAAAAGGTAATGTGACACCTAGAATCATAGTTTATAGTTTTCTAGTGTCTATATTTTGCCCTTTTTATTGCATAGTTTGTATTAGTTATCTATAAAACAAAAATGGATGGTTGGATTCCCCAAGCATGGGAGGAGGTGTTCCCCTTTAAACCAAGAAATGATGAAGTGAATCAAAATTGGGTATGAGTTTGATAAGTGTATATGGGTGGCAAAAATGGGTAAGATGATATGAAGTGGAAAATAGGGCTGCATTAAGGAAGACAAGTGATAAGTGAACTAGGAAATCACATTAGGTGTAGAGGATATGGGTGTAATTGTAAACATATGTCTCCAAAGTAAAGGTGTCTCAGGTCATAGGGGTCCAAAAGTTGGGTGAGACTAAGTGAATAGAATAGGGTATAGGTTTGATAATTTTGATAAGTGGGTGATAAGGTTGGTTGGGAATTTAAGCATGAATAGGTGCACAAAATATAACTAAGTATGATATCATAGATCAAACATAAACTAAGCTGCCATAGTTAAGGTAGGTGGTAAAATATGGTTAGTACTAGAAGGACAAGTGATAGGGTAATTAGCCCACAATGTTAGGCATAGCTGATCTAGGTTACATCTATAAACTCAAGTTTCCTAGGTAAGGTCAATGTATTCATAGGGATATAAAATTAGGATGTAATCTTGAGAATAGAAAAATGGTTGTAGGTGTTAGGACTGCAAGGGTCATACTTTGAGGTACCCAATTGGTTGGTGCACAATAAAAAATAGTATAAACTATCAAGTATGGCAACGTAATTGATGAGGTCAAATTGACCAAGGTAAGCTTTCATCATAAAAAATTCAAAAGGTGGGTTAAAATTTCCAAGTTGAAGTTATTTGGTGGAGAATAAGGTGCTCTCTGATGGGTACATGGTTGTCATAATGTGGGTGTTGTTTGAAAAATTTTGGTTGGGTGGTGTTCAAATTGGGAAGACATACACCCTATCAAGTGGTCATGAAATTAGAATAAGGCTAAATGCTCCAATTGACAAAGACCAAAATGGCAAGAGTTGTAGGCTTATGAATATAAACCCTATCATGTTTTGCATTATTGTTGGTTCGTTGGTTAAAAAAGGTAGCTTTATCACATAATGTCAAGTAAACTCAAAGTCCCTTTATTTATAGAGGGGTAAAAGGGGAGATGGATGAAATAGGTGAATGGATGGTAGTGTAACCTTCTTGTGGGGTTAACTTACCCCTTCTGCAGGTGACCTAAAAACCATTATAGATAAAGTCCATGCCTTTAATTTAGTTTAGAATGATCAATGCAGGAAGTCTATAAATCGTGTGTAAAAATGGATTGAAGCTTTTTTGAGATTGCTTTGTTTTGAATTTTGACATTTGACTTGGGGTATTTTAATGCTTTTGTTTGATGGGTTTGGGAAGCCGATCGATGTGGGAATCTTCCAAGTGATTTCTTGCTTGATAAAAGTTTAACTTAGCCATCCTTCAAGGGAGTGGTATAAGCTTTAGATTTGTTTATTTTGATAGCTATCCTTCGAGGGAGAAATCTACCTTATTAAGCAATTTTTGATATTTTTAGGCAGCTATCCTTCAAGGGAGAAGTCTTCATGTTGTATTTTTAGATATGACCCAAGTGATATTTTGGCATCCCAAATTTAATGCTATGCTTATTTAGACATGGAATATTCTATATAGTCCTAAGGCTTTCCTTTAGGGAGGCAAAACCATAGCATAAGAAGGCTAATGATGGGTGAAATAAGTTTAAGTGACAATGACCATAGGGATTCATCCTATAAGGGATGAAAAGTGTCCATGAGAATCATGTCATAAGTAGATCTATGGTACCCATGTTTAAGATTAGGCTAAGGTTGTGATGGATAATCACATGATCCAATTTTAATTAGTTGTCCTTAAAATAAGGAAATGAAGGTGGTTGAAACTAAGGGATGAGCTTAAGTTAGACACAAGATAACTAAGAACTTGGTTTAAAAAAGAATGCATGTGAATGCAAAGCATTGAGGCGTATAGGTTCAGATATGCCCCAGATCCACATTTACATGTGAATAGTTTGAGCCAATCAAGAATAAAGAGGTCTCCCAATTACTTTTTGACACTTGATTAGATGTGTAAAAGATTCTAGATTGACAAAGGCAAGAGGTAAGGTTGGTTAGTAATGGTATTGAGACTTGCTTGGCTGCAATGGTGTTTGGGTAAGATTTGGTAAGCTAGTTTTTAGGTGTTTTGGGTGAAAAGGAAAGGTTTGGGTTAGGCCTCAGTTATGACAGTGACTGATGGTGGTTAGGACTTGACTGATAATAGTTTACTAGAGACTAGTGTCGATTGAGGTTTAAGGGCAGAAAAGGTCTAAAGGCATGGTTTGAATTTGAAGATTTTGATTAGGTTAGTTAAAGGTTGGTTAATCTCAAGGTTAGCTTAAGGTTGGTTTGGTGCTAGGCTAGAATAGGCTAGGTTGAGGTATAAGTGCCAAGGGTTGGTTTTGGTATGAGGTTAGTGTTAATCTAGGCAAAGTGAGGTTGGGTTGAGGGGAATGGTCAAATAATTTTAGAGGGAGAGTTCCTCTAGTTGCTTTTCCATATGTTGAGGTGGGAAAAGACTCTAGGTGAAGATGTTGGTTAGTAAAAAGGGTTTAGAAAGGATGAATATGTCTTCATTTGCCTCCCAAGGGTTTTTAGTTGTTAGTTGGAGTTTGAGTTGTAGGAGGTGGTTCAGACATGATTTCCTCTATAATGTTAAGGTGAGGGAAACATTGTTGGGTTATAAAAAGGGTAGGTTTGGGGTATAGTAATGATGTTTCTAACATCATCTTGGAAAAAAGATAAGCTGGATAAGAATGTTTGATTATCCCAATGAAGGAGCTTCACTATGGTTTGGGTAGCTTAGATAAAAGGGGAGTTGAGACTTTTATTCAATAGATCTCAAATGAAGGGTTGATTTTAGTGTGGGTTGATAGATAATTTAGTTATGGTTGGGTTAAAATTTGGGTTGATTTTTGTTGATTTATTTGGTTTAGATGTTGGTTTGATTGGTTGAGGGAGGTAGTCTGGATGATTGATTTGGTTTGTCAGTTTGGTTTGCTTATTTGTTTGGCTTGTTGGATTTATAGGTTGAGACAAGATGAAAAAGATTTGACCCTATTCAAAAGAGAATCAAACCAAATATAATGTCATTAGGTAGATGAATATTAATAGATTATATAGTAATTAGATTGGCTTGGTTGTAATTGAGGTTAGGTGGGATTTATTTGAGGTTGGGTTGGTTGTAGGTGAGATTGGGTTGGTTGTAGTTGAGGTATTTTGTTCCACTAAAGGTGAAAGGTGAATGGGTGAGGTGATGCTGATTATTTACACTAAAAGGGGAAGTGGAAGAGATATGCTATTTTGAGTTTGATCCACTACAAGGGGAGGTGGAAGAGATAGGTTGGTTGGAGTTTGATCCATTACAAGGGGAGGTAGAAGAGATAGGTTGGTTAGAGCTTAATCAACTACAAGGGGAGGTAGAAGATATAAGTTGGTTAGAGTTTAATCAACTACAAGGGGAGTTTTATCCATTACAAAGGGATGTGGAAGAGATAGGTTGGTTTTTTAAAGTGGGGGTTTTAAAAGAAGTTGAAAAGGTTTCAGTTGGTCAACAAGTGGATTGGTTAAGGTTGATTATTCCTTATTGATGATGTCAAAATGAGGTTGGAAAGGTTGTACTTGGTCAACAAGTGGATTTATAAAGGTTGAGGTTTTGATTATAGTTTCCTTAGTCATAAGTTTAGTAGGGATCAAATCTAAGGCATGGACCTCATTATGTTGATGGTTTTGATTATTGGTTTGATCAACAATGGGTTTAGGAAGAGGTTTAATGATTTATTGCTTGAATACATTCAAGGATAGGTTGGGGGGAACACAAAGACTATCCTTTAGAACCTCCTTTTGATCGATAAGGTTTTGGACAAGCATATTAAAATTTTGACATCTGTCTACCACATGTCTGTTTGTGTGATGATAAGCACAAAACTCATTATCTATAAACCAAATTGGTTTTGGAAGAGAACAATTGTTGGGTTTTTGATTTGAGAAAGTTTGATGATAGAAGAAATTAAATTTTTTTCAAGGATTGAGGCATATGATTCCCCTAGTAAGGTGTACTGCCTAGGAAGAGGGTGCACCAATGGCTCTCAAGGTTATGGTCTAATTGTTTGGTTTGACAAAATTGGTTGGTTGAATAAGTTGGATTGACTTGAAAATTTGGGTTGAGTTGATAGGTTGGGTAAGTTTGATAAGATTGGTGGGTTTGAAAATTTTGGTTGATAGTTTTTAGTTTGATTTGATGAGGTTGGTTGGTTTAATAAGTTTGATAAGGTGGGTAAGGTTGATAAGGTAGTTTGATTTAATAGGTTAGGTAGGTTTGATATGTTTGATAAGTTTGATAAGGTGCGTAAGGTTGGTAGAGTGGGCTGATTTGATAAGGTTGATAACATTGATAAGGTAGGTTGGTTTGATAGGTTGGATTCATATTTGTTGGTTAGATGACTAAGGGGATAGACCAAGTCTTAATTTTGAGGTAAAAAAGGTTGAGCCAAAGTGGGTTTAGGTAATTGGTATGATGTTTGAGGTTGATAGTCTAAATTTTTATGAGGTTGACGTAGTTGTAGTTGAGGTGGGTTATGATAATGGTCAAATAGGTGTTGAGAGGTTGTTGGTTAGTTGTAGTTGAGATTAAATTGATTGTAGGCAAGGTGGGGTTGGTTTTAGGTGAGGTTGGGTTGGTTATAGGTGAGGTTGGGTTGGTTGTAGGTGAGGTTGGGTTGATTTTAGGTGAGGTTACGAAAATAAGTGCTCTTGATGCAAGGTAACACTATAAGGAAAGATGGTTATTTTCTAGGAGTCTAACAAAGTTAGGATCTTCTGGAGAAAATATAGGAGGGATCCCCATTAAACGAGGCAATGGAGATGAGGTGGATGAAGGCAATATGATGGAATATTTTGAAGGGGGTTCAATTCTTCACAACTTAAACATAGAGAAGACAAGAAAAGTAAAAAATATAAAACACACACTAAGGTACATTTAATCCTAAGGATTTTTTTTGTCTCTCATGTGGTGTATGCCTTAAGTTAGAAGTTATAAGACTCAGCTTGGATAGTATAATGGGAAATAGAAAAGGAAGTCTAAAGTTAGTTTTAGGTATTTTAAGGCTCTCAAAATTTGTATTAGAATTTGGTACTTGGCTTGATATTGTGGCCTACTCCCTCACTTCACACACTGTAACTATAAGGGTTTTGGGTGCTTAGACAAGATATACCAAATTTCTAGATATTATAATCAATCATAGAATTGAGTTTTGGTTTCTCCCCTTGGTAATGAAATTCAAGTGTGATAGCCAAGAGAAAGGTTTACTGCTAGGTGGTGAAATTCTAGTCAAGCCTTATGTCAGTGTTTGATGTTTGATTTATGTGAGTGGTTTGGTCTTGTGTGTGTGATAAGAGTGATATGCTATGATTGATTTCATTATTTAAATTAAACTAAGTGATCTAACCAAGCAAGAATTTAATGGATGCAGGTTATTTTTAAACCCAAAGAAAAGTTTTGATTTCTTTTAAATAAGCATAAGAACAAAAGGAAAGCATTTAAATGCAACTAATGAACCCAAGAAAATAATGGGTCCCACCAAGTGTGCCAAAATGTTTCACTATTTTTTTTATTTTTATTGAGAGAAGAAACTTAAAATAAGGGTGAGGTAAGAAGAACCTAATTTTGTTGTGCACACATGATACAGTTGATTGTATATGTTCCTCCTTGTCCGGGGAAGATGACTTTAAAATAATACACTAAAAGTGGTTGATTAGTAAAGTAGGTGGGTGGACTACCTAGCATGAGCTAGATCCAAGAAGCACAAGACTTATTTAAAGGCTATCAATCCACCTTTAGACAAGTTAATGTTAAGCAAAGCGATGATAAGAGAGTTACATAAGTAATGAAAAATACTTAATCTAGATGAAATAAATACCTTTCAATAAATGATAGTTTTCTTTATCAAAATAACATTAAAAAGAGATTCTTAACTATTAAGATGTGATTTAGGTTGTTGTTATTGAGTCTATGTAATGACAAAGGTTGAGAAAAAGGCTTTTGGTTGAGGTAGAGAGGTGTTTTAAGCTTGTTTTTTGGGAAAAATAAAATTACACAGTGACCATTGCTGGTCATTGGTAACCATTGTTGGTTAGGTTATGACCATCACCGGTCAATGAATGACCACTACCGGTCAGTATGGGTTTTGATAGGTTTTTGGTTCAAGGTAGAGAGGACCATGGGTAGGTTGCAGAAGGGTTTTGTAAGGATGTTTGGGATTGGTTAATTGTCATGGAGGTAGGATAGGGCCTTAGGGATATCAAACATAGGGTTTGCTACTCAAAATGGTTAAGAGTGGTCAATGGTTATTTGGTGGGAAGGGCGAGTATCTAGAGTTGCATGACTCCAACATGAAGAGTGTGTGGGTGGAGAATAGAAATATGTATAATATTTAAATCACTAAAATTAAATAAGTGAACTTATGCAAAATACAAGATACTTAGCTTAGTTATTGCTGGATTGAATAAGTTTAGAGCTGAGTGATGAGCCACTTGGAGCTTGGGGCAATGTAGGCAAAGTAAGACCTAGAATCCTTAGCTTTGAGATGCTAGAGTGTCCTTTTAGTCTTTATCTAGTTCTAGTTTAGATTTGGTCCACCAAGAGTTTTTGCTCTTAAAGATTCCTCTTTTGTCCTCTATTATTCAACTTCCTATGCATGGATCTTGGGCTAGTGTTATGTAACCATCACCAGTCCTCGTCAACCAGTACTGGTTAAGGGGTGACTGGCAATGGTTAGGGAGAAAAGGTCAAAATGGCTAAAATTAGCCATTTGCACTTATGTTGTGTGGTCAAGACATTGGGAAATGGTTTGAGGTTACTTAAGGGGGCATGGGGATGCATGAGGAATAAGTCTTAGAAAGTTAAGATAGTAAATTCTAGGGTAGAAATGGTCTTTAGGCTTGGTGTCGATAGGTTAGCCATGGGTTTGGGTAGGTAAGGTGAAAATAGAATTTAGCCAATTTAATTAAATAATTAAATTAGATAAAGGGGTAAATGGGTGTGTTATAGGGGTAATATAATCAAAGAGGGGCCAAGGGGTGGTTTAAAGGCTAATGTGACACCTAGAACCATATTTTATGGTTTTCTAGTGTCTAAAAAATGTTAGGCTAAGCATATTATCATAGTAGTGAAGGTAGTAGGTTTGATTGAATGAATGCTAGATTATTTTATTTCACCATTATTGGTAGAATGTCGTAGATCAATGGATTTTAGGTATTTGGAACCTTGGGTGGTTGAGATGACTACTAGGGCTAAAATTACCATTACTTTATTGATCCATTATTGTGTATTAGACCTTAAAGTGTTCCCCACTAATTTATATTTTCATATCTTACCCTTGGGATCATATGATGTTGCCTTGGGCATGGATTGGATGGAGACCCATAGAGCCCATATTTAGTTTTATTCCAATACCATCCAATATTTTGATGATCAAGGTATACAAATGGTTATCCATGGAATTTAGAGACTAATATTATTTTTCATGATTTCCACATTGAAGCTTAGGAGAAACCTACACAAGGGATGTCAGTTATATACTACTAGGGTAAGTGACAGATCCAAAGATGATAAAAATGTGACTACCCTATATTCTCACTGTTGTCCCCCAAAAAATATCACTCATTTTTGGGACAACATTTGAACTATTTTAGTCCTATAGACCAAAATCCTCTCTTCCCCTTTCAAAAATTGTTCTAAGCATTCAGGTTCTTCATTTCTCAAGCTTTCCAGAAATCTATGAACTCTACAGGCTCGAATTTATGAACTTTGTAGGCAGGCTCAAATCTACCGACTCTCAAGGTTGGTTTCTATGGACTCTGTAGGAAAGAAACAGGTTCAACACTTAGCTAAATAATGAAGAATGAATTGATTGGACCATTGAACTGTTGAACCAAAGTTGGTTCAATTGGTTGGTTTAATCAGTAGGTTCAAAGGTTCAACCAAAGCTTAGAAAGATAAAGAAAGCAGTGTTTGAGTGAGACAGAGAATAAACCAATGAACCGATTAAACTTTGAACTAAAATAGTTCAATGTTCAATGGTTCAACATGGTTCAAAAGTTCAAAGGTAGCCTCAAGCAAAGAGAGAAGCAACATGGATGATTCCAAAGGCAAGTTCAAATGAAAGCGATGGTTTAACCAAGGAGCAAGAAAGCGATTGAACCAATAAAGTGATTGAAGCAAGGAGCCGAGAAGGTCGCTCGAACCGTTGAAACAGTCAACCAATGACGTCCCCGTAGACATCAAATTTAAGGTAAGGGAATATCTATTGAAATTCAAATAAAGTGCAGAACTTGAAGGAAGAACCAAGTGACTAGCTAAAAAGATAGCCCAGGAGCTTAAATTCTAAGAAGAGACAAAGCTGGAAAAGACAAAAGTGGAAAGACGACAAAGAGGAAAATATCTACGAAGTAATTATTCCAGTAGTTGGAATAGTTTGCGAAGTAGATTTTATAGCTTACAAAAATTAAAGACAGCCTATTTTTCCTCCCATGAAGTAGAGACAAAATTGACAGCTACGTTGATATCAGAGGTGACAGACCAAATGATCCAAACTCAGGAGAAGATAGATGGGATGAAATGACATGCCATAGTTAAGACAGCTACTCTATTTTCAATGCAATCCTTTGACAAACTTGGAAATGCATTCAAGGCATTGAATGCACAGCATGGGCCGTTCTATGAAAAACAAGCACCCAAGTCTTTCTTGGAGTGATATATATTGTAATCTCTCATTTGTTACAAAGGAGATCTTCCCCTTACCAAAAGTGAAACTCCGCTCGAATTGAAAGACATTACTGAGACTTTGAGCTCAGATTGTTATTCATATTTCTTTGATTGAATGAGAAAGCAAGTTACTTGCAGACTTTGTGCTGTTATAGATTGTGCTAATTTAGGAGATTGTTCTTATGTCTATCTTCTAAAAGCATTCTTATTTATTTCATTTAATAAGTAGGACTAGTGGAGGTGATAAGGAAGGTGTCTTGAAGCCAACTACTTTCAGACTTTGTGCTGTCATAGTTGTCTTCAGTGTGTGTTTATTTTTTGTTTTTGTGTAAAGGACCTTGGGATGACTTTGTGCCCCCATTTTTCTTCGTATTTCACTCTTGGGTAGTCGAGGTGGAGACTTTACGCTACATTATAGGCTTCTGGTTACTCTGTGCCCTTTTGTCACCTATTACCAAAAAGATTCCTATTGCTTGCAAGAACAAGCACTTTTGAGAGAAGAGAAGTGCCTTCTATCGCTTCACCAAGATTTCTACTATCCAGGAAGGGATTTGGCTCATGGCTGAATGTTACATCTAAAAGAAGAGAAGTACCTTCACCAATCACCCAATATTTCTCCTCTATTTGTGAGCATCATCTCTGAAAGAAGAGAGATGGATGATGTATTCTACCCCCATGTCTTACTTTCTACTTATATATATTATATATAGCTCTACATATTTAATAGGGAACCTCCCCTTAATGAGAGGAGAGATTTGTCTTTGGTTGATGTAGTAAAGCTACACACTAGGATGACCCATCTCCCTATGTTGTGGTGATAGGAACTATTTTGGTCACCAATTAGCTGGCTGACAAAATATTCACCCAACAATTTTTGGTGACTCCACTAGGGACACAGTAATTTTGTGCAATTTGGAACCTCAAGTTTTAGATTGAAACATCACATGTGTCTTACCCATTATCATTATAACCTTATCCATTCATTGTGCTATGAAATAAAGAACTGCTCCAGTGCTTTCCCATTGTTATTTTCCTCCCCAACCTTGCGCAATAGTTTTTGGTGACTGCACTGGGGATAAACATGTAGTTTGAAGCCTCAAGTTTCAAATTGAAGTAGTTCCTTCCCTTATCCATTATATTATAGACTCTGGCAACTCCATTCCATGTCTTACCCATTATCATTATAGCCTTACCATCTTCCTCCATCTCCGTTATATTATCTGGTCTACAAAACCAGAGCTGCTAGGAAGAGCACGCAGTTTGAAGTCTCAAGCTTCAAGCTGAAGTAGATCTTGTTTTTTTCTATTTTTTTCTACAATCTGACAACTCCACATTATACAAGAAACTAGAAATTTGAAGGTGTTGTTGACCCTGATTTTGAGTTGGTATGGCAGAGTAATTTTGAGTTGTTTCCTCCACAACCTCACCTTCAATGAACTAGGAGTCTTCCTCCTTGCCCTACCAGGTCACCAGCACAAGGCAGAGCTTCTTTTTCTACTGCTAGTAGAGCTTTGCCTATCCATTCTCCACCTAGATTTGTGATCCCACTTCTACATAATCAAATCATGGCTCAAGGCCCCTGGGGTAATTCTTTTAGTCCACTAAATTTGACTCCACCTCTACATGAGCTTCCATGTAGTTTAAGGAAGAAGTTTCCCAAATTCTTTGGTGATGGGAAGGTTCATCCTAATGAACACATTGTAGCTTTCAGCATAACCTGTAGTGTAATAGGGTTGGAATTTGAAGACATAGCGGTTAGGATATTTGTAGAGACACTACAAGGCACTGCTATAGATTGGTTTTACCACCTGTAGGTTGGATCAGTGACTAATTGGAACACTTTGAAAGACAAATTTGAAGCCAGGTTCAAGCCTACAAAAGATGCACATGCCTTACTGGCCCAACTCACTCAGATGAAGAAAGAGGCTCATGAGCCTATGAGGGATTTTATTTCCAAGTTCAACAAGCTGAGGCACAGGATTCCCATGGTCACCCAACTGACACCTCAAAATTGCAAATGCTTCTTCATCAACTTACAACTACCAAAAGTGAGTTTCTTGTTGAGATAGGCTAGACACATAGACCTTACTGCTGCTCAAGACTTGGCTACTAAGGTGGAAGATGACCTTATCTTGGCTGGAAAGATAAGAAGAGATCTAAATAGAGGTAAATCTTCTCTTTCTTTTGAATACTCCCCTTCATCCACCACTGATCCAATGGTGCAGAAGCTAGCAAATGAATTGCTCGTCCTTAAAAGACAAATGGCCCAATTTATGTCTGCTTTTCCTAATCAGGATATGCCAAGGAGGACATTTTAGAATCAGGCATACCAAGGCAATGCTACTGGGAATTAAGGGCAGGTAAATCATCTTCCTCCCCCACAGAGGAACCTTGCCCTTGAAGCACCTCCAACCAACTCAGCAGTTGGATATTTGGAAACTAAACATGATTTCTCTTTCCAACCTAAGTTTGATCAAGAAAATAATGTTGACCTCTTCACAGAGGATCAAGAAGAGTTAGCTAACAACTCCATCATTAGTTTCCTGGATTACCAAGATGAACCCAAAAGTGAAGGTGATGCAGATGAGGGACCATATGCTATGATCACCCAGTCCTAGAACTAGTCAGCTCAGCAAGCTGATAAATGAAAAATAGAGAAGTGACCTCAACCAATAATTTCAATTGCTAAACATGGAACCACTCTATCTTTCCAACCAAAGGACCTGGTGGTTGCTAAAGAAGTAAGTATCCCAAGTAATTCTACAATTTCTACTTCAATTTCACAGTCAAGTCCTCCCGCCCCTCCCAAAAACTAAAAGGATGAACTCCCATCCTCTGTGCCTAGTCTAATTCAGTCATTTGACATAACTGATCATGTCAAAAAGACCAAAAGTCAAATTACTAAATTTGAAGTCCTACAGTCTAACCCCAATTAGTTGGACAAGTTGGTACAAGATGTTAAGACCCAAATGTCGGTCCCTGAAGCTCAAATTTTGTTTGAGTTTTCAAGCAGGGGTGATTACTTCTTGACCACAGAGGACATCCATGTTCTTGGAGACAAAATTCTAATAGGTGGTGATCCAAGAATTGATTCAAACTAGACATCAGAAGGATTGGTAGGGTGCAGTACAAATGAAAAAGGGTCTTCCATCTCTAGTGAAGAGAAATCTGACAGAAGATCTATTTTTGGTGATGTTTGGATCTGAGAAATGGATGGCAGCAATTCCTCTATAGGTGCTAGGGCCAAGTTGGTGTTGATATCTCCTAAGGGGGATATTATTCCTTCTTTACATGAGTTGTAGTTTAGCAACACCAACAACACTGCTGAATATGAATCTCTGTTACTCAAATGGGGAGCTACTCAAGACAAAGGAGATGTCAAGCTGATGGTTTGCCAGGCATCTGAAGGGGACAATCAAGACATGTGCTGGACTGAACTATCAGAGCAATAAATTATGGTAATAGACCAAGCTACTGCCCATCAGAAATAGAAAAAGGGACTCCACAGGAGAACCAAGATTCATGGTTCTCAGACTAGAAAGTAAGTCTTGCCAAGGGGCATCAAGAGAAGAGAACCAAGAGGAAGACATAGGAGATTGAATTCCTGGTGGAGAGTTCCATTCACCCATCACTGATTCTATAAGAAAAATGGCTTCTTGCTAGTTTATCAGGATAGAAGGCCATTTTCATTACCTCTCAAAGGGCAGCATTTGAGGTACTTCAATTCTTGAAGTACCAAATAAATTCACCTATACATTTGTATATTTGTAAAGTCTTTGTTCTATTTTGTGCTTTTTGTTTTCATTTTTTGGAGCCTTTCTTTTTGGGTAGCTTGACTTTATATCCCAATGGCACACTTCAAGGCATTAGAGATTCTAGTTTCTACTCCCCTCAGCTATTCCAAGTTCTCATCTGAAGGAAGTTCACCAACTGGAGCTAGCTGTTGTCCCCCAAAAAATATCACTCATTTTTGGGACAACATTTGAACTATTTTGGTCCTACAGACCAAAATCCTCTCTTCCCCTTTCAAAAATTATTCTGAGCATTCAGGTTCTTCATTTCTCAAGCTTTCCAGAAATATATGAACTTTGTAGGCTTGAATCTATGAACTCTGTAGGCAGGCTCAAATCTACGAACTCTCAAGGTTGGTTTCTATGGACTCTGCAGGAAAAAAATGGGTTCAACACTTAGCCAAATAATGAAGAATGAATCAATTGGACCATTGAACCATTGAACCAAAGTTGGTTCAATTGGTAGGTTTAAAGGTTCAACCAAAGATTAGAAAGATAAAGGAAGCAGTGTTTGAGTGAGACAGAGAATAAACCAATGAACTAATTGAACTTTGAATTGAAAGAGTTCAAAGTTCAATGGTTCAACATGGTTCAAAAGTTCAAAGGCAGCCTCAAGCAAAGAGAGAAGCAACATGGATGATTCCAAAGGCAAGTTCAAATGAAAGTGATGGTTTAACCAAGGAGCAAGAAAGTGATTGAACCAATAAAGCGATTGAAGCAAGGAGCCGAGAAGGCCGCTCGAACCGTTGAAACATTCAACCAATGACATCCCTGCAAATGTCAAATTTAAGGTAAGGGAATATCTATTGAAATTCAAATAAAGTGTGAAAATTGAAGGAAGAACCATGCAACTGGCTGAAAAGATAGCCTGGGAGCTTAAACTCTAAGAAGAGACAAATCTAGAAAAGATAAAAATGGAAAGAGGATAAAGAGGAAAATATCTACGCAGTAGTTATTCTAGTAGTTGGAATAGTCTGTGAAGTAGATTTTCTAGCTTGAAAAAATTAAAGACGTGGCCTATTTTTCCTCCCATGAAGTAAAGACAAAATGGACAGTTGCACTGATATCAGAAGGGACAGACCAGATGATCTAGACTCGAGAGAAGACAGATGGGATGAAATGACACACCATAGTTAAGACAGCTACCCTATTTTCAATGTAATCCTTTGACAAACTTGGAAATGCATTCAAGGCATTGAATGCATATCATGGGCCATTCTATGGAAAATAAGCACCCAAGTCTTTCTTGGAGCGCTATATATTGTAATCTCTCATTTGTTACAATGGAGATCTTCCCCTTACCAGAAGTGAAACTCTGCCCGAATTGAAAGACATTACTGAGACTTTGAGCTCAGATTGTAATTCATATTTCTTTAATTGAATGAGAAAGCAAGTTACTTGTAGACTTTGTGCTGTTATAGCTTATGCTACTTTAGGAGATTATTCTTATGTCTATCTTCTAAAAGCATTCTTATTTATTTGATTTAACAAGCAGGACTAGTGGAGGTGATAAGGAAGGTGTCCTGAAGCCAACTACTTTCAGACTTTGTGCTGTCATAGTTGTCTTCAGTGTGTGTTTATTTTTTGTTTCTGTGTAAAGGACCTTGGGATGACTTTGTGTCCCCATTGTTCTTCATATTTCACTCTTGGGCAATCGAGGTGGAGACTTTGTGCTACATTTTAGGCTGTTGGTTACTCTATGCCCTTTTGTTACCTATTACCAGAAAGATTCCTGTTGCCTACAAGAACAAGCACTTTTGAGAGAAGAGAAGTGCCTTTTGTCGCTTCACCAGGATTTCTACTATCCAGGAAGGGATCTGGCTCTTGGCTAAATGTTACTTCTGAAAGAAGAGAAGTACCTTCACCAATCACCTAGGATTTCTCCTTTGTCTGTGAGCATCATCTCTGAAAGAAGAGAGATGGATGTTGTATTCTACCCCCGTGTCTTACTTTCTACTTATATATATTGTATATAGCTCTACATATTTAATAGGGAACCTCCCCTTGATGAGAGGAGAGATTTGTCTTCGATTGATGTAGTAAATCTGCACACCAGGATGACCCATCTCCCTATGCTGTGGTGATAGGAACTATTTTGGTCACCAGTTAGCTAGTTGACAAAATATTCATCCAACACTCACCATCTTCTATGTGAATTAAAAAATGTTTTTCTAAATGCATTGCTCAACATGCTCCTCAGTCTGAGATAGATTTCACTATTGATCTAATACATGAAGCAGAGCCTATTTTCAAGGCTCCATACATGATGACTACACTTGAGCTAATAAAGCTCAAGATATAACTTCAATAATTTAGAAAAAAAAGGACACATATGCCCTAGTGTGTCCCCATGGGGTGAACAAGTTATTTTGTTAAAAATAAGGATGACTCACTCCACCTTTGCATTGATTAATAGTAGCTAAAAAAAGTGACCATAAAAATTGGTATCCTTTTCCCGTGATTGATGACTTGTTTTACCAAGTCAAAGGATCTAAAGTGTTTGTAAAAATCAATCTTAATTTAGGCT